>JAWWEY010000013.1:664665-725246 GCA_035582745.1 Loriotus luctuosus | reverse complement strand
GCACTGCTGAGCCCTGGCCATGCACACATCTGCACGGCACTGCTGAGCCCTGGCCATGCACACACCGTCGCCATGCACACACCTTGGCCATGCACACACCTTGGCCATGCACACACACCCTGGCCATGCACACACCTTGGCCATGCACACACCCTGGCCATGCACACACCCTGGCCATGCACACACACCCTGGCCATGCACACACCCTGGCCATGCACACACCTTGGCCATGCACACACCTGCGCAGCACTGCTGAGCTCCGGCTGGCATCAGCACTGACATGCTGCTGCTAAAACCGGCACTCTGCCTTCTGCCAGTTCCACATCTAAGAGATAAAACACTAAAATGCTTGTGAACTCTGCATGTAGCACCCAGGCTCAGAGCAGTTCTATGTGATGGTGACTGAAAAACTGTCCAGATCCCAAGGGTCTGGGTATTTCTGACCTGGTAAAAGGAAACTTTTGCTTGCATTGATTTTGAAGAGATCTTTCTAGATGAAACTGAAATTCCATTGAGCATGATGAGTGACACACTTCCAAGTACAGATCTATCTGGATCCTTGAGGCTGACCTTACGGTCATCATGGATTGCAGGTGATTAACATATAAACTTCCTAATTCTGCTTTGAAAAACCATGACAGGAATAACATGGTATAGAATATATAAGGATTTATTTAGTCCCTCAAGTTCTTCAGGTATGTAAGCCAATGGAAGGTGGAATAGAATATTCCATAGTACGAATGGACTAAATAAAATGCTACTTGGCTTTGCTAGATAAAAAAATAAAGTGTGGTGTGATTCTGAGATGAATGCGTGATTCTCATTAATGATGCAATAATAATAAATTAAATCCAGGCAGGGCTAGACAATGCCTGGAGAGGGGGATGTGGAGGTGAGGCTGAGGCAGAGCTGGCAGCCCTTCCTCCTCCCAGGAAAGCATCTCTGGAGTGAGTGAATTTAAAATTGGAACAGGCAGATAATGCAGGTGCACCCAGTGATTTCTGCCCTCTGAACAGAGACCACGTTTTTTTCCAAGCCACAGATTCTCTCCCACCAAAGACTTTTCTTCTCTGGCAGATGTTGAGCTGAAGCTTTTTATTATAAACAGATGGGAAAGATTTTTCAATTACCAATTATTCAAAGTAACAAAGAGGCCTGTTGCCTAATTTAGAGATTATATTGAAATAATGTTTATGTACATTAAAAAGAACATTAAAATAATATTATCTATCTGGATTAAAAGTATCATTTCATTTGTCATATTTGAAATGTTATCCTATTCCAGTCCAGTCCAAGAGATTGGGCCTGTCATCTGGACCTATCTGGAGTAGATTGGAGGTGCAGATTCTAAAGGCATCCCACCGCTCTGATCTACATTTTCAGCTTCTGCAAGAGGATCTGTGAGGCAGCACAGCCAATAAACCGTGTTTTCAGCACCACTAACTACAGTAATCAGTATTAATTATATAAAATTTTTGAATTTATTTTAATAAGCACTGACTTGAGTGTGAAGAAGAGAGAGAGAGAGGAGAAAAGGTCACAAAACAATTAGAAAATGTCAGTCAAGAATGAACTCCCTGTGTCTTGTTGAGATTACCCAAGACACTCACAAGGTCATAGAGAAGGAAACCAGAATTAACCAGTTAGAAAAATTCAAATGTTCCAAGTTTTCTTTCTGTTGCCTGTTTCAAACATGTTAACTCTCAGAATCCCATTGGTCCAACACTAAAAGAAGCCTTGTTTGTTCATTGACCTTGGTGATGGAGTGAAGAAAGACAAAAGGCTTTTCTAGCAGCAGCAGTACTTCTGTTTTTCTTGCACAATCCCCAAATAGCTCAGTGATTCTATAGAGCATATCCTACAGCACTGCCTTTTTTTCAAGCTTCTCCACAGAAAATCTTCCATCTTACAAAATAACTCTCCGACCTGGATAACACTCAGAAGGATGAAGAGCTAAATCTTATTCAGAAGCTAAATCAATAACAGGGGATTAATTTTACTTTCTAGTTTACCACTCTTGCATCTGTTATTATTTGAAATATTTTGAAGAGAGGGGAAAGAGGTGGTACATTTCCCTGTAACCTCTTCACTAACACTCCTGTTACCATCATTCAATAATTTCAGTACTGTTGAAGCCCTGTAAGGTTTTTACAGGCATTGAAATTTCCGGGTATTCTCCCTCCCCCCAGTCACTAGTGGGAGCAAAAGCTTTGTGTGACCAAAGCCAAACCACAGAAAAGGACCAATCACTCAGCTCCTGACCATTCCCATCAGTGCCTCCGGCAACTGTGCTTGTTTGATTTTCAGCAGATTTCTTTTTCAAATAGTAAAACAAGAACAGATTCTCTTCTTAATTCCTGTTTGTTTGCAGGGGGGATTCGTGTCAAAGGATATTCCTGGAGATTCAAATGAGCTGTTAGAAATGATGTCTCCTAAAGTGTTTAGAAAACATGCAAACAATGTGCATTCTTTGGGATTCTTTGTCAGGGCAGATGCAACAATAGACCTCAGGAAAGATGAGCAGATGTTATTCTGCACACTCTTCATTTCAGAGGCTTTAGAAATTCATGAGGTCTTTTGTAGGTTTTATGAATCTTCTAATAACAGTGCAGCTGTTGCATTCAGAACCTAAACTTGTCATCAGACATTTCCTTGCATCTGCAGATGTTGAAGGAATGGCCACATTTGACAGGTTTGCAAGATATTCTCTCCAAAGGCAGCCAGGCAGCTCCTGTAAATTCTGTATCTTTCTCTCCTCCCGTGCCCTGGATTCTGCTGTTCCGTGGCTGGAATCCTTTGGTAATTCAGTGTTGCCTTCCCTCCATCCCTTTAACCTAGAGCTCTCAAAGACAATTCAACTTTCTCAGAATATTTCCACTTTCTACACAGGCAGCATTACGATTATTTTCCAATTTTATGAAAACAGCCATTGAAGCTGTCAACAACAGCCCAGAAACTCATGTACTGCTACGCACGAACGTGTTCTCATTACATTCTGGTCAGGCAAGACAATCACATTGCAGATGGTTTCACTGGAAGACGTGGATTTGATCAACAAATGCGCTGTGCTGAATCTGGCTGGATTGCCCAGAGCCAAGCTGTTTTACACCGGGCCTCCTCTGACAGAGCCACCATCCCTTCTGGGTTGTGAATGTCCAGATGGAATATTTAGATCTTTGCTCATTCTGCATTTTTGTTGTCTCACCTTGCATTCCCTTTAAACTCACTGACAGGTTTATTCAGCTCTTTGTTCTGCTACTAACCTTGAAAAATGTTGCTTACTCTTATTCATGTGGTAACTGCTGTAGCAGTTGGACGTTCCCCAGGAAAAACCCAGACATCTTCAATATAGTGCTTGGCTCCTCTCCAAAGGTAGGACAGTAGCTCACGAGCTTCTGTCTCTGCTCTTCGGCTTGAAAATACCCTTCAGTTGCCTCTAGTGTTCCCTGAATGCAGCCAGTGTCCCTCTGCATGTAAAGCATCAGAGTGGTCATTCCTCCAGCACAGGAGCTACACAACAGAGTTCCTTTGGTACATGGTAGTAACAGTTTACTTTAACAACAGTAACATTTCTTGAACCAAAAATATTTATGGTCTGCATCCAGTGTATTTAGTCCTCAAATGAGAACTCATCTGCCTTTTGTGTTAAGTCCTGGCAGTAGTAGTGTACAGGTAAGTACTCACTAATAAGTGTGAAATGAATTTGACATTCCTGAGCCCAGAACAGAGATGGAAGAAAACACACAATTCATTCAACAGGAAGAGTTGCTTTCAGTAAACTGTTGTGAGGTGAAACAGGCTTGATTTTGCCATGAAAGAAAAAATGACAGTGCTTCCCTTGAGGTAAGTGCAGAACTAATGCTGTAATTACTGGCCTGTGGCAGCACTGAAGTCTGTGGAGAGCATCAGACATGGGATGGGGTTAAGGTGATCTCAGTTCAAAGGAGGGACAGACCCTAAGGACAGAATGTGCCACAGAGCAATTAAAACAGTGGTTAGGCAGGTCCTGACAGAATTTGAATGTACAGACAAACGCACTGAGTGTCAGTGAATGAGAAATCTCACCCCAGATTTCCCCAGCAACCTTACTTTTTCTGCAATTAAAAACCAAGGCAGCAAATGCACAGAGGAAGCCCTGACTCCTGTGCCTCCCAGAGAAGGAAGTTTGGTCAGCCTGATGATTAGAAATAGGAGAAAGAAGTAGAAAACCAGAAAAAGAATATGACATGGGACTTCAGCTGGGGCCTTTTCAAAGAGCTGAGCTGAGTCTGGGGGCTATTAGAGGGCAGACCCCTCTCTTCCTTCCTTCCTGCCTCCTGTGGGGTGTGAGATGATTCCCAGCCCGTGACACTCTCCCACCTTGCTGTCCCTTGTGTGGGGGGTTGTTTTTGCTGTAGTGAGCTGTCCATTGCAAATCAGGAAAAGCCGAGCTGCTCTGCAGGGAGGTGACACTGCAGGTCCCAGCTGCCCTGTGCAGCCCGGGCTCTGCTCCCAGCCTGTCACAGAGATCCCTGTGCAGAGCCCACTGAACACACCATGGCCCAACCAGCACCGCAGCTACAGAGATCCAGAGGAAGTGTGCTAAAGCAATGAGAGGAAATCTGACAACTAATACTTCCTATTTTCCTAGATCTCCTCCCCAGAGGAGCAAGCTGCCAGGTGCTGTGTTGGACTGTATTCCCAGCCAGGAATAGACTGACATGCTGCTATTTTGTGTTTCCCTGAATCCCAATGGATACTAGCTGAAATGGTAACTATGATAACTATTCTGATTAACATTCACTTCATGATTTCAGAATAAAGGAAAACAGCTTTTCTTTCTCCTCTAAAGACAGTGCCTGCTCATTACAGTTTGGGATGTCCATATGTTTCCCAAACTCAGGCTGCAGCCCTGCATATGGAATTGCTAGTGATAGCCTTTACAACTAATTATTTGAAAATACTTAGGCTAATAAAATTATTTTGAAGAGATATCCTGAGTTTGCCAGAGATATCTGACTGTGTCACTGAGGTGGGAGATGAACAGCTGAGCTGCTTCCTGGTGGGTCCCCTGTAGAGACCAGGAATTTGAGGGACACAGGAATTAATGGTTTTTAGCAATCAGAAATTTGTAACAGCTTTTGCACTCTTCTGAGCTGCTTTCCTTTCCGTGCCACCATCACCAAACACTTGGCAGCACTTGGAGAGGACACAGGATATAGGTGAGGTTTCTGTGAAGTCCTGTATGTGAGGGAATGTTTCCAGAGCTCCGGGTGAGCAGGAGTGGGAGGCAGAGCTGGTACTCTCCTGCAGATCTGCACTTGCTCCCCACCTCCTCAGCCCTGATGTGGCTGACACACTCCTGCCTGTGACTGCTTCTTCCAGACACTCCAGGAAGTCCAGGGCTTGGAAAGAGAATGGTACTAGAGAAGCTGAGACTGTCTTTCTTCAAATACACTGGAAAATGTCTCACAGGCATTCTTCTCTGCATGCAGAAGGGGACCCAGTCTGGATTGTTCTCTGTGTGTGCAACTCTTGAATTTGCAACATAATTTAAAGGAAAATCTGAAGGCATCTCCAGGCAATAAAAGGATACTAGTCCACAGAATGGGCTGGCAGTGATTCAGTGATAATATAAGGAGATTAGTATCACCAAGAGGTTACACATTCAGCCTCTGACTCAAGTGAAAATTCTGGTATTCAGTGAGAGCACCATAAGCAGAAAACTGTCAGCCAATCCACCACCAAAACAAGCAGGAACCACATCAGGCTACTTTTAAATTATCAGGGCCCCTTGAAAACAATCTCCCAAATCTGAAGCCAATGAAAAAGAAGCACCCAGCTGGACAGTTCAGTTCCTGCAGCTGTGGCCAGCGAGGCCTGGCCAAAGCCCTGGCACTGACTGCCCTGGGGTCCCCTCTGACCAGAGACAGATGTCAGCACTGCCTGCCTGGGGGAAGCAGGACAAGATAAAAGGGAAATTAAGAATCTCAAAAACGCCTTTACTTATACTAAAAAATATTAAAAAAACAATCAGGAAACGCTACCTTTATGCTTCCAGTGCTTATTTTTTCTTTCTAAGAATTAAACCCTCAATATACTAATGAAAGGCCTGAAATGTTTGTAGCTTCAAAGGGCTTTGTCCTGACTTTACTTTGGTATAATAAGCACTGGCAAAGCTAGTCTATAATTTTGATTAAAAAAAATAAATCTATAAATAAACAAGTGTGGTTGATGAAGCAAAACTGCGTTTCCAGCAGAGGCATACGCTCAACCACAGAATAATAAAGAAACAAAAGACTTGATCCAGAACTTTCCAAAACATGTTGTCATTGTGCCTAGGGGCTTCAGCTGCTGGCTCCAGTCCTCTTCCCTTTGCAGCCAGTTCCAGAGGAACTCCCCTCTCGGGTGCAATCCAACCCAGATTGACTGGTTTTTGGAAGAGACTTATTTTTATCATTCCCTTTCATTTCAGGCACTTCCCCAGCCCCAGACTCGCTGTCTCTCCCAGCCGGCCCCAGAGGAAGGCCCTGTCCTGCCTGGGCTGGGCACAGACTCTGCCCGGGATGAGAGCCACAGCTGCTGCTCCACACTCTATTTTTAGATCCAACATTTCTTGAGAAAACGCCTGAAGGATTCATTAGGGCGGCTTTTCCTCTCTGATCCACGCTGCCACATCGGATACAGCTGGAGCGGCATCCTCAGAGAGTAGGGCTCCATCCAGTGTCTGCCGGATGAGTTACTGAGGGCTCTGCTTGCGTGTATCAATTAAACCGCAGAGACTGCTTCCACTCCCGAGGAAAGTCATACTCTCAGTGACAGAACCAGTAGTAACAACTGGAACAGAATTCCCAGCACTGTTCTCGGCTGATTTGCCTGGTAGGCAAACACCCTGGGGCGCCCCCAGCCCTTCCAGACCTGTTTTCATTCAGACAAGGCTGAGAAAACGTGACGCTCTTATGAACAACAGGTGACCAGACATTTTCAAAAATAGACCATGGTCACATTCTTGGGTTTGAATTGCTGGATTTTGTGGCAAAAGATGCCTTTTGAGCTTATCAAACCCAGAATTTGATCTTTTGCTTTAAACAAGTGAGTCTAAGCATAAGGATGTGCACAGCGTTGTTAAGCACAGCCTCCAGTTTCCTACCTTCCCATGAAAAATACTCTTCACCATTTTGATGTTTAAAAGTTTCTTTCTGGAGTGACTATTGGGATGTTCTGAGCCACACTGCAGTACAATCAGGTCTGAAAATGCTGCTGTCACCAGAATAAAACTGGATAAGCACATTTATCTACATGAAAAATTGTCCTTTAATCTTAGTTCCTCCCCGTAAAATGTAGGTTGCATCTTAAGCTGTTCTGTGCTGTCGGAATAGGTGAAAGGAAGCTCCTTTGTACTCCTCATCTCTCATGCACAGAGCATTAGCACGTGCAATTAGGCGTGACATTTGGGTAAATATTGCTTGTGTTAACAGCCAAAGCACCCAGGAGACAGCGATCAGCGAGCAGGGAAAGCAAGGGGAACAAAGCCCTGCCGAGGCAGAGTTTTGTGCTGGCAAAAGTAACACACAAATCTGTGGATTATCATTTTCACCTCCACCTAGACTAAACTCCTGATATGTTGTCAGTTCTACTTATTCACTTTCTATGAGTATTACTCTTCATATTCAGCATTAAGTTGAATTCTCAGGCATCCTATAAAACCCCAGCTACTTCCTGATTTTAATATCCTGAATTTCCTACTTTGTATGTACCAAATACTCATATTCGCCAATTTTATTTAACAGCGAACAGTTCAATACTAAAGAGGGGCTGAGAATGGGGATGGTCCTGTTAAAAGTTTGCACAGAAACAAAACAAAAATGCAAAAGTGGTACCTGTATGCACAGACTTGCTGCTGGGCACCATATTGGTTTAAAGGTTGTGCACTCTGACATTCCACCACCAAGGGCTGGACTGTAATCCCTTCATGTTTGCTGGGAATTCACACCCTGGGGTTTTCTGCCATTAATTACAGTTGGGTTACTCAGCAGGCTCAGGGCAGTGGCTGTGCTCAGATCTAGGTTACTGGGGCTTGGCCCTAAGGTCTTTTCCAAGAACAAAAGATACAGGTTGCAGTCATTTCTGAACTGCAAACTTCTTTAGTTTATCTTTAAAAGTGACACAAAGAAAGAATATTTTATCTGCACATTAAGAAAATGTCCAAACCTTCCCCAAATGTATCCACATTACCCTGTATGTGAATGATGTGCAGATTTGGTTGCCCAGGGTTTATGTTGTGAAAGCACACGAGATTTGAGACTGAGCAGTTGAAATGCCCTGTTCAGTGCTTCCAGAGCAGAGACTGCTGGAGCTGCAGAGCCTGGCCATCGTGGCTGGGTCACCTGCTCAGGGTGGCCCAGGAAGCCCAGCCACTGCTTTCCAATGGCCAATTTGCAAAGATGTGCTCATCTTTACAAAGGACTGAGCTTTTTTTTTTTCTTTTATGGACTCCGGATGTTTTGGGATAAGTTTTGAACATTACATATTGCATCCATATTTATATTTTAAATAAAAACACACAAAAGATTTTAAAATAGAACTTCTTGCTGGCTGCTGGAGATGATTAACTGTGTAAACACTGCAAGTTGACAGACACTGGGCTTCATTTTTCATTCTGGTCAGTGTTGCATAAACTTTGCCTTTAGTTTTGTTTTAATCAGTTATGAATTTGATCTTTTTTCTATTCATAAAAGTGAGCTCCAGGACCACCACCACCACCTTTAGCTGCAATTGCTGGGATTGCACACCACCACAGAGAAGGCCTGGTGTCAGAACATGTAACATTCAAAATCTATTATCACATCCATAAGCTGTAGGTGTTTAAAAGTCATAAGCTTTTTTCCTGTTAAACCTGGTCTTTTGCATGTGGGGACCAATGGGCACTGCAAGCTGGTCACACCATCACTTCATGTCAGGGCTGAGGACACTGGCCATGAACCTCCCTGGGAAGTACACACGCATTTTCAAAATGCTCTTCTTGGCATCCTTCACCAAAGATTCTTTAAAAACCTGACCTGTCATGCAAGAAGATGAAATGTAAAAAATGTATAGCTCTTGCTTTTCACTTCAGAGAAAACTGTATCCGAGGGTAGAAGCAAACACAGAGCTATGTCCTTTCAGAGAGGTTGTTCCTACCAGCTTTCACACCACAGAATCCTTAACAGCCATTTGATGGACTTGCAATGCTGAGTGAGTTTAGGAATGAGACCTCATTTCATTTTATACCAAACTCCTGGTTATTGTGGGGTTTCACAAGTGTCTGGAAATTTTTCTGAACCCTCGGAGTGGGAGTGAAAGCCTCATTTTCTGCAAGCACCTGAAGAAGTTCTTGCAGAGTTCCACCAAGTAACCATGGGAAAGATGAACTCCCCTTTTCAGCAGATTTACCTCTGTTCAGCAACTCGCTTGTGTGAGCCTTGTCAGCGGCACAGCTCCAGCACCATCTGCTCCCGTGTCTCCAGAGCACAGGCAGAGAGCAGCTCTGACAGCTGAGGCTGGAGCACACGGTGTGTGTGTGTAACACAGAGCCACTGCACAGGCAGAGAGCAGCTCTGACAACTGAGGCTGAAGCACATGGTATGTTTGTAGCACTGAGCCACTGCACACCAGTAGACCTTGAACGAGGGTTTTGGTTGAGTACATTGGCTGTTCAGTTTAAAATTCAGAAAAAAAAGGAAATAATTCCTTGATGTTTCTCTAAAAATCTACAAATGTGTTCAAGGAAGACGTGTATTCAAGCTTCCACTTTGTGTGGAAAAAGACAAAGAGGATAACGGAACTACAATTTTCAATGCTCAAATATGTATGTCCAAATTATTTTGGCACAGGAAATAATTTGAAGAGTTACAGATCATTTGGGTTGTGCAGAATGGAGCTCTCCTGCCCTAGCTGTGACTCTGCATTCAGCAGAGGAAGGGTTGGGCTGTGTCTGCATGGACACCTTGCTGAGCAGCCTCTGGAATCCCATCACGGAGATCACTGCTGTGCACAGGAGGGAGCTCTGGAGTCACCCCTTGGGCAAGGCAAGGCCAGCTGAGCTGCTCACTCTCCTGGGAGCTGCCAGAGGCATAAACAACAAATAAAGCACTCCCTGTCCCTTATCATGTGGCCAGCTCGTGAGCCCAGCCCTGCCCTCCCAGTTGAGAGCCATGGGAAGTGTGGATGATGCATGACACACTACAGTTCTGCCCTGCTTAGCGCCCTGCTGAAGGCCACGTTTGTTCTCAAACAACCACTCAAATACCATGTTTGAGACCATGGGAGTGGGAGAACGCTCTTAATGTGACAGAGACCCATTCTATTCACTCTTTCAGAGCTTCTTCCTCAGCATTTCTTGCCTGTGACAAAAACATTGCTTGGATTCTCCCAGAAAACATATGACCTGCAGTAGTGAGAGGGTTGTTTAAGGAAAGAGGTTATTTCTGCAGTGGCCATCAGTTTTTATGGATGGTGATTTCAAAGCACCTGGAGAAGGAACAAGGAAAGAGAGCCAGCAGCTCTGCAGGCAGTGTGGCCAGCCCAGAGCAGGTGTGGCACCTCTGTGAGCACCTGAGGGCTCAGAGGGAGCACTCATTTTCTCCACAGAACTTCTGTACCTGGCCCACAGAGCTGCACTCCAGACAATGTGTGGCATCTGTTCTAGCATGGAATTAGATACAAACCAGGGAGAAAGTTGGGTACGTGAACTACCTGTGTGTTTGCTCACTGCTGTTGAGTTTGGCCAAATCTATTGGGAGCTGGGAGCAGTGAAAAAGCTGTCAGTATTTACAAGCTTCTGGAACAGCTCCATTCTTTAATCATTTCTAAGCTCCAACTAAGCAAGAAAGGACAAATGAACAGCTCTGACAACATACTGACTGACAACGTGTTAACATTTTTAAAGCACTCCAAGGGCGCTTTCCAAATAGGTTTTGGAAGGTGAAAGAAATGAACAGAATGCAGTGTGTGCAGCCCGAAGTACCGTGTGATGGTAGCTTCAGTGATTCTTCTGCAGTACTGAACATTCTTTGACTTGCAGAAACTGAAACAATCTGTCTCTGAAGAAATAGCTCCAGGATGTTGCGACAGGAAGGAAATGTACTGTGTAAATGCTGGAGCATCTTATAGAACTGAGAGATGCTGTGCCTAAGGAATGATTGGGAAACATTTAGGTAATACACGTGCCCAAAGAAAGGATCTATATGCTCTGAAGAACAGAAAGTTGATGAAGTTGAAATTACAATGAGACATACATCTGCTGCCCTGTATCCATTGCAGGGTCACCTGATGTGACTGCAGTGTGAGCTGTGAGGTAGCAAAGTACAGCCCATGCTGGGGCCCTTCACTGTGCCTCAATGTTAATTTTTATGTTTAATCCACCAGCATTGAATTCTGGCAATAACAGGGGCTGTCCAGGTTCATTCCTAAAGCAGAGCAGGAAGGAGAAAAGAGCAAGTGCTCCATGAGCAGTTATGGGGCTTACCAAGGCCAGTCCTCTCTACATTCCAAGAAAGGAGCAAAATTAAATGCACTTGGAAACTCAATTTGACAGCTGTGAGCACTGCTCTGTGAGTGCTGGAATGGGACCAATTTGTCCCTAAGATAAATCCTGAGTTTCTTGTAGGTGTTGAACTGTAAATATTGAAGCTGCGTTGAGTAATGGTGTCCAATGAAAAAGGAATTTATCCACTCTAGGCACCAGCCAAAGCCTATAATTTTTCCTCAGAAAATTCCTTATTGATAGCACTCACAAGAGCTTTCCCACATTGATATTTTTGACAATGCTGCTTCTATTATCAGCAAAAAAAACCACCCATTTTTTGCTATTGTCAGTGTTGCAACTACAAATTTATTCTCTCTATTAAACTGTCAGTGACTTTT
Organism: Loriotus luctuosus; assembly: GCA_035582745.1. Taxonomy (NCBI): domain Eukaryota; kingdom Metazoa; phylum Chordata; class Aves; order Passeriformes; family Thraupidae; genus Loriotus; species Loriotus luctuosus. Next base: position 713,363 of record JAWWEY010000013.1, on the reverse strand, counting down.
TGCTAAAAATGTTCTCATCTTCTGGAATCTGGCTGCCTTCATCTGAGCTGAGAAATAAGGGAGAATGATCCATCCAAATTCCCAGAAATCACTAACTTGGTGAAAAGTTTTCATACTGTATAGCCAGTGATACATCTTCAAAATGCTCAGTTTACCCACCACCCTAGGCATGTGCAGAGGATGAACTTTTCTACTTATGTTCTAGCACTATCCACACATTTAGAGATGACATCTGACTCAAACTCACACAAACATCTAAGCAACAAGTTGCTAACACATACACTGTGGTAACAAACCAGCAAAAGCAGGGGGTGTTGCACTCTTTCTCTGAAAAAAGAGGAACTGGTGCTCTGAGCAGGGCCTGAATTCCACACGCTCCTGGTCCTGGGGTTCAGCTTGACTTTGCAGTCTTCAGTAGCATTTTGGTTACATTTTCTTATTCATTATACCTTAAAGGCATCTTACTGAAGCAGAAAAGGTCTGGAATCATTTGGTAAACAAAGTCTGTTGGGTTAAGTAGGGACTCCAAGAGCCAAGTGAAGTGAATCTGAAAGTGATAATACCTGAGAGTGCCACCTTGTGTTAATTCCAAGGGATTGGGGAGGGCTAGCTGAGGTTAGGTGCTGGGGCAGCTTCAGGAAGGCTCTGCCAGAAGGGCCATACAGAAATGCAGGTTATGTTTCATTGATTAATTGTAATCCAGGTACAGTTTGAAGTAAACAGTGAGTCACATCCATGACAGCTAACAGTCTATACACATGGCAGCCTACTACACTCTACTAGGGAAACAGTGCCAAAATAACTAAGAGGCAATTCCAAAACAAGCCAAGGCAGACCCAGATCCATATTTAGCTTTAAATTACAGAGTATCAGGAAAAAATGCCAGGTTGTCAGCTTTTTAAGCTTTACTCCATGGAACGCTGACAAAAAGCAGGGCTGCATGGCTGGAAACCAAAGTCGGGGCTGAGGGCAGGGCAGGGCTTGAGAAGAGCAGGAAAGGCCAAGTTTAAGGCAGCACAGTGTGGAAGTGTGGGAGATGACAGAGGGCAGGGCAGGGTTTGAGAAGAGCAGGAAAGGCCAAGTTGAAGGCAGCACAGTGTGGAAGTGTGGGAGGTGGCCGAGCCCTTGGAGGCTGTCTCTCTAAGGGAAGGCACTATCCTGGGCAGCTGCGGAGGCTCTCCAGCCAGGCCAAGCCTGTGGCTGTGGCTCTGCTGTGCTCCAGGAAGGAGGGGTAGGAAGCACGTTCCACAGCAGCTGGAGGATGGCTGAAACCACCAGGAGCCACAGCAGCCAAAGGAAAATCTCTTCAGACAAGCAGAACTAATGAAAGGACTGAGGGCCGGCAGACGATCGCTGCTGGTGCCAAGGTCTCGACTGAGCTGACAGCTTGTGTGACTTTCAAACTCTTGCATTAGCAGAGATTTTTAATCATCACTTAGTGCTGTATGGTCTGGGAGAAGAAGAGGAAGGAACTGTGCCTTCAGACAGGTCCCACAAAAGCCTTTGGTACTTCAGTTCTGCAGAGAATTGAAATGCCCAGCCAGGGCATTAACTCCAGATCATTCAAGCTGAATGTAGAAATTTACAGTCTTCCAAACAGCATATTCCAAGCATACAATTAGCATGAGTCATTAATCCTCCCATCCCCTGACAGCACAGTCAGATCTCTGGTTTTCACATGAGGAAGTTGCAGTAGTCATACCCTTTGATAAGAAGGAAATTAGGTATTAAAAAAAAGAAGAGTATTTTTTGGCTATGTAGCCACTTTGCTACTGATAAACATACAAATCATGGCTGGGGTTGAAATCCTTATTCCCACCAGTGAGGGTACAGGGTACAGGTACCCCACAGCAACACCTTATCCAGGATGAAGGGCTCTGCACCTCAGATGGACTCTGCTCTGCAACACTGACCTGGCGTCTGCCTGCAGAACCCAGCCCCAAAGCCACACGTCTGCAGAGGTGTCACCCCACAACAAACCACAGACCCACACTGGGGGTTCCCAGTGAGTGAGCCTGACCATCTCACTCCTCTGGAAAGCCCCTGCTCCGTTCCACTGGAACTAAATACAAAGAGAAGTGGCCCGGGTGCACTAATTAGGAAAACAGATGCAAGTAGATGAATGCTGATCAGGACTGCCATAGCCTGATTTTATTGATCACCTTAAGTACAATTTTTATTAAGGTACCCTTCTGATGGTCTTGATTCTTAAGCTTATGCAGGGAACAGCAGCACACAGGCATTTTGACCCCACGTGAAGCCTCTGGAATTACTGGGATACAAAAGTAATAAAACAGTGTGAGGCCAATACAGAACTGAAGGTTTAACCCTTCCCAAAATTAAGACCATCTCGTATTTTTAAATAAATATTTTGCTTCCTTTGCAACATTTAGTTTTACTAACATATTACTTCCCAAAAGAAGTGGAAGTTTTTGGTTTTTTTGTAACAATAATAATAAATCAGTATGTGCCCATGTCTTCATATATTGAACTTAGAAAATATTTTTTAAAATCAGTCCCTTACATATCATCAGACAAGGGAACGTAAATAGTGGAGAACTGTTTCTATACCCGTTTTCCGCATTTCATGTATCTTCTAAATTAGGGGTCATAAGCTGTAGCAAATACAGAGTTTAAAATCCAATTCATTGGCTCTATGAGCCAGCAGCAGTAATTTAGGTACTGCAGGAAGAATGTCAGTGATTTGGGAAGGAAAATGTCTTGGATTTTAAAATCTATTTGCCACTTCTACATTAAGCAACAGCTGTTGTCAGAGTTTTAATGCTAACTTGAATCACAGAAGAAAATGTTAAGCTAGTGCTTTAAAAATCCAGTGGAATTGGAGCCCAGCTGTACTATGGAATACAACACATTTTCCTGTTCCTTCACCAGATCAGCTGCTGAGGCATTTGGAATAACATCCCTATCAGAAGGGGCTGAGGCAATGGAACCTTTTCCTCAGCACTCCACACAAAGGTGGGAACTGTTTCTCTTTCAGATAAAAAGCCAAAACCAAGCAAAAGAATCTGCCAAGTGTCAGAGCACGGGCAGTGGCGCTTTCTGTCCCCAGCAGAGCCAGGGAGGAGCCCCAGGGGCACGTGCTGGGCCCTCTCATGGGGCTGCTGCACAAGTCGTGCACTAGATGCAGGCAATGGGCCAGAACCAAACAAAAATATCACACACAATTGCACAAGGAGCAGTGTGTATTTCAGTAGGAGAGTAAATCCTTGCTGCGAGTCATCCTGAACATTTTGCAGCTCAGGAATCTCGCCCCCTTCTTCCCATCCACGAGGGACACCATGATGTGAATAAAGGATATCGTGCCCTTCTGCCATTCTGCAGGCTCTGCTGCTGGATCTTGTCAGCTCTAGCATTAACTGATGCTGATTACTCTTCTACAGATCTTGTTAGACCCCACTTGTACCCACCGTTCAGCCCTCACACACATTATACTGGGAAATCTTTTGGCCCTGTGGAAAAACCCCGTAGACATGGAAGCGTAAAAACCAGAAAGCCTTGGGTAAAACTGGGAAGTGGAAACATTTCTGTTTTCTTTTTAACTATACGAAATTGCTGTAGCTTGGTACATGCCATAAAGCACATCATAGAACTACTAAAGCTCTTAACACAGCATCTTGACATTTTGATTTCCAGACTCACTGGGGTATGGTTGTTTTCCTTGCTAAATTCATCCCATTTATCTCTGAGTTCACCTCACTTTTCACTTGTAGTTTCCTTCATTCTCTTGCAACAATCCATCTCCATGCATTCTTTCTCCCCCTCCTTCTGTATCTCCGCAATTTGACAAATTTATTCAGTTTCCTTTCCTGGTACAATTACTGATTTTTAATGCCTCTCCCTCTGTTCTGTGTGACGAGTCTTCTCTCTCTCCTGTGGCAGTCGCCCTGCCAGGCTTCATGTGCACATGGAACCCTGGCTGTGCCTGGGCTAGGTGGGCACCACACCACGCTGTGGGGGGAAACCTGAAAATAAGGATCTCATTCAAGTGAACGTTTTGTCTGCTGCTGAACATCTTAGAGCTTACTGGAGACTGAGAAGTATGCATTCTCTTTGGGAGGGTTTTGACTATTTTCCCACTTTCAGCATACATAAAAATACTGCCTACTCTTGAAAACTCCTCTTGGGATTTTTTTTCTATTTTTATTATAAAAATTATAAACAAGCACACTCTCAACAGAGAGCCAACACACATTAGGATGTCCTGCCTTGGTAACCCAGCAAGGATGCCTCATGCCTAGCCCCACAGGGCCTCCAGGCCATGACCAGAGCTCCCTGTTTCTGTGAGACCCCAGCCCCCAGAGAGCTGCTCTAAGGCACCAGCACGGCTGGTACATCACTCAGCCACATCAACACCAGTGGCACAGGAACCATTTGCATGTCAAATTCACAAATTAAACATGTGAACAGATGACAAGTGAACATCTTGATTCACACTGTGTTTCTCCTGCTTGTCAGCTCCTGGCAGTTAAGAACAGTCACTCCAAAAAGTGCTAAAAATAACACAGTCAGGCCCTGCCTTCAAATTATTTTTTTTTTTCTTCAATTTTGCTTTGATATTCTTCTCGATGCTGCTAATAATGAAGTTAACATGGCCCAGAAACCCTTGCTATAATTTTAAAGTAACATCAGAAATACGTATGACCTATGAGCAGATGGAAGGGCAGAGGGAGATGCAAACATCCAGCTAAGCCGTGCTATCAGTCTGGACTGTTTTCTCAGGTGACATCAAGACAGCATAAAGAAGTATGAAAGTACAAAGACTCACAGACTAATTTGGGATCTGACCCTTGTCAGGGAGAAGTGCAGATCTATGTCCTCTCTCCTAGGATTAAGGAGAGGTTCCCAAAGGCTTGTCCCTGTTTCTCTTGTGCCACATGACATGATGCACGAGGTATTCTACACCATGATCTCCCATGTTTTCTCTACAGCCTTTTAAAATCTCCCCAAACTATAATGGTTTCCCCATCCCTTCCCTTGGATAACAGACTCCTTTGGCCACACAGAGAAGACTCCTGTGATCTCTGTGATCCGATCTCCAGCAGTCTCCTCTTGTGTGCCCTCGGCCCCGCAGGGGTTGGGCCCCCTCCTCCTTCTCTCTTTCCAGGGATGTCACACAGGCAGCCCCAGCTTCCTGCCCCGGCTCTGGCTCATGCAGAGGCTCCCCGGTGTCTCCTGAGCACATTTCACGGCCGGCACAGCCGCGAGGCACAGCCGACATCCTGCGGGAGGAAAACCATTCCTCACAGCCAGCGTCACGCTCCGGGACAGCTACACACAGCAGCTCTGGAATTACCTGCTGTGAAATAAAATTTCCACTGAATTAAGCCCAGTTGATGCCCAGAATTTTTGATGTAGCTCTAGAGTCTTGACAGTTCTGCCACAAAACTCGCAGAACACAAATGCTTTGGGAAAAATTCAATCAGATGAAACACTGTGTGTTCAAAAACTACAATTGCTGAAGCCCAAGTCCCCATCAAAAAGTGAAAATTAATAAATGGAAACGTCCTTTTCCAAAAGTGACAAATCATTATTAAACTTTGCCTGAGGGAATCCTAAACTGATCTTATTGTTCAAGTGAGTAAGCACGAGGCAGATTAACAATGTCTGCCAAACCCCAGTTTTGAAGGCTGATTGTAATTCCAATAGGGAAAGGGTTATCCCAATGCCAGTTGTGCACTGTCAGCTTCTGAGCAGAATTACCATGCTATTAGTGTTTCTATGTGTAAAATTCTTGTCAAAACAGACTTCTAATTTTTGAAAGAAAATAAGAGGCAAATACAAAATCATCAAGGGTTTAAATGAAATATCTCCTTGGAGTGAAATATTGTCTAAAATACCACATTTCATACAATGTGTTAAGACGCACCCTGCTCTACACATGACACCTGGTATTCTAATTTTATTTAAAATTATGTGTAGCTCACATATTTTAACAGCAAAGGGAAACTGGTCTGTAATTCTGAAGTTACCAAGCATTTCCAGTCCTGCCCAAAAGCAGTACAATATTTACAGATTTCCAAGTGCTGTTAAGATGAGGATTTCTTAAATAAGATAATAGAAACAAATAGCATTGACTAAGTAAGCTGTAGGAGAATATAATGTTATTTCTATTTATGATGAACTGTTCATTAATACAGTAATGAGAAACACAGCAATACAATAATACAGCTGTAAATATTAATTTTATAGATTCAAAATATACAATGAATTAAAAAGCAAGAGACTAATTCACTGTGAATGGCACAACCACCAAAGACTTCTACAGCAAAGTTCAAAAGCTACTGTGGAAGTTGACATTATAGCAACTATCACATTTATTTCATGTATATTGTTTCTGTGGTATCATCAAGGGAATAAATAATTCACGCTCTGCCTTTTTTGTTTAATTATGATAATGATCATTTATACCAATGGCATGCAGATAAAAGCAAAAGGTATCGAGAGACTTTAATCTGAATTTAGTTCTTTACTGATCATGTTATTCCTGCCTCTTTATGCCACAGGTTTATGTTGTATTGGTTAAAAAAGTAGGCAAGATACCACAGATTTAGAGAGGAATGGTGATTGCTGAATGCTCCATTAAGAGATGCATTTTGCAGAAGAAAATTCCCCAATACTTGTAGCAATAATAATAAACAAATCTCATCATTGAAGTCACCATGACTAAAACACAGGGTTATCAATCTTGCCAAGACTGTATTTGTAAATTTTGATTTTTAGATCATAATTTTTTTTTCACACTGAATGAGGAGATAAAATGAGGAGTAATTAATGAGGAGTAAAGCAATTTCTTCTCCTCTCTAGAGAACCTGGGGACATGAGGTGTTTGCACCTATAGCTCCAAGGCCTCCCACTGGCACCTCACTGCACGCCCCCAAACCAACCAGGCTGAGACACACATGGGTCAAAAGGTTAATGGGGATGGTGACCCCTCCCAAGCATGACAGGGAAAAGATTAATGTAGCTTTTTCTTATCTGCATGAAATTAAAAACTGTGGACGATAAAGCCTTTACAGTGATCTTTGCTGAATGACTACGCAAAAATTAAATATCCCAACTGACTTGCTCATCTTTGATGTTTTTAACCTGATAACCAGTTTAGAAACATCTTCTAGGAAAAGGAGATTACGCAAAATATTTTTGGCACCTTGGACAACGCAACCAACAAAAAAAGGACGACCATCACTAGCCAATAAGTAAATTAAATCTCATCTCTATTGCTCCAATTCACCATCTATTTCTAAAAAAGGATCATCATAAATGGCAATAGGATGTAACAGTGGCAGAAAAAACAGTCTCAGGAGACCTGAATCTTACACTGCACTCGGTTTCTTTCCTAAAAATTTTAACTCTTCCTTGCTTTACCTCTTCCTCTGCACAGTGGAAATGATAGCACCAATCCCTTTTCTTTGGTCAAACATCCTGGAATTTGCTGAGAGGGAAAAGCATCCCACAGAAAGGCAGTGCAGTCACTGCTCTGTGCTGGGTGACACAGTTCTCATGGCACATTGACCCAGCACAGGCCGTGCCCAAGGGGACAGGGCACAGACCTTGTCACACACAGCACTTCCAGCCTCACTGCTCTGTGCTGGGTGACACAGTTCTCTTGGCACACTGACCCAGTACAGGCCGTGCCCAAGGGGACAGGGCACAGACCTTGTCACACACAGCACTACCAGCCTCACTGCTCTGAATGGCCTGTGGGTTTCTTCGTGACATTGTTTTTCTAAAGGAAATATGTTTCCTTTTCAACAGAGATACGTTTCTTACGAAGGAAACCACAGTGTCACACTTTTCCTGAGCAGACAGGAACACATGTCCAGCCAGAACTTCACCAGGGTGTTCCTGAGGCCAGTCACAGCCCTGCTCAGGGGATGCTGAACTCCCACTGGGGCCGTGGAAAGGGGCACTGCATCTTCAAAGGAAACAGATTTGCTTCAGAAAGGGGCAAGAAGTTGAAGAAACATCTGTAAAGACTGATAATAGATTCACTTCCTGAAATTCTTTTACAACTACTGCTGTGAAAAGCAGGAAGTATGGGCAAGAGAAGGAAAGAAAGTTGCAAATAAGGAAAGAAATCTTTCTCACCCCCAAAACTGGCTGGTGATGAATGGTGCTGGAGATGAGACTGGAGCTGTCCTTAGTGGGATCTCTCAGCCCTGATAATAGAGAGAAAGAGCTAGCAGTGTGGCTGCTGCCAGCTGCCAGCTTTCCACCTGGCTACAGGGTAGCAGGAGGAGTGGTGGTGGCAGGGCCCCTTCCCACCCCAAGCTGGGCTGCAGGAGGGTTGAACAAACCTTTACCATGGCACACTCAGGGCAGGTCACTGCAACCCAAACTGGCACTCCAAAAATGAACACTTGGTGACAAGGAACGCCAACTTTCCAAAGCTATACAGGATCTAAGAGGATGAGGGTGTTGAATATAGTGTTTCATCCCTAAATACTGAATTTCAGAATATTAAGGGACAAGAGTGTATACAGATACACTGTTTTCTCCTATCTGTATATGTATTCGAATAAATATTATACAAACCTAGCAGATCCCCTCTAAAATTTGATCTTTAAAATAAAAATCCAATGCATTCCTCTCAAGATTAATTGCAAATGTTTGCAATTTGCTTTGGCAAACTTAGCCAAAATTACCCTGTTACTTCTCCTTTTTCTAAGGAAATTAAATTCTTCTATTAATAACTGCTGTAGCACAAACCAGATTTTATCCCTTGCTGACAGACAAATCTGAGCAAAAGGGATCTCAGCTATACTTCCCAATAAATCTTCCAAGAAGGCCATTTGATTTTCATCTCTCCTGTGCTTTACAAAACTTCTCCAGCTCCTAAACCTACACAGCTTCTCTGAATCCTTTTGCTGTGCGTGCTCTAAATAGTCCCAAGTGTTTTGGAGAGCAGGCAGTCCCTTTGCCATGGGGCCATGCTGCAGGTGAAGCACAGCTTGTTCCACCTTCCCTGCTCCCTGCTGCTGCTCCAGGCAGCCACACTGGAATCCCCAGCTCCACTGAAATGAAACAATTCGTTTTTAACAGTGAAGTTATCAAGGTGCAGCAAAACATCCGTGAAATAAAGCAATCATCCTTTCTGCTCTAGCATAAAACATATCTGGTTTACTCTTCTTCCCTTTCTTTCTAAGGAGAATCAATAGTTCTCTATTGAATGAATCCCTGCCCAGCAAACCAGATTGTGTTTCCTGCAGACAGTTGATAGCTCAGTCTGACTTAATGGTCTTGAGCCGTATTGACTTCCACATTTTAACATAGGAACGCTGCAATAAATACCAAGAACAGTAAAAACATAAGATCTTTCTCTGTGTCCCTAAATGAAGGAAATTGATAAAATAGACTCGAGCAAAGCAGTGCTTTATTTATTTATTTATTTACTGCCAATTTGAACTGTGCCTGTTTCCCCCAATCTCTCTCAAGGCTTTAGCAATACTATTTGGAAAGAACGAAACATTCAACCAAAGATGTTGATTGTAACCAAGATACATCTTCCTTCTCCCAAACAAAAACTGAGATTTCCCCCAAACCCCATAATGTGTTGTGAGAATAAATAATCTCCTAGTCCTCCCCCACTGAGGGAAGTACATTCCTGGTGAGGGGCCACACGCTGGCCTCTGCCAGTGCCACTGCTCTGCTCCCTTGTGGAACCAGGCCCTGGAAATACACACTAGGTAAGTTAAACTATTAAGATCTTCTATAGTAACTCAATATTCTTGCATCAAACTGTACCCAGAAAGGAAACAGAAGCCAATATTGCCTATTAAGCAGAGACAGGCTAATTGCAAGGAAAACAATTAGTAACTATTATGCAAATTCTGAATTGGCTTTTCTATTCAGCCATTTTTTGGCATCCCTGAAAACGGTTTTTGTTCACACTAATATTTGGGAAAGAGGTTTTATTTATGCAAATAGATGCATTTCTAAAAAAAAAAACCCAAATTGCATGTAAATGAGCGTATTTGTGCATCAATTAGTGAATTTGAGTTTTCTTTGCTGCAAATACACATCCATTTCAAATGGTTGCAAATGACTAGTGAGAGGGACAGGAAAACATAAATGAGTCCATTTTCCTGAGCACTTGACAGACACCAAAATGCCCATTGTGGAAGAGATGGGGAGCTCTACAGATGGATAAAGACAGCAGCACAAAGCAGCATAGTCTACAGAACTGTAATTCTTAGTCAACCTTTTAAGTGTTCTGAAACACAAGAGAACAAATAGTATTCCAGAAAGTCCACGTTTATTCTGCCCGTGTTCTGCTGGCATGCTAAAAATACTCACTGCAAAGGGCACCAGAGATGTAACTAGATGGATACTTCAAAAGTGACAGTCAGTGGAGAACAGATTGCTACTGAAACCAATCCCAGCTGATAGGATTCCTCTTCTGGGCACCACTGGGCACCGCTGGGCAGGGAACCTGGCACAGTGAATTGATTGTGTCCTGTTGATTGTATCATTTCTGGCATCACTATCAGTCTGATTTGGGGTGACTGTACCTTTAGAAGGAAGGATCAAAACACACTTTATGAATTTCCCACCTCAAAAGATCAGGGATTAGACATGGGAAGCATTTATTTACTCAAATAAAATACTCTTAATTTTGCAGTCTCTTGCTTTTATACACTGCAATTAGAGCAAAGTAGCTGAATTGCTTCAGCAAATATTCAGGTATTCCTTCACTGTCTGGGGAGGTTTTTATCCTCTCAAAATCCCCACACTTCTTTAAACAGTAATATAAAACACACAGTGGGTATTTGAAAAATTTTGAAACTATTCAGGCAATAATATTCTCATCTGATCTTAATAGTGCTGTTTATGCAGCATATATAATTAAAAGCATTTTCAGTATCAGCTTAATTAATCTCAGAAGTTCAGTATTCAAAGAGCAGAGGAAATAAGCTTTTGCTGCTCATTATATATCATGCAATTATATGATGAAGACATCCAATCATAATTATGTGCCACAATAATAATTCTGTGTCAGAGAAGTTCCATGATCTAGAGAAAATAAAAAGGCACAAACAGTTGAACAGTTTGCCTCGGGGTCTGAAGGGGCGATTTCAGAGACTCGGGATGCTCCTGACAGGAGAGGAGAAAGCAGGTTGGCGGTGGGAGGATCTCGCCGCCGGGAGAGCACACAAACCCTTCCCGCGGCAGTGGTTCCCAGGCGGGGATGGAGCAGCGGCCAGCGGCAGGCTGAGCTGAGCCGAGCCGAGCGGGGAGGGAGCAGAGGCCAGCGGCAGGCTGAGCTGAGCCGAGCCGAGCGGGGATGGAGCAGCGGCCAGCGGCAGACTGAGCCGAGCCGAGCGGGGATGGAGCAGCCGCAGCTCTGGCCCTGCGCACAGCGCGGCCGCGGGCTCCACACGCGGCGCTTGGGGCAAAACGACCTGAACTCTGCCGCCCGTTCTCTCCAGAGACAAGCATGCTAACAAATGAAATAGATGGCTGAATGCCTCCTTTCCATTGGTTTGAGCTGCAGATCTGCATTCTAACTCACCTTGAAAAGTGTACCTGGGTGTGGGAAATGTCACCTCCTGATCTCCCTGCATCAGGTGGGAACCAGCTCCCACCGCAGAGGCAGTGTGGGGCGACTATGCACGTTAAGGCAGAAAACATTTACACCAAGAATAGGGGCAAAGTGTGAACACCAGGAAGCCATTCAGAACTACTCATTGGAATAACTCAAAAAGTTATTCCCCAGCTTGTAGGTCAGAACTGCTCCAAATCAGAAATCCCTTCATATTCAGGGACCCTGTCCTCAAAGCCTGACCATTTAAACTATAATATCTGAAAGTAGCAAGAGGTACACATCGAAAATAAATGTGTTACTTATTTGACAACCACACCTTAACCAGTTGTTCCAACAGCTACAGTACACTAGTGTGCTGAAAGGTGAGAAGGGGCTGCTGCCAGCTTGTTAGCCAGACATCACACAGTGCAGTCAACAGACAGCAAAGGACTTGTGCGTTGCTGTAATTATGCACATAGGAAAATCCTGAACACAGGTTACTAATAAAATGTGAAGTCCTGTAATTATCCCCACACAATTATATAATTATTTAATCTCTTTCTCTCCTGCTAACCACCGTGTGACACCGAGCAGAATGTACTGCAGAGAGAATCAACCTGATCTGGTTGAACCCTCAATGAGAACTGAACAGAAGCCACTTGCCAGGCTAAGTAATTAAAACTGCCTAATTTTAAGTGTATGCATTTGAGCCAAACTCTCTCCAAGGCCCCTCAGAAATTTTGAGGCAAAATTGTGATGGTAAATTAAATCTTTGAAGCCTACCTGGCTTCAACAGCCAGGGAATCCATCCGGGACTCAGCATGAATTGACTCTTCCACCAAGGAGCTTGGTGTTGCTATAGGAAGTAAGAAGTATTATTATAAAACCAGGAAAAATGCAAGAGTAATTTTGGATTGAAAATAAGACAAGAAATCTTCCCATTCCAAAATATACATCAATCATTCCCTATGCAAAATACCAGGTGAAATAATTGCTTCAACTTAAATCCCAGCTCAGAATACAGAGTACAGTTTAGGCCACAGAAGAAACTGCAGCTAAAAAAGCAGTGATAGCTCTTGGAAAAGGGAAGCAAATGGCTCCTGGACAGCACTGAAGGTCGCATGCTGAAAGCTGAAGACTGGAGAGAAATAGCAGCCTGGGCTATTTGTCACTGTACAGACCACCAAGTTGAAAAATTTTTCAAACGTAAAAATCAAGATGGGTTATGTAATTAAATCATAATGAGAATTATAATGGCTTACACCAGGAAAAATTGGGCCAGTCAGTAAAAGACACTCTGCAGAGGCTTAACTCGCAGGTGCACAACCTCTGCATCAACCATTAGCACCTTGATCCTTCTCTTCTGGTGAGGAGTCTGTCTTCACTCGGAGCCACTGTCTCTCGAACCACTCCAATACTGGTGATAATGGACTGCACACACACGGGAACAGCAGCATCCTTATTTTCTAATATTATTATCCCAAATATGCCATCCCCTTCTCCTCATTGTTTCAGTTACAGCTAACCCTTGTAATTTCAGTATTATTCCCTCAGCAAAGGAATAGAACATGCCATTCCTAAGAAGCTGGCAGAAAAATCAGCAGAATTCATCCTTCCTTGAAAAGCCAGTGACTTTTGCTAAAGCAAGAGTGACTTTTGCTAAAAAGAAGCCATTAAGGAAGCAATAATGATCAGAATTTATGAATTCACACAGAGGTAAAAATCTCTTCAGTTTCTATCCCTTTGTGGGTTTTCCACCGCTAAAACCCAGGTGCTGTAATGGCCCAGATGGGGCAGAACAGTTCATTAATGCTCAGCTCCCTGCTGCTAAACTGCCTCTTACTGCACCCCTACATTTCATACACTGCTGCCATGAGCACAGCATGCATATGGTACATTAGATAAATGGAATTAATTAACCTTGGACTTGGGATTCTTAACTCCCTATGCATAGCATTTGAGAACACAGTTCCTCAGAAGCTCTCTAACCCATTTTTACACTCTCTCAGACCCTGTGGCTATGCTAATCTACAGGTTCCTTTAGCCCCAGGTTGTTACACCACATCAATATAAAAATAGCCTTCTGCCGAAACAAATAATATTATTTTTCACTGCGAAGAAAGCACAGAAAGCATCAGTGTCCCCAGGCAGTCTCCAGGGTGCAAAACGTGCTATTTCAGTTTGGTACTGCATGTACTGTGAACACACTCAGTACTCCCACACTGTGCTGTCTGATACATTCTCGTTGGAGAATTCTCCAGGCACCAGGAGCTCTTTCCTTTGCTACCAGGAAATTCCAGGAGTCAGCTAACCAGTACTGGCTAAATAAAGGTTTTGCCCTTGCTATGCATATAAATGAGTACTCCCATACTTATCCACAAAAATGTGTGCCTATCTACAAAGATTCCTGGGAGCTGTAAATCCCACCTTTTGTAAGGAATTTTCACCCCTGCAGTGCAAGTCACCTCCAATGCCTTTGAGGGGGTCCCAGCATCTTTCCTTCTGCAGAATTTATTGACTCCTGGGGAACTCCTACACCTCTAAGCCATCCTGTCCTGTCAGGGCACTGGATATGGCTGAGGAAAAGGAGGAAAGCAGAACCTTCCAGCTGGTTACATCCACTCTGGAGAGTAAGCACCTTCCAGCTGCTGCTGCACCACACAGAGTCCCTGCTTGCTGAGGCACACTGCCCTCCCCACAGCACTCACTCAGCCCAGGACACGCCTGCCCCAGGCCTTTACTCCACCCACAGCCATGCTGATAGCTGCATTCCAGAACAGTTAATTCAGGGAGGCAGAGAGCTCAGCCAGGCGCTCTTTTTTAAAGTATTCAGTTTCTGGGCCTCATTCAACAGGATTTCATTCTAATGTCTTACTAAACAGAAAGATCTGAATTCAGACACTTTGTGTAGAAAATGTGGATAAGCTTGGAATGAATGACCCTTATGGAAAGCGTGCCTTTTGAAGACTGTAATACAGGAAGAGCTTCCTGAGCAGGCCAGTACAGCTCAAGTGTGATGTCAGGGTCATTATTCCAAGTTTTTACCAAAACATCCTGGATCAATGCAGACTCAGAAAATGAAAAACCTTTATCAGGAAAGCCTGTTGGAGGTCACAGCCTCTTGGCTTTTGCATTATCTACCACTGTTACCCTCTGTTCCACACAAACCACTGTAACAGTTTGAATTAAGTTTCAGATGCAAATGTTCTGTATTTTAAAACACAAAATAGGAATAATTAGATGTAAGACCCAGTATTCTCAAAAATCCTTTAACTGATCTTAAGAGAGCTGCAATTTCACCTTTCTTTTCATAAATGACCAGTACCAATGTTAGATTTATACTTGTACACAGAGTCAAGGAGAGGCAGGACTGCCCCAAACTCCCAACGTCTCAGGAGGTGACAAGACCAGAGAAACATTTTCTTTCTTCAGCTACCTAACTCCCATAAAATCTCTCCTTTACTAAAAATGCACTATAGAAAATCTCAGATGAATAAAGAGCAATACTGAGAAGAGATCCAATAATCAGTTACTTATTTTTCACATGGAAGAGTTCAAAGGGCTGCCAGCACAAGTGTGTTGGTATGCAGGAGCTGAGAACTAAAAATAGTAATATAAAAAGTGAATGCTTTTTCTTACCCTTTCTTTATGCTTTATTTCTCTTCACTAAATGTACTTTGCACATTGTTAGGTAGATATAATATGTGTAGGAGGGATTGTCGAGGTTGCCATGGTTTCTCATTTTTAATGAGCTTTGAGACTTCATAATCCAACCAAATACATTAATAATTACTACATCTATTTTTTCTCCCTTCCCCCCTCCCTCCAAAGCACTCCAAAAATTACTGGTGCTAAAAGTAAAACCAGTGATTTGAGAGACAATAAAACACCAAAGCAGAAGCCCACCCTCAAGGAGTTGGCAAACAAAGGCTTAGGGAGGAAACAGGAGAAAATTACCACCGTGAGTCAGGGATCTGTTCCACGGCCTCATGTCTCTCTTAACATCTGAAGTCAGCACAGTATTTTGTTCAGTTGGGTGAAAAACTCCCCAAACTCCCCAACACAGCAAAGCAAGTAACATCTGTCAGAATCAGAAGCTAGTGACCCACTGCAGGCTGGCTGCACCAGCTCTGGTGCTGTTTGCTAGCTCTGTTCAATGTGCAAGGACAGACTGAAGTGCTCAGGAGCTGGTGGGCAGCCACCTCCCCCAAACACACAATTCCAGTGCTTATAGCTTGGATTTGGCAAAGGAAGGGAGCAATTGTCTGACTTCAAACCCAAGAATCTGAGTGAGACAACTCAGGCACTTACAGGCAAAGTCTTTTTTCAGTAATTCACTGACTCAAAGTAAACAAGACTGAAGAGGCAAAAAAACACTACTAATTTAAAAAACAAACAAACAAAATCTATTTCCTCCATAAAGTGCTTTGCTTTTACACTACTGGATCAAGTAAACAGAGGTAAATGAGATTAAATAAAACACTGCCAGCTAAGTGTACAGTTAAGGAGAAAAGCAATTAATGCTACAGCAACCATTGAAACATTTTGCATGAGAGCTTGCTGGCTGAAGCCATTTACTGTCACATCATTTTTGATGGTCTCCTGATACTGATGAAATAGGTCAAGGTGTAGAGGGAATTTAGGCTCTGGGTCTGTGAATAACTCCTTGACCCAAACACATTAGCAAAGGTGCATTTGTTACTTGCTGCCAGTGTTCACCTTACCTCGGGTAGCAGGGAGGAACAGAAATCCTTCCCTTCCATGTGAGGGCAGATCAGATAGGAGTACTCTTTTTATACAGGAGAAGGGAATTGTAACCCACAGGAAACCCACAGTGCTTACACAGCTCACAGGCTGGGAGCCCCAGCCAAGCAGCTGGGGCTGAGAGCTCTCAAAAGCATCAGGCACTGCATGGACAGAGGATGAAACCTCTGAGGGCTCCTTGTGGAAATTCCAACACATGCCTTCTTGCAAGGCTCTAGTGTGGATAACCATCTCACTTCTGAGAGAGCTGCATATAGAAAGACAGTAAAGCACAGACATGGTAAGAGACTTGCTGAGGGCCACACAGAAAATCTGTGCCAGAGCAGGACACCAAATCAGCTCCCAAATCCTGGAGACTTCTCTGTCATGGTACTCCACCACAGACCACTGCTCTCTGTGAGAACAAAAAAGGACAGAAGCACTACCTCTGGGCAGGGCAGACAATGAAAACCCCACTGTGATGTTAGAGATGAGAGGAGCCCTAGCACAGACGTGCTATTTAGCAGAAATCTGGAGGAAAAAATGTAACTACTTCTGCAGTATGAATCACCACAAACTTAAACATTGTGAAATAAACTTTTGGTGCCAACTTCCTGCATGAAGTGTCTGAGGGCTCTGACAGACCAGCAGTGATTTTTTCCCAATAAACTCTTACAGAATGAAAGAAAATTCCAATCAAATAAAAATCTCCATCCCACATTGCAGTATGAATCAGAAATTGCTGGTTTCTCTTGGGAAGGTCGTTAGCATTTCACTTGGGAGTTTTGGAGAAGCAGCTCCTGTGAGCAGAGCTTGGCTGGCACCCACTGGCACCTCCCCAGCAGCCCCCTGCCCGCTGAGACCCTGGCAGTGCCCAGGGGAGGAGGCTCTCCCTGCTTTCTGTGCAGGACACAGCGGAGGCTGATGGATCCACACCACAGCTTTGCCCAGCACGGCCAGGAAAACCAGTGCCACGTACTGAGTGGGTCATGGAAAGGGTCTCAGTCACTCCCTTTCTGCACTTGCTTAACGAGCCATAACCACCCTGTAACACACTCCCTGCTATGTGGCTTTTCAAGACATCATGAAAAAAGAGAACACAAAAATTTTTGTGTATTTGGTCTCTTTTTTCTCCCCTCCCAATAATATTTCCACATACACAGACTCAAACTTTAAGAAAAAATCAGCCTGGTCTGAGGTGATTCTTTAGGCACATAATAAATGTGAAAAAGGAAAAACTGCAATGAGCAACAAAAAAGTTTGAGAGTCATTATATTGTCTGTGTTTCACAACATGATTTTTGATGCTGTCTGTGATTTGTTTTTAAAAATATATCTTGTGCTTTGATTTATGAGAAGTGCTTTTAAATCCATGAGATAAAACATCAAGAGAAGTCATTCCAACCAGGATTGTCCTTGAAGACAAGCTACTTTTTCACAGCCCCTGTAGGTAACAGATCCTGGCATCTTTCTGCAGCCAGTGGTGGCACAAAGTGAAATTCTTCCTTCACGAGCTCTTACACAATATCCTGTGCCAAGTACACCACATGACTATTTGATCTCATCCTTTCTCTGTCACATGCAAGAAGGAGCCCACATGGGGGATCTGAACAGTAGCAGGCCCAGGACCCACTTCAATAATTCAACTTTCAGCTATTCTTCAAGCTGCATAGCTTTAATAGCTTTTTTATTTGATATTGCTTCATTAAAGGTCATTTTTGTGTGACATTTGCAGAACTAGTTCTCTAATTACACTGCTCAGCATATGAGAAGCTTTTTCAGGAACAGTTCATTCTCCTTTGCAAAGAGACAAAATTTAATTACAGAGTGGAAGATTTAAATAATGGTTACATAAAAAATACTTATGTAAATCCCTTTTAGTTTAGGCTTTGAATTCTGAAAGGTCAGGCTCTTATAAGGTCTATAGTTTAGAAAGAGATCATGACTTAATTCTAGACGATCATGGCATACTTCAAATTGTTTTAGTGGACATTGTTCGTTCTCCTTTGTCACAAATTGTGAATTCTGAAAACGACTAGAGAGTGCCAGTCAGAATAACATAACCACCATTCCTCAGGGCTGGGCTCTGCACCTGGACATTTTCAGCAGAGTCAGGTTAAAACTGAAACAAGGGCTGGCAGCCAACCCTCCAGGAAAAGCTCATTGCTGAGAGGTTGGCATCACCTCTGCAATCACCTGTAATGCCACACTGCTCTTCCTGAGGAGGAATGAGTTTGGATTTGCCCATAGTGAGATACAGAAGTCTATTTCTAAATTTACTTCCTGAAAGCTGATAAGAGTGTTCAACTTCCCTGAGTGCTGGATGCCTTGGAAATCCCAGCCATGGAGGAGACAAGGCTCATCTTAGCTTGTCAGGACGCCTCACACATCCAGCACACAGGTGCAACTCTGGAACTGCAGAAGCCAACATTTATGTTCCCCTCGTTCACATTTTAACTTTTCCATTCATAAATGTATCAGAAAACTTTCTAATCTCATCAATCGTTTTCCCAGAGCCCAGACTAAATTGCAACTGACCCTTCTACCAGTCAAATCCACCTCAACTTTAAGGATTTCCTCTGAATTTCTGCAGGATGCTTAGGTTCTTCAAAAACGTGATGTTAGCAAAGGAAATTCCCCATAATTTGCCTTACTGGTCATCCATATTCTGATAAAAATAACACATCTTTTCACCTCTTCAAGGCTCTTGTGTATTCTTAAATTTTTTCTACTGTATGACAATCATATTGCTTTAGTTTCTCTAATTTAGGACACAGTCAGTATTGAAAGGTGGGGATTTTTACCCCTTCTTCACCTAGTTAGGATATTAAATATGTGAAGCTCAGAAATTCAGTGAGCAAGGAAGAACATAACAAATTCTTTCTCTGCTGAATCAGGATGCTTGGAGTACAGAGCACAGAAATGAGATTAACACAGAGTTACTCAGCAGGAAACTTAACCATGTGTTCATTAAATGAAACTCCACGTAAGTTTGATTTCTCCCATCCAGGATCAGAAATTGCCCCCTTATCTCCAAACCCAGAGGAGAACTGGATGCAGTGGGTCTGCTGAGTGGCAGGTGAAACTGCAAAACACAGTCCATGCATTCGTAAGACAAATAAGGGCATTGCAAGGCCAGACTGAGGACAGGTGGGCTGGTGGGCTGAGGGAGTCACTGCATTCCCAAAGGTAATGGTAAAGCAGTTTGTGATATTTTCTGTTCCTTTCAGAATCTGTGAGCTTTGGGGCCAAGCAGCCTTCAGGAAATCTGCCAGAGTGACATCTCTGCAACGGAAAGGAAAACAGCCTTGGCTCACAACCTTTCTGCTTTTCCTGCTTTACAGTGATTTCAGTTCCTCCTTATTTTAACCCCCAAAATAGTTTTTTACTGAATCAATCCCTATGCCATTTGGAGCACCCAATGACTTTAGAATAGACAGACTGCAGAGAAGGGCACATGCAACCACAGCCACTGTTCCTCAAACAATCTGAGAAAATGCAAAAGGAAAGCTCAGCAGCTTATTCTCTTTAAAAATGAGAATCGTAACATTGTGCATTATGAGGTTAAATAGATTTTACTATAAAACAAGCAGGGCAGTTCATAAACAGTTTATACCAAATCCAAGCAACACTTTCAAATGCACATTTCCCAGTTCTGAGCAGTCAGTAACAGCACATCTGCAATGAGTTGGGATTACATTCAGATTTGCGCTTTGTACAGTGAAATTGATGTCATTCTTTTTTATATCAAATTCCACTTTTGATTGAAGGTTACAATCTACCCAGCATACTGATATCTCTCCTGCAGCACACGCTGCTCTCTCACACATTTTCAGCCCAGTGGTTCAGTACAAACCCTGTGCTATTGTCCAGCAGCTGAGTGCACGCAGCCCACAGACATTCCCCATGGCCATGCTTGCCAGAAAAACTCATCTGGCTGGGCTGGTGACACCACCTGTGCCAGGGCCACCTGCCAGGCTCAGTGTGAGGCCTGGAAATGTCTCTGGGATGGCACCAATGCCAGCTGTCCCACAGCACACCTCCCACCAGGGCTGGGGGCACTGCCAGGCACCGCAACAGGTTTGTTCAAGGGCAGTGAAAGTAGAAGTCCCCATGCTTTTGGGGGACTTCTGTTTGGTTTTTCTTTCTAAAGAGATAAAAAGTAAGGCTTCAATAAAAGTAAAGTCCACTGACTTTCATAAAACACAAAATAAAGGTCATGTAAAAAGACTTTAAGTCTTCTGTGAAATAATAATTTAGTCCAATTCTCAGAAAGAAAAATCATCAGTGGCAGGCCTCGTCTGTTCTTCTGAGTCTTCCTTGCTCAAGAAGTTTTATTTCCCCTTTTTTCTGCTTATAATAGGAGCCACTGAAAATTTAAGACATATTTCAAATATTTTCCATTTTACTGCAATTCAAAATAGAGAAGTGGTAAATCCCTCCACAAAGAGTTTACAGTGGCTGAGAAGTGAGAAACAGCCATGTGTACTCATAGGAACACAAATTATTTCATCTCCTGTTAAATTTTAATCTTTTCCACAACTGGTTAATCATAAATTCAAATAAATTTTCAGCTCTTGATGTCCCAAAATAATTTATGACTTTACACATTCATAGGGGAAAGGGGGGAAATAGATAAAATACAAACAAAAACCAGGATGAGATGGTTTTACTCCTGTTACCCAGGTCAGTTTTAGCAGACTCATCTTTGAACACATTAATTTTGCAGAATTTGTCTCAGGCTCTTAAATCGGACACAAAGGTGGGAAAAGGATCTCCCCATTTCCCCTGAGATTCAGGATAGGGTCTTAGAATCAGAAAAGGTGAAACTGCATTGTGTCTTTCTCCATATTCTCTTCACTGATTCTTTTCTTATCCCCACAAGAAATGCAATTAGTTAGACACTGAGCAATACAATGGAACAAATTTTAATTCACAGAGGAAAACAAAAAGATTACAAAACCAATTAATTTCTTCTTTATTGCTTCAGAATTTGTAATAATTTGTGCTCAAGCAAATGCAATATCTTTCATCTGAAAAACATTCCAAACTAACACTTCTGTGGTTTCTTCTTTTATTTGCAGATCTATAGTGGCTTGTTAAGATCACGATTAGATCATGACACTTTCTAATTCTTTGGATGGTGATTCAGAATTGCTCAGAATTGCTACGGAGAGGCACAGCCTGGCCTACAGAGTGGATGACAGAGAGTAAGACTCTTCTGGAATGGAGTAGCACTAGGATTGCACCTAATGCAAATATTTAACAACCTGTTTCCATTTTGCTCTGTTAAACAACAACAATTGCTCATTTCACTTCTTTTTAGGAAGGTCTTCAGAGCTGTAAAATGCATTTACAATGTCTCCAGATCAGACTCCTCAGCCAGGAGGTTCAGCATTATGCTGTGTAACTGCCCTGCCTGGGGTTCAGCTCATGGCTCTAGCAGCCCAGGGTGTGAGCAGAGAATGGCTCCAACAGCTGCTGACTTGTGCTGTGAGTCTGGAAACTGCTCAAGGATCACCCAGGGATGTGTCTCAGCCTCTCACAGGAGAACATGACACCAGGTTTCTCCTAAATGCAATCTTGAGATCTAATAAAAATCCCTCCCTAGAAGATAATTCTCTCTGTCTCCTGGCGCTCCCTCCCATCAGCCTTTTTCCCTCCCTCCTTCCCGTTCTCCTCGGTGTTCACAGGCAAGGCTACAGCGCCGTAGCTCTGACTTGCCTGCTGGGCCTGGGCAGAGGGAAAGCAGCTCGCTACAGCAGCTGCAATGAAAACAAGAATAAAAGGGTTCTGAAGCTGTCATCAGCTTTTCTGAGCATAAACAATATATTTCTAATCAAGTCTGATGGCCCCAGAAGATGAATTTCTTTATGTCACATGGGGCAAACCTCCACGTTCACTGTGGGGTTTTTGCCTCACGTTCTCCAAGCCATGAATGCTGAAGAGAATAAGGCACAAGACAGAGTACTGCTGAATATACATTTCCCTCTAGTAGCGTGCCTGACAGCTGTAAACCATTGTGACACTCAGCCAACACCATCAGCTAATCCCAGGAAACAGGGGATGGCATAAAGTAGGTGAAGGATGAGCTTTTCTCCAGCTTTCTGCAACAGGTTGATACATCTTAGCTTCTTTGTGTTTCGGCAGCCGCTCAAGGCCATGAAAACTGCCAATCCTGCAACTTTCCTCAGTATGGAGTGCTTGTCTACACAGGGAAACAATTGCAGAATAAGCTACTGCATGGATTCAGGGTCTTATCTATTCTGGTCTCATAACCAGTTCCAAAGCACAGAAAGCCCAAGTTGCTACTTAATAGCATCCTTGATATGCCTTAACAGACCTCTCAGGCATTCACACTGCACACTAAGAGAACTAGTTTAAAGCACAAGAGAGTTTGGAGCCAGTGTGTCTGTGTGAGGGCTAGCACAGTTCGGGATAAGCCAAGAGATAAGGGATTGTCGCCTTTTCTCAAGGCATCCCAGATATTAACCACCAAGAGATAAAGCAGTGCTGGGAGCAAACTGCCCAGTTGTCATAACAACAACCACACAACACAGCCCAGGAGATGAGTAAGTCACCAGCAATCTGAAGCAAGAGAGAAATCAGTTAAAGCAGAGGATTCAGGACCTCTGGGCTGCTTTGGCCACTGCTCCTTGGAATGGAAAGATTCTGATTCTCAGTATCTATCTGATAAATTAACAAGCCATCCTGTGAGAACATGGGAACACCTCTACACATCTGGTTTTTAACCCAAGATCTTTCCAGCACATGCCACTGCCAGGCTGTCAGCACCACCTGGATGCACCCACACATCTCATTTGCTTGTCCATTCACAGTTTATACCCTCCCAGCTGAGCTTTTCCACTGTAAAATACTTGTGCACTGATCTACCCAGTCAGTAGGATCTATGCAAAGAACAAATGCTATCCCTTCTTATTAGGGATTCAGAATGAGGTTGCTCTTGCACATTTCTAGTTTTTATATTTTTCTCCAAAAGCTTAATCTAGAAACTTATCACTACATAAGGAGAGAACTGAAAGACTGATTCACTTTTCTTTGCAGTCAGGAATTTAGAATTTTGCAATCAATTTAAAGGCACATAAAAATTTTGTCCTTGGTCCCACTGCAAACATACTTTTTTGCAAAACCAGCAACAATGTAACAAATGCAGGTTGCACATTCCACAAGACTATAAAATATTTGCGGATTTTCAAGGGAAACTGGTAGTAGAAAATACTTTGAAGAAGTGAAAGAACTACATGGGAAGTAAATTGTCATTAGTTACTACTGAGTTTACTCACTCAGTGGAATTCCAAGAAGGAAATTTTGTGGGAGCGAGACAATCCAAAACATTACAAAATTGATAAAATCTGTGGGGTTTAGAGCTTTAGCACACCACTCATAGCTGGAGGTCTGTCAGAAATGTCTCCACAGGCAGCTGACTCTATAAACTGATGCTCCAGGCTTTATTACGATTTCATCTGGAACATTCAGCTATTTTCAATGATTTTTCAGAAGAAACATTCACACTTATTTATGGCATATACTTGTTTCTAGGGAGTCAAATATCCAACTCTCTAAAACTTGTAAATCCTGACAACAGCCTCACAAACACAGACTGCCCCGAGACAGGATAGGTAAAGTCACACTGCTCCTACTTAGGTATTTAGCCCGTCCTTAATCACACATTCCCATTGTATCCAGCAGTTCTGATGAGCAGGAAGAAATGACAGCTCCACCTGAGTCCTGCAGCATGGAGACTGAGATAAACAGCTCATTAATGGAAGGAGAAAACAGCAACACTCATCTATTTTCACTCACAGCTTACAAAGAAGCATTGATCCTAAGTACAGGTTAATGCTCTTATCAGCACATTAATCAAGTTTCAATTCAGATCTAGTTGGGTCTGAAAGGGAAAAATTAACTGGGAAGTTTTTGTAATTTCACAAAATAAGATCTGAATATTGAGAGTTAAAAGGAAATAATTTACCAGCCATGGCATCTCATTATTATTCTTGGGGATAGTTCTTTCTAAAATTATAGGTCCTTATGGAAAAGTATTTTTCATAATAACCAATCCACTGCTCAAGAATTTATTTCATAGCAGCATCCTCCCAAAGGCATTTACCAGGGGAAACATTCCAGCTCTGGCTGTATTACATTTGAAATAATGTTAATACCATCTCCTTGACAGGGATACAAGTGGACGTGGGGTTTTTCCTGTGTTCCCACCTCCCCATGAGTGCCAACACATAGTTCTTCCTCCATCCAAACTACTTCTGCGATGTTATTTGTGTTTTAATGAGTACAGACTCACAGTCCAACAGCAGGGATGTAAAGCATAAGGACCTGGCTATTTAGTGTACAGCAGCCAAGTTAGTATCAATTGAACTAAGAGAAATCCATAAATATGGTGAGGAACAGCAGCACTTCAGCAACTTTTTGCTGGGTCAAGAAGAAATAGTGTTCTTCTAGAAGTAGCAACACTATCAACATCAGCCAGTGTACTCCAGCAACTCTCTTTCATGTGCTACAGTTTGGGATCAATTACTCAAGTCAGACATCAGTACCTCTATCACTGAAACAGCATTTAAACAAAGAGCTGGGTGCCCTATGAAATGCAAACTCCTCGATCTCTTAGAGGGCACAGACACTCTGTGTGCCAGGGGCCATCAGGGTATCACAAGGTGTGGGCATGTGGCTGCTCCCAGTGATGCCATCACCAACAGGACTCAGTCACAGCAACAGCAAAAATCCCCATCTGCACTGGGAACTGCCTGGTGCTGGGAGCTGTCAGCCCCAGCTTCTCCTCACACCTTCGCTTTGATCCAGCTTTGGGCACGTGGAGCTGGGGATTCTGCTCCCGAGGAATCCAGCAGCTGAACAGAGAACAGGACAGGAAGAGGTGAGAACCTTTCTCACCCCTCCCTGGCACTGCAGCTTACACAAGAGCAAGGCAAGCAGTGAGGGCAGGACAAATGTTCAGGACTACAGCAGGAGTTCAGGGACCAAATCCTCTTCCCACACAACTTCGGAAGCTCTTTTGCTCACAATACCAATTCTCTGCATATTCCAAGGAAGTATTTCCTCCTGTCAAGCCCCTTTGGGACTCCTACTCTCAAGAAAAACACTCCAGCCATGAACTCAACAAGCTTTCTGCTATTTCCCCCTCTATCTTATTTCTATCCCCATTATCTACTCTACAGAGATTTTTTGTCCACCACAAACATCTCTCCCATCTGCAGTGGAAGGGACACTCTGTATACTCACAGTCTGAAAATGGGTGTGGGGGGGTGGTTCTCATCACATTAGGAATTTGCAGCACCCAAAATTATTTAGTTCCATAATTCCTTTGAAATAACATTTAGGTGAAGTGTCCCTGGTGTGTGAGAATCCCAGATATGGGCAGCAGGTATAGAGCAGCATGATCAGAGCTGTCCCTCAGCATCACACACAGCATCCAAGAGTTGTACTGCTCCAGTAACAAGTGGGAGGGGGAGGAGAAACAGCAGCAGCACAAGTTTCTTATCAGAACAAATCCTCCTGCAACCAGAGAGAAAGCAGAGCTTTGCATTCACACCAACTGGGTCGCTTGAGTGTATCCATGGTAACCCCCATCCTTCAGAAATTCCAGTATGCATCTACACACTGCTTTTACATTCCACTAACACAGGAACAGAACTGAGAGCACTGGAGTGTCAGCTCCATTAATCTGCTTCTACTTCAGCTACAAAAGTGCATTAAGAGACAGAAAAGCTCCCCCACATCCACTCTTTAACCCAAATTCTTCCAGCATGCACCTGGAATTTCTGGATTACTCTGTTTTTTGACAACAGTATTTACTGCCCTGCATAAGGATGATGAACCTTGCAGGATTCTGAACAGTCTGAATGTGTTGTTGAGCACCATTTACTAATGTCTGACTGGTACATAAACTTCTGATTATATACAAAAGGGTGAAAATTATTTCATTGTATTAATAGCATGTTGAAAACATCTTAGCAAGAATATGGTACAGAGCAACTTCTCAAGAAATTTGACAGTTTAAATAATCTTCCTAATCTGATTTAATCACGGGCATCTTAAAAGAAGGGTTTTTAATATGCAAACCTGAAAAAGAATATTACATTGGCATTTTGGATTTCTCTATGGTAAGTCAAACTGTCCTGCTAACTTAGCTTGTTATTCTTGGATTATTTGCATGATTTCTTTTAAAAGCATATCATCACACAAAAATCAGAATGAAAATCAATATCTGAAACACTAGCCTGTGGAAATGATGATGTTTAAATTACTCAATGAACAGGCCCAGGGTGTTGTTTCATTGGTAGAGAACAGTGTGATTTCATTACAATGTCATTACAACTTTCAGTAACGGTGAGAGGAGGAAAGGGAAGGATTTCTGCCCTGAAGGAACTGACCCCTGTGCTGCCATCTGTCCCCCCACAGAGCTGGCCCCTGTCCTGACAGCAGCTCCTGCCCCGCTCCTGCCCAGGGACCGGGGCTGCCCTGTGCAGCCCTCAGTGCCACGTGCCTGCCCACCCCACGCTCTGCTCCTGCTCTTGGCTTCACCACAGCAGATCTCTCTTTATTTGAAACAAGAAAGCAGATTAATTCATGTTTAAAGCCAACAAACAAACAGAAAAACAGCCTCCAAAAGCAATGCATGGTGGATAAGGAATTGTTGTTCTTAAAGGAACTTGTTTTCCATCAGCTTTCCCTTTGTGCTGCTCTTTATAATTCAAATTCAGAGCAGTGCCAGAAAATGGCAGGCATGTCCTTGGAACAACACATGCAAGACAGGACTATTTTTATCAGTAAAACATTTCCAGTGATATCTTTGGCAAGACTGGAGCAGTAGTGTCCTGGAACCAGGTAAACCCAATGGAAACCTCCTCTCAGTTTCATTTTGGCACCTTTGAAATCTCATTTATGTTGCCTTTTCTGGTGAAAACAGATGGAGTTAATTGCTGATTTTTTTGTTACTATGTGAGAAAAACGCTAAATTACCTTCAGAATGAGACCTGCATGTATGCAGAGCGCTAGCATGAGCTCTCTGCAGAATACAAATGGAACTTGCCAAGCAACATTTGAATTTTTAGATTGTATTTAATTCAAATCCCTAAAATTTGGAAGAAGCTTTTCTCGGGAGGACTTTTGTTCAGAGAAGAAATTAGAATTTTGCTATTTACACAAATGTCAGTCATTTTCCAAAGCCATCCCTCTCTGCTCTAGAGTCCGACTGACACAGCAGTTGTCTAAAGCAGCTTGCTTTTCACCAGGCATGCTCCTGCAACACCTACAGAAACTCACAGAATGCAAGATATGAAGCTTTTGGTATTTACATTGGAAAAAGGAAAAAATAAATAACAGCTTCTTCTGCATGGAAGAACAAAAAGGAAATCTTAGTAATCACAAAGAAACTGAAGCAGCTATAAAATTCTCCCTTGCCTCTTTACACCTCTCCTTGGTAAGAATTTGCACAAAAAAACACAAATGGGAACATTTTTGCTTCAATAAAGGGTTTATTTTTTTCTTCAGTAAAGGGTTTATTTATCTCACCTGCGAAGTCACAGCATCTGCATTGCTCATCAGAAAAGTACGGAGTTATTTTTCCTTACCTTCACCTCTTTATTAAAACTCTAAATATCACCATTGTGCCCTGAACATTGGGAGAAATCAATCTGATGTCCAGAAAGTCAAGGCTTAGTCATGGGAATGCTTTTGTCTTTCAACATTGTATTAAAAGTAAGAACAATAGACCAAGACAATCTGAGAGAATATGAAAGGAAACAGAATAGAGGAAATCATAAGATTTGGAAATGAATTTTAATTACAGAGACTGCAGATAAGGTAAATGCAGGGCAGACTCAGGAGATTCAGCAGTCTGAATTCTGACAGGTATTCAGATGGCTCAGACTCACTATGCAGAAGGCAGTAAATATTTCATGGTGTTTATTTTGAGTGTTTTCACTTGGAGTCAGGTCCTCTGGGTTAGTAAAACCCATCCCTGTGTTACAAACCAAACCCCTGTGCTAACACACCTTGGTGAGAGCCCAGACTGACTCCATTCAATGACCAGTCCCACTGGCTTTAACGAGCTGTCAGTCAGAGCACAGGGCTGCACACCACACAGCTCCAGCCACCTCTCAAGCTTGTCCTTAAATATGTGGAACAATTCACCCACAATTCTCCAGCGGTTTCTTTACAGGTCAAGTCAGCAGATTTATGCAGGTAATCTTTCTGACCAGTATCTTCTGCCAGGTGAGAAAGCCCAGGTGAAGAACCACACCTTATCATCCACTATGAGCATCCCAAAATAATAGTTCTAGAGAAGGAAATGAAGAATCCAGGTAAAATCAAGATGGCACAGTGGTAACAGCCTCTCCCTGCCCCAGCTCCCCTCTAGAACTCACACACCTGAGACCTCCCTAGCACTGGCTCTAGGCTTTAAGACCATTTGCTCTTCAAACGTCCTCCCCCATGAGCCATAACTTTATTTCCTTCTGAAACATGACAGACTGAACACTGGAAAAGGCAGGATGCTAAGCACATACTGGTACCCCATGTGGAATTACCTTAGCCTAGGAATAAGGCAGCCCTGATATTTGGAGTCAAGAAGGATTTTCTCCCCCACCAAAGACGTGTCATGCTGTTTTGTTTTCCTGGGTGGAAAGCTGTATGGGGGCAGCAGGGTTTGTTCATAGCTTTAAAGCTATTTGTGATGACTCAGTGTAATATCTACTTTGGAACACTAAATATTCCCCAGTAAACGCTTGACAAACCATTCACATATAGAAATACATTTAAAAATCAAAGAAAAGGGAGCAAAATGGAAATGTTTCACATTCCAATTGAAATTATGAAAAGGTGACACAAGATGTTTCTGCCTCTACCCTGCAGACATCACATTTTATTGTCCTTGGGGGCAACAAATTGGGCATTTGTACAGTTGTTTTCTTCTCCAGTGAAGCCTTTCTGGAATACTCTCAGACAGAGACACTTACTTTGCCCAGGAGGTAAAATTTTATTCATATTCTCCTGTAAACAACTTAACAGCAAATTACCAGTGCATTTCCTCCCCACCAAATCACCTTAGCAACCCTCGTGAAACAGCTCCAACTTTCAGAGAGAACTTGGAGTCTCACAGAGACTCCAAAGCCTCCAAAGGAAAAACAACACCTCTGGTAAAAACAACAACAAAAGCTTTACGTTTTGCTACACGGAACCTTGTAATCCTTAAAAGACACAGACTGAGGTTTTGAGAAGGAAGTGGTTCAGTGCAAAGGTGCAAACACTCCCTTTCAGAGCAAAACCTTCTGCCCAGGACACAGTGCTGCCATTGGCTCCTGCCCAACACAGCTTTAGACTGAGCCAGGACAGTGATGGCAACACTGAGCAAACATCACCAGCAGGAACTTCCCTGTCTTAGCTCCTGCTGTGACTCTGGCCACACAGCTGGCAGACAAGCAGCATTTTTTGCTTGAGGGAGACTGAATCTGAACTGGAGTCAAATGTTTTTTAGAACTTCCTATGGATTGGGAACGCTAAGAAAAGTCAGCAGGAAGAACATACATGTATGTGCATGTGTGCTTCCTGGCTTCTCAGTGAGATATATGCTCTTCCCAATTTCCTGTAAGTAAGAGATCCCAGATTCTCTTTTCTCCTTTTTTTTTTCCTCACTCCAGCTTCAGGAATTCTTGAATACTTTGCTAGACCTCAAGCCTGCCTGCAGCTGGTGGTTGCTATTCCATAGCCACTGACTCCAGCCAGTGTGTGGCTGGGGTTAACTGGTATCCCTATCAGGCAGCTGAAATTCCAAAAATGTTATTTTACTGGGTTTTAAAGATCCCAAGTCCTGTGGCAGTGTAAGGTACTTTCTTTCCTGACACCTTCAAGATCAACCCTGATTATTTATAACTGCAATTTTCCTCTGTTCCATATTATCCAGGAATCTCACAGATGAAACCCAAGAGGAGCTGCTCCCTCTGAGACAGAACCCACACCTTCACACACCTCCCTCCCACCTCAGACAGCAAGGCTACCTTGCCTTTTTACCAACTTACATAGAAACATTGTATTTCCACCAGAATATTCCAGCCTGGAATACTCACACAGGTGGCTATTGGTCATGATTTGAACACGAGCCCCGTGTGCCTTGCCTGGCACAAGTGGGAGGGTCCATGGTGGGGGACACTGGTTCAGCCCCAGATCCCCAGCACACACTGGGCTGGCTGCTGGGCTGGGCATCCCTGGCAAAACCTCTGACACCCCACCTCTAATCACTGCTGTCCTTCTACCACGGCAGGATTCCTACCAACAGCACTTCTAACTCACACCAAAACAGATCATGCTTTTAACTCTGACAATCCTTTGGAGGTAGCTGTACCACCAGAACACAACTCCAGGGTTGGCTTTTTGATCACAATTTTCTCAGTTCCTCCAGATAAAGAGCATGAAATCTGCAGGCCATGTCAAAAACGCTAAGGCCAGCTTTGTAATGAGACATTTACTTCCAATGCTCTGAGAACCTTGAATATTTTTGAACTATATGTAACTGGAGGTGAGGTAGTGTTTGATTTACCTCTCAAATGAAACTCAAGAAGGTGCATTTATAGGTAGCTAAAAAGAGCTGCAATAATTCCACGAGACCATGCTCTACCATCCATTAGCTGTAAGGTTTCAAACAACACGCTTTGCAAAGACGAGGCAGGGCAGCCTAATAGATCCGTTTCAATTACAGATCTAACTCAGAGCCTCTTTCTGCCCAGTTCTGAGCAGCACTTTGAAGTCACAAGGATGAAAGTGTGCTCAGTGTCTGGAAGCCTGGGGGCTCTGGTACAAATGAGCCAAAGATCTGACTCCTCATTGACCAGGGCTGGTGCCTGCTGCAGGGATCCCCAGCTTTAAGGAAAAGCTCCCCTGCCCGCTCCTGTCTCATGCTCAGGCATGTAATGCTGCTTAAAACAAATTCTGCACCTGGATAACAATAGATCAGACCAACGATGGGTAAAACAGGCTTAAGAATGGAATGAACTTAGAAAAAACTTTGAGAACATGGTAAATTTATAGACCAAAAAACCTGTCCATAATTGCACTCCCAAGGGCACAAGACATCCAGTAGCATTCAGTACCAGCACTAGTTTCTACCAGCACAGGCAGGAGAATCAGGTTAACAATTCCCACAGCCATTTATAAAGGTGCCAGTCTAAACAATGGCTTTTCTAGTATCTCAACATTGATCTGAAATAACAGGTCAGCTTATCTCCCACAGTTCAGAAGCCTCAAAAAGAGGACAAAATTTAAGTCACTCAGATTCACCATAGCTCTGTAGGCATTAGTGGGGTCTGCAAGTCTTTGCATAGCAATGCACCTTGACTCCAGCACATATTTTTCTACCAAACCACGATCACAAATCTGAAAATAATAATCAGCATGGCCAGTTCAGACACACATGACCCCACATCCCTCTGCACAGATCCAGTACCCCCAGTTCACTCCAGCTGCTCAGCTGGGTATTGTTTGGTTTCTGAATAGTAATGGAGCCAGACCTCTCAGTGAATAAGAACTCATTTCTTGTGAGTCAAAACTACCAAAGGGCTTTGTTTCCCTCCCCCCATGTTCTTTCCCCATAATTCTGGGACGCAGAAACATATCATAATTGCCCTGAAAGCAGCAGAGGGAATACAGCAGGGAGGAAGTTGGTCTCTACATAATTCAACTCCTTTGCTTTTTGATCATGACCCAATGAACAAGTGTTGCCACTGTTATCAGTGTGCAATTAAAACCTACACAGAAAAGTATTCAGATTACATGTAGGCATTCATATTGAAGGGATAAAATCTTTGTCATGTACTATAGAACCCCCGTATAAACATTCAGCAATTGTATTCCCTTCTAACAAGTGAAGTTTTGAGTGGCGGATAATTTTCTTCTAGTAACTAAATGGTACTAAATGGCACATTTTCTGTGTCCATGGTTATGTATAAATAAATACTTTTAAAAATTCATAAAGTGTTGCACTCTGAAGTAGAAGCATTAAACACATTGTATGATATTGGAAATACAGTATGACTGCTGAGATAATTGTAATTAGTTAACTTTTAAGTACTGAGAAGTGTCTTGTGTAATTACAACTGTGTTACTTTTTGGTGTATCAGACTGCAGGGGTCACATAGAATTTTTATTTACCTGAAGGGGAGTATCACCCCTCACAGCTCACTTACCTTTTGAGAAAGTTCGGTGGCTGTGGGAGCTGGCTTGCCTTGCTCTGAAGAGGACACAGGCTGACAATGAAGGTGCTTGTAGAGAACAGGAGGGGCAGCCATGCTTGTGTAAGGCACACTGCACTGGGCTGTGGGAGCAGCTCAGGCCTGTGGGAGCTCAGGGTGAGCACAGTGCTGCGGCTCTCTCACGTGTCGGACACGCTCCCCTCACGCTGCCGCCGCCATCTTTGCTCCCCTCAGAGCCTGTGCTCCCGCCACGCGGCGAACCTCCAACAAGGCGGCAGGGAGCACCAATCGCCTCACAGAGCGGGAACAGCAGGCCAATCGCTGCGCAGAGCGGGAACAGCAGGCCAATCGCCTCACAGAGCGGGAACACCGGGCCAATCACCTCATAGAGCGGGAACAGCAGGCCAATCGCTGTGCAGAGTGGGAACACTGGGCCAGTCGCCTCACAAAGTGGGAACACCAGGCCAATCACTGTGCATGGCGGGAACACTGGGCCAATTGGAACACAGTACACCAGGGGCCTTGCACCCTCTCAGCAGCATACTGAGGGGCAGATGCGCTGAGGCCTCAGCATGGTGGGCTCCAGAGTGCTCATTTCTTGTGAGTTGTTGTCTGCCCAGGGAAAATGTCCCCAGACAGCAGCAGGTGTTGCTAAGGGCTGGTCGCTGTTCACAGGTGCCTGAACTGTGTGGCCTGGCCAGTGCCCCACAGGTACCTCTGACAGCAGCATCACCAACACCCACCTGAATAATGGTCATTAACACGCCTCAGCTTCCCAGTGCTCTCTAGATACTGTAATGTAAAATTCACAGAGATAATAGCATTTACGTACATTGTCAGCTGAAAATCTATGTGCATTTATGTCTGGCTGTTAAAACATTCCCCCTTGAGGAAATGGGTAGCAAATGACAAAAGACATGGTATTGTTTACACTGTTTACTCTGATAAACTCATACCGTTAAATAACTAACTCACATTAATTACACAGTGATACCTGCTCCTGAGCACAGGCACCTGCTGCGAGAGTCACAAACAGGTCTGGGTTAAATGAGGGGGAAGGCAGATTTTTATAGCCTGTGTGGGAATCTACTTATAAATCACCTCGTCTGTAGCAATGTGGATGGATGGAAAACAAGGGCGGACTCAGGCCTAGGCTGAAATTCAATCTTCCTTTCATGCAGAGGAAGGTTACAGAGGAATAAACTGCAGCATTTTGTAGTGGTGGTGTATTAATGTATACTACTAATAAATAGAAATGTAGAGCCTGCACAATCTGGAAGTGATAACTGCTTTTCACACAACATGCAATTTCCATTTTTTATTAGTCAGATCTTCTCACACTTTTCCTCATTAGTTCACCACAGGCTCGTTGATTTTATCGTTGCAAGCTTGTCTCAACTGTACTAAAGAAACCATTTTGGGTATGAGGGACCCTCACACTTCCTCCAATCTGTTTCCTTAACCTCCTTGCCACAACCATGTTCCAGAATTTGCTTTCCTCCACCTGGTCTCATTCAGCACACCCTTAAGCAGGTACCTTGCACAAAGTGAAAGCCCTTCACGTTCTGTTCTCTGTGCTTTTAGGTATTTGGGGGGAAAAATAATTGTAAAATGAAAATGAGTAATTTTGATAATACTTTCTCAGCTTAATAGGAAGTAAAATAATGACATCTATTTTGGAATGTGTTTCTGTGAGGCTTCTGTGGTGTGCTCTGTGCAGTTGCAGGCTGCCCCACTCTGTTCTGTGCCTCCCACATTTCTTTACTTCCTTGAATTGACTTCTCTTTGTTTTACTTCTTGCTCAGATCCCCTAAGGATCCTGATTTATATCTTAATCATCTTTTCTGCTTCCTTTGTTGAATGATTTGTTCTCCATTAATCTGGGCCCCCAAATCCCACTGCTTCTCCCCCAGCCCCCTCAGTGCCCTGCTTTGTCCCTGCTCCTCTCCCACTCCCGGCTCACACCCGCTGTCCTTTTCCTGACCTGAGTTTGTAACCTCTCAGTCAGCCATGACTCCACTTTCTCCACGTCCTTTTCCCCACCAGACATTAGTTAATTCCCACCCTTACTCCTTCACCTAATCTCTCAAAAATTCTTCCTCCTAGACTTGTTGCCAAAATGATTCGCGCTGTGTTAATTTTGTGGCTCATTCCGTGCACCTCCCTCCCGATGGGAACTTGGCCATACCATCTCTCCTCTTCAGTGCACCCAGATGCAGCTGCAAAATTATTTTGGTTTTTTGCCCTTCTCTGTTGCGGCTTCTTGACTTCCTTCAAAGAATCAGCAAGATTCTGTTTGCTGGTAAGGCCTTACCTTCTGTTTCCTGCCTCACAAAGTACTGCTAAATAAAGTGAAAAAAAGGAGATTGAACAACACATCCATGGATACACATGTGGGATCCCTGTCCTTAGCCAGTGTGGCTGCTCCTAGGCAGGACAACAGCCATCCATCGTAGCAGTGCTCCAGCACAGGTGCGAGAGGGAAAGATCCAGGAGCAGCAAAACTCCACAATAAACCCTCTTAGTTTCATCAAGAAAACAGGAGAAAAACCTTCTTTTTCTCTCAAATATGTTGCTGTTTTAATCCTTTTTATTATTTCCAGTTCGTGTTCTGAAAAAAAAAATCAACATGTAAAATTGAAAACCATTGAAATTAAGTATTAGTCCTTAGAAATACTTCTCAGCCAAACTCTTTAGTTAATTCGACTTAATCCAAACCCAAATTTATGGTTCCACAAACTGTTCACACAGTCTATCCAGAGTCAGATTCTCCAAGGATGTTTCATATGGTTGTTGCTGTGAATAGACTCACACTGAAAGGAGTGGGAGTCAGGCACAGGTGGGAGTGCAGTGCATTCTCATCTCGAGGTATGCACATCTCGTTTGGAATGGGAAACAGACTGAGGGAAGGGAGGTGCAGTGTTTGGGTCTCTGTGCCGCAGAGCTCTTTCTGTCAGCCAGACTGATGCACTCAGGAATGTATGATCAGGGGAAGAGGCTCCAGATCCTGCTGAGGCACTTCCCAAGGAGCTGTCAGTGCTGGGCTCCCCTTCCCCTGCACTGCAGCATACACTGCTGTCCTGCTGCCTTCCTGATCTCACACCTGGCTCCAGAGCTGTTCACAGCACACACTGCTGTCCTGCTGCCTTCTCGAGCTCACACCTGGCTCCAGGAGCTGTCCTGCTGCCTTCCTGAGCTCACACCTGGCTCCAGGAGCTGTCCTGCTGCCTTCCTGAGCTCACACCTGGCTCCAGGACCTGTTCAGTGGGCACACAGCCCTGGCCGAGGGCAGGGGATGCTGCACCCACTGATTCCCCTCTCACCACCCAGCTCTGCCTCCCATGATCAACCCCACAGAACTATGAGCAAAGAGTGGAAAGGGAAGACTCGGCTGGAGCAATTGCTTGAGAATTAGTGGGAGGTCAAATGTGCAGACCCACAGGTGCAGGATGTGCACAGCTCCAATCTGGGACTGTCGCCGAGCACTTGTACTAGAATGAATCTGTCTGGAATAGGCTTTTATACACTGACATCATTGTTAGGAATTTTGTTCTTTATTTCAAATATATTTAGCCTCCCAAAGGCTACCCTGGGGACCCTGCCCCAGTCCAAATGTTATCTTCAGTCCATTTGGAGATGTTTAGAGCAGCTTGACCATTTGTCCAAATTCAGTGCAACATCTGATAGCCCTGTGTGTAACTCACAGGTCTTTCTTTATTCTGTCCTTGACTTACACACCATTTTAGTCTACACCCCGTTCTTCCCAAGCAGCCCTGTTTTTTCTGCCCTGCCCATAGGTATGAACAGTATTTGGTGCTTTCCAGGTGTTTCTGTGAGGCCCATCAGTGACTGCAGCTGAGGTGTTCTCTGTCAACTGTTTCACTCTTTCCTTTGGACAGCCCTGACACATCCCTACAGGCCACAGGACATTCCTGTTAAGTTGCCCATTTTAAAGCTCTGTGCAGTTCTCCTGTCATCTCTGGCAACACAAAAAGTTTCCAGCAGCATTTGTTTGTTTTCTTGAAATAATTTGATTTGCAGTTGCTTCCCAATGCATTTTCCCTGCTTTGCATATTGCTTTGTCTGTGCCTATTAGGCTCTTCAGTTTCAAGAAATTTCTAAACTATTCTTAGTCCTAAATAATGTTAGACTCAATTTGAACCATGAGCCAGTATTTCATGGGGAATTACACATAAATCAACAACACCTGTCTTCATAAAAGAAATTTAAGACTTTGTGTTCATACTAATTTCCATTGTGTCTGAAGAAGAAAGCACAGCCATAAACCAAGGGCTGTTCAGCAAGGATTACTTCCAATAACATTAAAATTATTTACAACAGTATTTACAACAAACCTGATAGAATTTTCCTTTACATGTAAGGGAATGAACGTTCCAGAAACAACCACAATGTATGTAACTCCCTCTCTCACAGGCACTTCATCCTCATCAATCCCAGGATTATTTCTGTTACAGACTTAAAGAGCCAGAATAAATCAGAATCTTTCTCAGCAGGATTTTAAGTCAACACCATTTAAATTAAATGGTACTACCAACAAAAAAAATCACCACACTTTTGTACTAGTTATGCTTTGAAATTCTCGTGACAGAAATAGACATTTTAACTTGATAAAAATCAGCAACAGAAACTTTCTTTTTTTGGAATGTTTTTAAGAACCCATGAATTTTCAATGTGTGACTACAGTTTTGAGGTTTCATGGGAAGTGTGAGATATTTTGGATAAATTAAATGCTGTTTCACCACCAGCAAAGACATTTTCTAATGAAAAAAGCATGTTTGATTTCAAATGTGGGAAATGAGCTACTAGAAGTATTACAGCTTAATTTTTTAAAATTAGAAATGGATAAAATTTCTATTAAAATGTTCTTTAACAAAAAAATAGATTTTAATCTGAGAAGCGCTACAAGTGTTTTTTATTTCGTAAAAGGGATAATAATTTTCTTAAATTGTTGTTTCTAATAGAAATAGCCCTCTGTCTATGTATTATTCTTTTATACTGTTATCCATCTGATCTGGGGTACGAATTTCCATAAAGGAGCATATGCTTTGTTATACAGTAAGCATGAATATTAGCAAATTTGTACATCCTTCTGCCTTGCATACCCATGTTTTATTCAGAAGTGCTGGGGTTTATTGCGTTTAAAGTGAAAGATTTTTCAGAAAAGCTTTGAGCAAAATAAACCAGCCTCACTGGGCTTTTTTTGGCATTCACAGTGCATTTTGAAACAGCAATATTGTCTGGAGACTTTCATAGCCTTTCAAACATTTTGGAAACAATTAAGTACATCTTTCTCAGACTGAAGTGCTCCTTGCTGCACGCCACCATGGGACAGCTGAGGTGTCTGTTCTCAGCACGGTGGGTTGGCCATGAGCAGGGTTCACAGACCTCGGCTTGAGCTCCTTAACCTCTTGGCCTTGACCCATTACAATAAACCACCGTGGAGAAGAATAGTATCAGAGATGAGGTAATGTTATTTACCGTGGCTGGAAGGAAGGTTTTCCTGTTTGTGTCTGAAGTCCACTGGAAACATCCCCACTGGGCTATGGAAAAGGGATGCTGGGCACGCACTGCAGGGAGTTGGTGAGGGGCTGAGCCAGGCAGGAGCCCCAAAATTAGAGAAGGAAGGAAGAATCACTAATAAGAGAAGAGTTTGTTGGATTTATATTTCTTCTGGCCTGTTTCCGACTGCTGTTTAATGTATGAAATTCCCAGTTAACCATGACTGGAAATAAAATACAGAAAGGATGCCTCTGGGGGACTCAGCTTTCCCCAGTTCTGCTCCCACTGACTTCGCCAAGGAGAATTCTGGAATCCAACAGCCAGTGTAAAAGCACCACACCTGGGACTCCCCAGGATGCCACCCAAGCTGATCCAGGTACCTGCAGTTCTCAGGGAACATTTGTGGTGTGACTGTCAAAGGAAAAACTGAGATTTAAAAAAGTTTAAGAGATGGGGTGGGAGGACAGGATGGCACACACACACCCTGCAGATACTCAAATTGCAATATGCAGACAACTCAGACTAAACTCCAAAACTGAATAGCGATCAAGTCACATTTTTGCTGAAGTACGGTTGGACATGTACATCTTTGTTCTGGCTCAAGAGCTAATTACATCCTCCAGAGTGTCTAAATGCAGCCAAATGGGGTCTCTAATTACCGTGCAGTCATTGGGTTCCCAAACTCCCTTAGATGAAAATAAAACCCAAATCCTGCAACACTGGAACAAAGAGGAAAATGGCATTGAATTGTAAAGCCAATTCACCTGGGTTTCTACGCTGACATAGAAATAAATAAAAATTAGAAATGTACATATTCTTCCTATCTCTGCGAGCAGCTGGCACCAGAGCACTTCAGGTGCCAGCTCCCAGGGCAGGGAGTGACATGGAACCAATTGATGTCACCCAAATGACAGCATCTATCTGCCAAGTAAGCCTTAGGGCTGGAAAAGCACTGTCAGCCTAATGAGCAGCTTCCTCCACCTGCAAAACAGCAGAGTTCCAGGCAGACCATGTTATTGGTGAACTTCTGGGGTCTGAGCAGCAGTGTAACATGACAAAAGGGATACTTGAAAGAAAAAAGGTGGCAAGACTACATTCAAATCATCACAGGAAGCTACAAGCATTTCTCACTATTTCCAAAGGCACTGGAGAATGATCCAGCTCACCCAATGCCCAACAAATATTTATCATATTGGTGAAGATGAAGGTTTTTTAGAAAATAAGCATCATAGAAATAAGTATCTACACAAAAGGAACTGTGCTTCAACAAAAATTGCTATTATTGTTAGTGTTCCTTGGTTTTAGCCTTTCAAATAACAGAAGTGGAGCTCCAGTTCCCACCTTTCTCCTTGGTTCAGTTAATGACATGTCATGCAGATCTTGTAGAATAATTGTGAACTATTTATTATCTCTCTGAATCAACAAACTTCAGTCAAATTGCCATCAAAGACCTGACAGACAGTCTTACACATAAGTACACCTTTCATAGGCTCATCTCCAGCTCATGAAATGGACTGACAAATAAATCTCAGGGGAGAGTTCTTCAACCAAAATGAACCACAGATCTGATTTTGAGATTTGCAGTGACAGGTGGCATTCTTCCTATTCTAATGTTAGTTTGCATTTGTTTAAAATTAAAAAAAAATAGAAGAGGTGCTACAAGTCAAGCAGTCTGACTTAAAAGTGGAAATAGACAGAATCCTTTCTTTCGTGATTGGTCTGGAGCTTGCATTCCTTGAAAGAAGGACCAAGTGTTTGTAACTGAAGAGCACTGAATTTTATCACTGGTCCACTGGTGAGTTATCCTGCCCGTGATGGAAATGTACACACACATAAAATATTAAATTCAATATTAATTCAAATATTATTCAGCTGGTAGAAAATAGAAATGTAATTGGAAGTTTGTTACAATTTCTAGGTATAATGTGTAAAGACAAATCAAGCATCATGACAGCTTGACCAAATTCTAAACAGGATTTTGTGGTCCAGCTGCCTCACAATCTGCCTTGTGAAGAAGTTCATCAGCATCTGGTAATCTTTGTATCAGGCATCCTGCTCCCAACCTCATAACCAGAATGCCTGAGGTGATAAAAGCAGAGCGACTATAAATGCCAGGTGGGCTTAAATACAAAAATTCTTCCTCCCATTCATGCCCAGTGAAAACCAGAAATGATGGAAGACATTAAACTCCCACCTGTACCAACAGGCAGATCATTTCTCCATTACTGCAGAAAATGTAGTGACCAAGGAGGTGCAGAGAGTTCCCAGGAGCAGGGCCAGTCCCCGACAACAAAGAGTGCAGGCAGTGCTTGGCCTTTCATAAAGAGATTTTCATTCTCTGGGGAGAGCTGTAAGTCTGTAACAGTGAGCATGAGGCATGGAGAGATTTGGGCAATGTCAGGTGCATCTTCTACCTATTTCAGGGGCCTAGCACAGCATACAGGAATCAGTGTGTAAAACACTAACCTTGAAGGTTTTCACTGTTGAAACTGGAGTGAGAAGGACCCTGGCACAGATGAAACCCCCCCACCTGCAGCTGCAGGTGATGATGAATCCCAGCCCAAGAGCCTTCTGAACACCGAGGGAGCGCTTCCCACTCTGTCAGACCGTGGGATGAAGTTTGCCATGGTTTGCATGCTCATGGGCACTTCTGAGAGCCAGGATCATCACCAGTGTGTTTCATTTTCTGTAACAGCCTTCCCAAGTATTCAGTCGGGCTGAGGAAAACCCAAAGCTGACACCCCAGCCAGCACAAGGAGCGAGGGCTGTCGGAGCAATGCACACTCTGACCTTGCGCTGGGAGAGAGCTCTTGCCTTAGTGGGGTGTTGAAAATAATTGCCCAGCCTTGGCTGCTGGGAATTTGATCATTTTCTGCTTGGAAAGATGGGCAGAAATGCTCCCTTCCCACATTCAATTAGGAGAACTGTTTGGTGTCAAAGCGCCAAGGGAATTTTAAGGGAGCAGTTATTGCTGCTTTCTGCATAGTTCTGAATTTGCTGCTCTAATGAGCCCTTCTCTGTATCATCCGTGACTGTCACTCAGCTCGGTGAAAATGGCTCGGCCTGACAAATCCTGTTAAGCCTCAGAAATTAAATGAGATCTGAAAATGCCCGAGTCCACACCCGTCGCACCACATGCTGCTTTGATCAGCACTGTTAGTCAAGCAGGTTTGGAGGAGAGCCAGCAAAGGCAGGGCTACCACCCAGCACCATCAGGAGCCACCCCAGCCCTGGGGGTGCAGCAGCTCCACACTCCTTGGGGCCATTGCTGTGACAGAGAACAGACACAACCTAATGGAGCAGAGATCGTTCCACTCATTTATTTTCCAGATGTAACTCCTGGGGAAGAGGGAAAGTTGCAGGATCTCTGTAGAACTGTTTAGATTCTTTAGCTCTACCCTACAAGAGCCTTTTCCATACAGCCCATCAGCAGAAGTGCTGGCCCATCTTCATCTTCCACTGGCCAGCTGCAAATAGAAAATTTTAGAAAAACAGTACTGGGGGTGGGGGGCGGATGGGAGGGGGAAGTAATGGACTGGGTGGCTTGTGGCATTGTCCTGTCTGTGATGGTCAGGCAGGAAGAGCTGGAGCTGAGGGGGAACATTCAGATAGAGTTTTGGATTAAAGGCCTTTCTTCAGACTCCCCAAATCAAAGCATGTTTCCAGGAATTGATTCTGACAGCTATGATTTTAATAATTTATTTTAACTAAAAGATCTCTAATGGTAGACAAAAAAAGCTGTAGGGTCATGAAAAAATTGTCTAAAGGAAAATACAAGGCGAGGTTGAATCCTGTAGTGTTGATTTTAGAGCTGCAAAATAGAAACTGGCCATTGAGTATTTTCTTGCATATCATCAGTAGACCAGGAGTACAAATACCATGAGAACATCTAGAAATTCACCTCAAGTTCCATACTGATCAATTGAAACTGTAATAAGCTCATGGCAACTGCAGGGACAGCCCATCTGAAGGTTGGCAGAGAAAGAAGGCCAGAGCCCCACAGGATGCCCCAAACCATCAAGAGTCACCTGCTTCCAGGTGGCCTAACCCAGTCCCTGCCAGCCTCCTCAGGGCTCTCCTTTATCTGATATCTTTGGAGTCAGAAAGCTCCTGCTGGGCTCACGGGTGAGAATTCCTGGCCATCGCACCTCTCCCCATCACTTCCACCCAGCAGCTCCCCTCCCCGCCCCAGCTGTCAGATTTAATCTGCTCCCATGTGGGAGCTGCCCTGCCAGCAGCTCTTTTCAGTTTCAGCCAGGCTGAGTTAAGGAGATGCCCCTTGAGGGCTGCCGGGCGCTCCGGGGTGAGGCAGAGCCCGCTGCGGGCGCCAAGGGAGCAGGGCAGCTGTGGGTCTGTAGGCGAGCTCAGGGGCAGCTGGACAGGTCACACAGAGCACCAGCGACGTGCTCTGGCATGTGATTCTCATGTCAGCTCAGTGGTTTGGTGTGGGGACCGAGCACAAGCCAGCATTGACACCAGATGACAATCATTCACCGCAGAGGTGTCAGTCACACACACCGACCGCCGGAGGGAACCGCTCCTGGTTCAGCTGCTCTGGCAGAGTCTCCCCCTGAAGCTGCAGCAGAACAACCATCTCACCGCTCCGTGGGATCACTCTGTTTCTAAGCCCAGCAGCCCCACAGACCCAGGTCTCACCCGGTGCAGCCACAGAGGTGCACAGGCACTGCACACCAACCGGGTGGAACTCTTACCTCCCGTAGCAATAACCCACCAGCACTAAGCTCTGCAGCTGGCTTTCCACATCACCACAGCCCTGCACTGGGGGAGGCTGCAAACAGCTGTCCAGAGAGGGGGTCACTGCCCTTGGCCCCTGCCAGCCCCAGGGCAGAGCACAGGCCCCTGCAGAGCTCTGCTTTGATGGGAAGGATCAGAGTGGTCACAGAGCAGCTCAGCTGGGGGGACTAGAGGTGTTCACCTGCGTGACACTTGGGCAGAGGAGGTGCCAGGCTCACCAGAGCAGCTAACCCTGGAGCAGATCCACATCCCACATCACCACTGCTGTGCTGGTACTTCTGCACCAGCCTCTCTGCTTTGTCCCACACGGCCACTCACAACAGATGTGTAAATATGAAAAGAACCTGTGACACCTGGCCCCTACAAAGGCAGGCTGTGGCACAGCAAAAGGGCACAGCAATTCTACAAGGGGAGAGGGAAAGCAGGAGAGTCCAGCGAGACAGGTTATTCATTCCTGTAGATTCTGCAAGAAATCAGAAGAGAAGCCAAAACAAATTCCCAGGGGCCTCATTTCCATCCCTCCCCCTGTGGGCAAGCAGCTCTCCTGGAAAAGGGAAGCCTCCCTCTGTACCGATGGAGAATGCGCTCAGTGTGATGCACAGCCACGGTTCGTGCCCTGCCCGAGGCCCCGCTGGTGACCCTGCAGCAGCAGCAGCAGCAGCAGCAGCAGCAGCAGCAGCAGCAGCAGCAGCGAGCACCGGCCCGCGGCAGGACAGGAAACCTCGGGCGGAGCCGCCCTTCCTTCCTGCCCGGCCCGGCCAGGTCCCGCAGCCCCGGCGGGGCGGGCGGCTCCTCGGCACCGCCAGCGCTGAACCAGCGCTCTGCCGCTAAATTTAGAGCCTCTCATCTCACACAACCACCCCGCAGAATCTCTGAAAAGCTGCCGCGGTTGTAAGGCAAAGCATGAGCAACACATGGTAGGAAAACCACACTGATTTCTTCTTTCATAATTCCCTGATCCTGGACTTTACCTTGACCCGAAGTAAATGAGTGAAGCCCAGGCTGACACAGTCTCTGTTTGGACCCCTGAAAGCCACAGTTTAGTTCAGC
Source organism: Loriotus luctuosus (assembly GCA_035582745.1). Classification (NCBI taxonomy): domain Eukaryota; kingdom Metazoa; phylum Chordata; class Aves; order Passeriformes; family Thraupidae; genus Loriotus; species Loriotus luctuosus. The sequence goes on along the minus strand of JAWWEY010000013.1, from coordinate 669,516 downwards.
GTGTGCCAAGGAGTACCAGCCTCTGAAACCACAAAGCAGCGTCTCAGTGTTACAACATGCTGAAAGGCTGACACGGTGAAGCTGACACAGCAAACGAGAGATCTTGGGACAACATCTGGTCTCCTGACACAGGGGGAGTTTTCCTGACGAGAGCCCAGATCTACATGTTTAACTTGTACTCTCTCAGCTGTTTTTTCTGTTACAAAGATAAACAAAAGGCAGCACGACCCCCTGCACATCACCTCTAGCAAGCAAACTTCAACACTTAGCTGTGACCAACAGTTTTTCTTCATAATGAATGTTGCATTTCTTGGAACTACAGAAAGCCACCCCTCCCTGGGAGCCACTTCTTGGTGTGACAGATGAGAGAGAGTGTTTGGGAATTTCCTGTGCCCAGACCCAGCTCAAACAGGACTGACCTGCCAGGCACCTTTGGCCACAGCCACCTTCCTCCACACCCCGCTGTGCAGAGCAGCCTTGCACAGAGTGCCCAGAAAGCGTTTGTTCTTCCCACCAGGAATAAAATCCCACCTAAGCCAACCCCTGGAACAGACCCCTCAGGCTGAGCTGTCTGGCCTCGCACAGGGCTCCAGGCATGAGCCTGAACAGAACCATCAAACCCTGTGGGGCTGTTGGCAGCACAGGGAGCTCCAGGTGCTGCTTGCATGCAGACTGGCTAGGTTCTCATTCCCCTCTTCACCATTTCTTCTTGCTTTACCATTTAGGATCTATTTTATTCAGATCCCCAGCGAGACTGATTGAGGTCTGTAAAGCCCAATTGGAAACTCTTCAGCATGGCCAGGAGCATTGTAGGCAAAAGTAAACAAGCTATGAGGGTGGACTTTCTTGGCTATTTCCCCTACTGCTCTTAGGGCTTACAGGCAGACTGAAGAGTCACATCTTTTTCCTACTCCAGCTTTTTCCAGGCCGATTTGCTACATAATCCAAGAAACCAGTCTCAGTTACCATGATCGGATATACTCTGAGCTTCCACCACCTGACAGACACAGAGGCACCATCAGCCAGAGAGCAGCCATGCTGCTCATGCTTGGCTTTTGATTTTGTGGGTGACTGAAAACTGCTGGGCACACTTAATCACAGCTTCTCAGGATGGCTGGGGTTGGAAGGGACCTTGAAGCCCATCCCAGCCCCTGCCATGGGCAGGGACACCTCCCTCCATCCCAGGGTGCTCCAAGCCCAGTCCAGCCTGGCCTGGGACACTGCCAGGGATCCTCAGTGGGGGCTGCCTCATCTGTTGCATTTCTGTTCTCTAGCTCAACCCTCCCTCTCCTCCTCCTGAACCTGCCTGCTGTTCTCCTGCAGCAGCAGCAGCCTGTTCCTGCTGGCAGTCCCCTCCTGTCTCCAAGAGCCACGCTCAGAGCAGGCTGAGCACAGCCCCAGCTGCCATGGGGCACCCAGGGTCAGCTGCAGTTAAAGCACTCTCAGTGTTCATGTGCAGGCCAGCTGTAATGGCAGCTACTGTGACTATTTATCCAGTCTGTGCAAGGGTAAATCAGCCTTTCCTCATATTTTCATTCCTTAAGAAAATCAACCTCCTTTCCAATATTCCTGGGAATCATTCATGTTTTAGCTGTCAATAGTATGGCACTGAAAAAATTACTGATCAGTAATAAAATTACCTGAGGTCCTATGCAACCAGTTGAGACAAGCTATAAAAATTCACCAACCCCACTCCACAGGAGAGGAGCTGGTGGGCTCAGGATACTTCAAGGTACTGAGAAAGAGCCCACTGGGGTCTGATCAGATGTAGGAAAGACCAAACCACTCCCATGTTGAGGTCTGTGACAAAAGCCCCATCCCAGACAGGCAGCAGGACAGAACAGCTGCTCAGGAAAGCTCCACAAAAATATTATTAAGGAGGAAAGGCTGAGTTTGGGTTCAACAGGAATAGAGGCAGCTAGAATGAAAATCAGCTTTGCTAAAATAAAGAAGAAAGGCGCTGCTTTCACCAAGCTTCTCTCCCGCCCCTTATTTGCATTTTCTGATGCCAGCTCCCTGCTACAGCATGGGAACGGTCGGACCAAGTGATGGATCTGCAGGTTTCTATGGTGATCAGCACAGAAATTGCCTGCCCAGCCTTGTGTGAAGGGAAGCATCCATGTCAGAAACTGCAGATTGTCTGGTGAGAGAAAACCTTGCTTGGACTGGGGTGTTGGGGTGGTGCTGCAGAGCCCAGGGCTCGCTCACCAGCCTGGGGATGGCTGTGCAGGGCAGCGTGGGCAGCTGACAACTCATGAGAAATAACAGCAATCACCACTGAGTAATTACACAACATCATTTAAAAATACTGATACACACGAAGTACATGATATTTCTAAATATCTGAAATATCAATTTCCTCTGGTCCTGTTCCCTGGGGGCAGAGGCTGAGCCCCACCTGGCTGTCCCCTCCTCTCAAGGAGTTGTGGAGAGTGAGAAGGTTCTCTCAAGTCTCCTTTTCTCCAGGCTGAGCCCCTGCCAAAGGCACATCTGCCAAGAAAAGAAAGGGATGCAACTCCTGTACTTGGTAACTGCTGGTTGTGTAACCGGTGTAGAAGGTTCTGAGCTCATGTTCACTGTCCTCATGAGCTACAGCACAAATCCTTGTCTCTATAAAAGTGTTAGTTCCTTACAAACCCGTGAATAAGAAAGGGAGGGAGAGGGGGCTGGTGAAGAAACAACCTTGAATCCCAACTGCCACACCCTGAAGGCAGAAGCACTGCTTCCATCTATTTAGGCTATTCCCAGAAGGGAAGTCTGGATAATAAAAATGAGCCCTGGCAACAGGACAAACCTCGTTAATCGGTCCAGACTAAGCCACTGGCTGGCACTTTCCAGCTGAGAATCATCAAGTGCCTTCCTCTTGAAAACCTTCCCCTGCGGCTGTCGGGGAAGGTGACGGGCTAACGACACCGGTTAGTGCACCCACTCCCGTTCGGAATCAAACCTGCGACTTGTCAATGCAAGCACAACTGGGAATAGAACTGATATAAGTTTAAAAAAAAATTTTAAAAGGACATGTTTACACTCAGTTTTTGCCCAAAAGGGCTCAGAAAAGCCAGCCAGTTTGGTGAAACATACATGGACAAACATAAATGCCAACTCCTAAACACATTAGGGAACTAGCGCGGCTGAGAAGAAGGACAGAATACACACAATGATTTCCTTTTCCCAAGTCAGTGACTGCAGCTCCGCAGGCTGAATGCAGCAGCTGCAAAGCTCCCGAGAGCAGCTGCTCTGCGAGCCCTCGGAGGCTCTGCCGGGCAGACGCTGGCAGTGCCCCGGTGCCCGCGGTGTCCCCGCGGCAGGAGCTCCGAGTGGCACCGCAGCCGCGGGCAGGAGCGCGGGCACCCCGGGCACCCCGCAGCCGCTGCCGCTGGGCGCTGCTGCCCCGGCAGCCCCACACAAAGAGCCAGCAGCTGTGACACAGCAGTCGGGAGCTGCTCTGCAGCCAGCCCGGTGTTACCGAGCTGTGGCACCAGAAGATGCTGCGAGCACCCGAGCGCAGGAAATCGCCTCTGGAAAACCTGCGAGCTCAGAGAGAAACTCGAGCACCAGCCCTGCTCCCTCAGACATGCCTAAAAACACACCGCAGAGGCGTATATTCAACATGACCAACGAAGAGTAGGAAATAGTAGCCCATAAACAATGAATATATAAAGTATCATCATTATGTTACAAATAATTCAAGAACCATAAACCTTTTAACAGCCAAAGGGAAGCCAGCAGCGTGGTGACTGCTTCTCATCAGAACGAACCCTTTCGATAGCTTAAACCCTGAACATTAATCAGCATTTATTGCTTAAAATTAGCGGGTTTAAGTTCTCTCTCTGTAGCACAAAGCCTGAGGATCACGGGTCTCAGCCAGACGAGGGCATTGCGATTCATCCACTGGATTTTATTTCAGAGCAGGCAGAGCTGCTGTCACACAGCACCTGTTCTACACCCGTGAAACAAGCAGGGACTGGAAGGACAGTGATTGGGAATTAACATTGCTGATAACCCTGTGTAAAGCTCGGGCCAGGCATTGAGCAGCGGCTCCCTGCCCCGCACCCTGCCCGCGCAGGCTGAGCCCCGCCGGGGGCACTCCTGCAGCCCCCATCCCAGCCGCGGGCTGTGGCACGGGGAGCCGGGGCCGCAGCCGAGCGGGGCATTTACCCACGCCAGGGGCAGTGAGACTGTCCTCCCCTGCACCCCCGAGCGGCACCGAAACCATCGCGTTTGTTTCTGCTGGGGTACAACTGCGGGAAGCAGAGGAGCGTGAGTGTGTGTGCTTGTGTGTGTGCGTGAGTGTGTGTGTGTGTGTGTGAGTGTGTGTGTGTGTGTGCTTGTGTGTGTGAGTGTGTGTGTGTGTGCGTGTGTATGTGTGTGAGTGTGTGCGTATGTGTGTGAGTGTGTGTGTGTGTCTGTGTGTGTGCGTGTGTGTGTGTGTATGTGTGTATGTGTGTATGTGTGTGAGTGTGTGTGTCTCTGTGTGTGTGTGTGTGCGTGAGTGTGTGTGTATGTGTGTGTGTGTGTCTCTGTGTGTGCGCGCGTGTGTGTGTGTGTGCATGAGTGTGCGTGTGTATGTGTGAGTGTGTGTGTGCGTGTGTGTGTGTGTGCGTGTGTGTGTGTGTGTGTGTGTGTGAGTGTGTGTGTGTGTGAGTGTGCGTGTGTATGAAGGGGCAGAGTTGAGGACTCTGAGAACAGAGAAGTGTCCCGAGATCTTGAGCCACTTCCCTTGAACAGCTGCGAGGAAGGGGCTCAAGCACGGAGCAGAGAGCAGAGGAAGGGGCACAGCGAGCCCCGCACACGGCAGGACCCGCACACGGAGAGACCCCTCACACGGCAGGACCCGCACACGGAGAGGCC
>JAWWEY010000013.1:628249-664565 GCA_035582745.1 Loriotus luctuosus | reverse complement strand
CGCACACGGAGAGGCCCCTCACACGGCTGGATCCCGCACACGGAGAGGCCCCTCACACGGCTGGATCCCGCACACGGAGAGGCCCCTCACACGGCTGGATCCCGCACACGGCAGGCCCCTCACACGGCTGGATCCCGCACACGGCAGGCAGGGCCGGGAGCAGCCAGGGCCGCGCTGCCCTGTGCCCGCAGCCTCGGCAGCTCCTGCTGGAACAGCCGCAGTGGGTTTCTCGCGCAGAAGAGCCCCCGGGGGATGCCCAGCTGGCGCTGGGGGCCAGGCTGCAGGCTCTGCGGCAGGGGACAGCCCTGTGCGGGCTGGCAGTGCTGCTCTGTTCTGTAGGGGGCATTTCTGCCCTCCCAGAGCCCAGCGGCCAGAGCTCAGCCGGCCTTGCTGGAAACCCATCCTCAGGGAAACATTGACTTCCCATTGCTGCAAAACTAGAGACTGGTGTAGTGTCTTCCAGAGAGAGTTTGCATAAATCAAAATCTGATTATGCTACATTTTGAATGCTAGATTTTTCACAAGATGGTGAAGCACAGTGATCTATAATCTGTTTTGTATTGAATTAATTGAAATAAATTACCATAATCCTCCCTGAGTCCTGCAATCACTGTTTTTCAGATTGAACCTTTCCTGGGGGTTTAAAAAAAAATTGCTTTTTCCATAAGGGTAGCTATTAGACTTAAAAATAATACCTGCCCTTGGAAGAAAGCTCAGCCCCAGCTGAGTACCTTGTTACCTGCTGGCTCAGCCCTTTGTTAATTTGATAAGTGCTGTGATGAATCACCACAAAAGCCCGTTTTGAAGTCAGTGTGTTTCATCTTGCAAAGAGATTGATTTGAAATTGACCCCGTTTCAAGCGACTAAAAATTGTAAGAGTTTCTAATTAATTCAAGTTTGAGCCTACTCACATCATGCATTCTCCATCCAGCCTCTGGATCCCAGAGAGTATCTCCAGTTTCATTCAGAGGGCAGGCTGGGGGCACCCAGAGGAGCTCATCCTTCCTTCTGCAGAGTTTCTACAATCTGGTACTCACACCAAGGCAGCACAGCAGGCTGGCTTCCTGAAGTGTAGAGCTGAGAATGGTGGGGTTTTAGATTTTGGAACATGTAAGTTCTCATCTATGTGACCACACACCCCTGCAGCGACCCACAGGCTCCGAGGCTCACAAAGCTCCTGAGCGCAGAGGAGGCAGCAGGGCAGCAGGGAAAGGCAAACTCAGGGCACCTTTGTTCTCCCTCCAGTTCTGACATAGTTCAGGGGCTTATGTAGCTCTTGGCAGCCACTGGAAAATCAAAAAAATCAAGTGACTGCTCTGTCTAACTTGTGCTCTTTGGTTCAACCCCAAGCAGCTGCAGAGGGAGCGTTTGGGCCGCAGCCTCCATCCCTGCTCCAGCTGCTGGGATGTTCCTGGGGCTGTACCCTCCATCCCTGCTCTGGGATGTTCCTGGGGCTGTACCCTCCATCCCTGCTCCATCTGCTGGGATGTTCCTGGGGCTGTACCCTCCATCCCTGCCCTGGGATGTTCCTGGGGCTGTACCCTCCATCCCTGCCCTGGGATGTTCCTGGGGCTGTACCCTCCATCCCTGCTCCATCTGCTGGGATGTTCCTGGGGCTGCTCCAGCTGCTCTTCCCACCAGGCCCCTCTGGGCTCTGCCACACAGCCCTCTCAGAGCACACAGCCCCAAACCCTTCTCCTCCTGGCTGGCCACTACTGCTGTTCCACAACATCCCTGTCTTTTGAACAGCCATATGAAAAAAAATTATATTACACCTGTTGACATTTCGAGATAGACTCACGATTTACATAAGCCCAGTGTCACCTCAGGGTAAAAGCACCCATAGAAAGGGGGAAAAAGAAATTAAAGTTTATACTATAGACAGCTAGGAATTCAGCTAAAGCCACAGGGGAAGAAAGGCTTTCTTTTATAATGAAATTACACCTTTTAAAAAATAATCACACTATTAGGTGCATGTGAAATATTTAAATTCAGGCTGTGGTTAAATTTGCTTAAATAAGGCTCTGATTTCAGTGGGGTTACAGAAGAATAGAGAATAAGGGACACAGTTCAAATTCAGTGTTAAGTCAGTGCACAAACAGAACTTCGGTCACAAATTTATATTAACAATTCTATTGTTGGCACGGGGGACACCAAACACATTTGCTCAGGTGTGTTTATATCCTGGAATACACAGTTTATGCCTCCACGTGAGTATGCACAAACAAGTTTTCCAATGAACTCCAGTTCCTCATCAGTTAATTGCTGTTAACTACAGTGCTGAGAACCCGGGTGGTGACTGGTGCCTGGCCACACCTGGCACAGCTGCAGCACACTGAGCAGCCCAGCCTCCCAGGGCTGTGAGGAGCCCAGGAATATCTATCCCCGGGCTCCCAGCAGCTCCTCAGCCAGGTTTGGCTCCCTGTCCCCAAGGCACAGAGGTGACACAAGCCTGGTTTCCCTCACAGACAGAGCTGCCACAAACCAGACAGGTCAGACAGGTCAAGGCCTCACCTTTAATCACCATGGGGACCTTCTGGTTTAGCAATGCTGAACTAATCTGTGCCAGGTCAAAAGTGCTTGAAGAGAACCCAGAAAACTCTTTTTAGGTGCTTATAATTAGCTAAATAAACACATACACCTCAGTTTCTCTGCTACTGCTCTGATAGTCAGTGAGTGCAGGCACAGTTCCTTATTTTCTATGCTAGAAGTAGAAAAATGTGGATGTTTCCCAAATTGTGGATACCAGATACAAGTCTGTACATGTGCATAAATATTTATTCTCAGCAATCTGTAACTGTCACTGCAGAGGCTGAAGTACAGTAATACTGTAAGGGAATAAACGCCCCAGTATCTGTGAACTCTAATTCACTCCAGGCTGACCCAGTTCTTTTGGAAATAATCTTTTCCAAGTGGTTTCTCTGCTGAGAGTCCAGGCCTTAGAAATACCTTCAACATACAGTGTTCTCCTTAAACTTTATTGCAAAAATATGTGGAGACATGGCATGTATTTCTGGAGTCTGTGCAGCCTGTGCTACACAGCAACTCAGATGTGAATCTCCTCTATATTTTTTTCCTTTAATTAAAGGAGAAAACAAAAGATCCAACAACCAAAGGGAAAGCAAAACCCACACTAAAACAAACATAACATTTGGAACAAGAAACCCAGCAGAAAATAGCCAGCCAATCTGGGATGCAGCAGAGTATCCCAAAAAGAAGGGAAATCAGATTGCAAACAGAAACTCAATGGCACAAGCGCTTTGTTAGCATGCTTTCATCTTAACTTTGGTAATCATCAGTAAACTTGGCAGCCAACTCCCCATTAAATGGGGGTACGTGATACTGCTGTAGTTCATTCAGGGGATAAAATTAACACTAATCTCATTTTTCAGCACACACAGCTCCCAAGTCCCCTGAGTCACATTGCAACAATCATCACTGTAGAGTTCCACACAGCTTAAAAGAGATTTTAGTGATTAGTGGTGTAGGGAAGCTCAGTCTAAACGCCAAACTCATCCCTGGTGGAGAGCACACGTTGTACAAATGCTTTTTGCACTTTTGAATCTGCTTAGCAATGTAAGGAGGGAAAAAACCCCAGTAAATCCATAATACACACACAAGAGGATGTTTTATACCCAAAACAGAAGAATGGAGCCCATCTCCCAGCAAAACATCCTGCTCCCTGCCCTGCCACACACCCATGTAGGGAACCTGGCGCTGTGTGTCCTGCTTCCAGCCCACCCCAGAGCCCACAACCCACCCCAGAGCCCACAGCACAGCCCAGAGCCCACACCAGAGCCCTCCCAGCAGATCCCCACCCTGCCCAGCCTGGATCCCATGCATCCTGAGCTGCTGCTCCTGCCCCAGCTCCCCCAGCAGCCCAGGGCAGCACAGCTGGGGAAGGCACCCCCACCCAGCAGAGGAAGGTAAACACAAGGCACATTTTGTGCTCTTCAGGACACATTTTGTGCTCTTCAGGACCACAGAAACATGCAGTTTTGATCTCCAAAGTGTACCTATTTTATGCTTCTACAGAAAGTGTTTTGGAGTACCTGCAGAGATTTCCCTTTCAAGCTATCTCTCTGGACAGAGTGGATACAATACATGGCCCCTGGATTGCTGAAATTGGGATTACTGTAGGAACACTATAGAAACAAAGAATTCGATGAACACACCCACAAATGAGAAACTGGGAAGGAACATCTGCTATAAATACTGACCTGTACCTTCTGCTATACCTGATTCAGAGGAAAGAATAGCCAGCTGAGATTTCAGATTCGTTTTCACCCAGAGGTCCATTTACAACCACCCTCAAAAGCAACCTGTAACATCCCCCTTCACCCCAGTGTAACAAATTAACATGGTTGTATCAAAAGGCAAAAACTGTAGCAACTTATTGATATTCTGTCCAGTCTCATTGCTGCAGCATTTTTTGCACAATCCTTATTGGTCTGTCAAGCAGAAGAGAAACGTCTGGGATCTGTTTCCACCTGGACATCAAATCTTTTAACTAAGCACTTTTTATAAGGTTCACTTAGAGAACTTTGTAGAAATAAATGAGGTTTAAATCCTTGTAGCTGAAGTTACATCTCGGGCACCATTTTCCTAAAAATCTCTCTGTGTCAAGGACTACAAAACAAAGCTATGGCTTCTTGATCAGTCTGCTCTTCACCCAAGCCTCCAAAAGACCCAGGACTGCCAAAATGAAAAATAGAGTCAATACAGAACAGCTGCTTTCAATATTTTAAGATTTACTTGGATGACTTGCAATGGTTAACTGAGTTCTAATTTTACAGTGGTTTAGGTAGGATCTGGGACTCGCTGCATAGTGCAGATTAAGGATTTGAGCTCTTGCTTCATGCACAATATGCACCTCTGGCATGGACAGCAGCAAAGCAGCCCTGCTGTTGGCTGGAGCTGTTGTACCCTGCAGAAATTTAAAACAGCCACAGAGAAAAAGCAATGGCTGTTCTGGAGCTTTCTGCAGGAACATCTCTGCTCATCATCATCATTGACCAGGTTCTGTGGGGGCTCCTTCAGCACCACAAGGACTCTCCCATAAGGACTGTCCCATAAGGAATGCTCCAGAACCGAGGTCACTGAGGTGAGATCATCTGTGCAAAGGGAAGGAATGTGATTCCAGCCCCAGTGAAGGTCAGATCTCTCACACACACACACATACACACACACTGACTCTTCCTTGGGAAACACAGCAGGATTTTTGATGGCAGACTAACAAACTCTACACAAATTAAAACACAAATCAACAAAAAAGCCCAAAACCCCAACACGTGCAGCCCCAGCAACACACGCACTCCATTTCTCATCACTACAACTCACTTGAATATCTTTTGCTTTCTGCACTGAAAGTTTGCTCTCAAACCCCTCTCCTCTGCTGCACACACGGTTACCAAAGACCGTAACACAAAGTTCTGCAGTTTGGGCTGGATTCCTGCAAAAGAGGTTCTGCTGCAGCAGTGTGACAGGAAGGGGGGGCTTTGACACACACATTTTGCACGAGGCTGCAGTAAGCACTGTAGGACCAGGCTGTAAGCTCTGAATATCAATATTTAAACCCGTTTCCCCTTGGAACTGAGCTCACACACGTTTGCCTGTGGAGCAGGTCTGAGCTCTCAGCAGAACATGAACAGCCTTGCCCAGGGGTGCACTGAGGGCTGCTCAGAGGAGCACCTGGGTTGTACACCAGGGACAAACCTGGCCAGGACAGAGCCTCCCATCCAGCAGGGCTCCAGCTGGTTCCCATCCACCTCCTGGGAGCCATCCACACACCCGTGCCGCTCCTTGAGCACAAAACTCTGAGAGAACACGCAGCTTTCTGCATTTTGTCACTGCTGGAGGAAACCTGACCCCGAAGAACACCTGCACACAATGAGTACCCAAGTGAGGAAGCCATAAAGAGCCAGCTGCCCTTTATTGAAAATGCCCTTTGCAAACAACCTGCCGTACATTCTTGTGAGAGGAGCAGCACCAGCAGGATCCAGAGGCACAGAGCAGCACGAGGTCCATCCTGAGCACCACGCTGAGCAGCAGCACTGCCCTGGGGCTGGGCACAGGGCACAGACACAGTCACAGTGCCAGACACGCTCTCTTGCAACAGAACACGCTTGGGTTTAAAAATACAATCATTATGTACAGCAAAATATGTGGTCACAAGACCAGCCTTAAACCAAGGCCTTGTTTACACAATTTCTGCGATGTCAGGAAGTATTTTGGCCGGGAATGTAATTTTTCTTCCAAAACAAGTAAATATTTGCAATTCTCACTGTGAAAAGAGTGATATACCACCTCTGTATTGACACGGGTGTAACATATTCCCACAGGGAAAACGAATGAAGAGTACCTTTATATTGATACAACATTTCCCTCAAGTGTCCAAGCTAATATAGCTTTCATCACTCAGTCAAGTTAAAGCAGGATGATTTTTACCAGACTTTATAGACAAGGCCTATGTTTAACAAGCACCAAAACACTTCAGGGTATTTGGAAGATCAGACTACTGAGCTCTACACTTTGTACTGGCCTCACCAGTCACAGAGAACATGGAATGCCTAAATGCATTCAAAACCCTGCTCAGACAGTGCCATGGCTGCTGAAACGCTTCACTCTCTAACAAATGCACCTTTTTGGCCAAAAGCAGAATGTACCACAGGGAGGGCCAGCACAGCACAGAGCTCAGCTGGCTGCCCCCAGCTGCTCTGCCAGGTTCAGCACAGCTGGACTCTGCGTGCTGCTTTTGCTTTATCCCTCAAGCCCAGCTCAGGCAGTGGGGAAGGAGGCACTGGGGAAGGTGAGGGGTCTGCTGGCTCCTGGAGGGCACAATAAATACCTGCTTTTATCAACCAGATCAAGCTGCTGCCAATGCACTCATCGAGGCCTGGTGGGTGCTGAAAACTGTACATTCCCATTGAATTTAAGGCAAAATTGAACCATGGCAGTAACTGAGATGTAAATTTATTTTTTCAGCATCAGACATGCAGTTTGTAAGCTGCAGATGTGGCAGCAGTCAAGCTCCCTTAGCTTTCAGTGCAGTTCTGGGGTTAAAAGAAACCCCTTCTGTCAGTGTTATTCCCCTGTCTCCCCAGCATGGGACTCCTCTGGCTTCTAATGAACTTCTAGGAATTCCTGGAAGATGAGCTGCAACGAGGTTTTCAAGTTTCACTTAAAAACAGGGGTAAATTGATGTGTTGACCAGAGGGAGAGCCCAGGCAGCAGGGGCATCAAACTGACACTGCTCTCCCAGGGCTGGGGCACAAAGTTTTCCTGCTTAAAACAGGAGAAGTTACCAGAATCACAGAGGAATCATGGCAGTCCCTTTCAGTTGGCCTGATTAAAAACCCCATTCAACCTTTGTTTTTGAGATGTAAGATAATTTCAACACTTCTTGGGACAGGGGGGAGAAGGAAAAAGAGAGCTGCTGCAGGTTTTGTGTGCAGACCTTTAAAGAAGAGCAAAGAGAGGGAGAGGTAAAGAAGCTCCTTGGACCTTCCAGCTGGTGGGAGGCACAGGTCTCCTCCCACCCAGCCCCTCTGCACACCAGAAAACAAAAAGGGCTGGTTTATAAAGTGATAATGCAATGAGACTAAAAGTTTGAATTTCATAAATAATTGACCTGTAGAACTTCACCCCAATAAACCACGCTGCTCCCAGGAGGGAAAAAGAGCCAAATCTTACAGGGCCTGTTGCAGTGAGCCCACACTACCTCCTTAAAGCTGCCCTGAGCACAGCCTCCTCCCCACAGCTTGGCAGCACGCTGGGCCAGGACCCGAATACAAGCAAAAACCTGCATCAAAAATGACCAAATATCAGGTAAAACAGCAATCTTGTGGTTTGCCTTTTTTTCCACCACTGTTCTCAGCTAAATCGACCCCTCCACCTTTCACTGCTGAGATATAAATCTGGATTAAGAGCCTGTGTGAAAGTCAGTGTTTCATGTGATACATAACAATGCACAAAGTTGTTTTCTAAAAAACAGCATTTGTATTAAAATTCTTCAAATGGATAAACATCTCTTCAATGCATGTCTGCAATTAAAATGACAGTTGTTAGAATTTTCTTGGTACATCACAACGATAAGTTTTCCTTCTTTGCTGGCTGGAGGCAAATCCCACGACAAAATCAAAGGGAAATAGAAACAAAAAATGAAAAAAGCCCCCCCACCCAAAAATCCCAAAAGGCTAAATTCTTGTAAATTTGAAGTAAATGAAGCCCAAACTTGCAAGACATGGAAATAACAGTTAAAAGGCTCAGATGGAAATAAGAAATAAATTCCACTAACAATAGGCCCTTTTGTCCTGGCTTGCTCGGTGTGATTACTGCAAGGAAACTGTTAAGTAGTTTTTGGAGTAGTAGATAATGGGATTCTGTGGAGCTTTCACAGGTTGGCACCGGCTGGAACAGCTGAGTTTTGAAGGCACTCTACAGACACAGGGCTGCTGTTGGCCCTGCATCACTCATGGGAAGTCTTTGCACTTGAGAGAGCTAGTCATCAAAATCAGGTATTGCCAACCCAAATCCAAAACCCCTCGGCAAAAAAAGCACCACCGCCCTCCCCCCAAGGAAAAACCAAAACCACAACGAAATCACACACACACACGCACACCTAAACAATTGTGCAGATTTGTAACATTTTCACAGCTGATTTAAAAAAAAAAAACAAAACAAAAAAACCAAAAAACAAACAAAACCAGGAGAAAAACCACCACGCTACCACTCTCCTGCAAACTCCCATCCGATACAGCAGGTAAACAAAATAGAGCATTATTCCAGGGATATCGGCGGCGCTGCCCGGCGCCCCGAGCCTGGCAGCACCGATCGGGTCACAGTCCCAGTTCCATGTGCAACTCTCCGGGCGGGACGGCCCCGCACCGCTCCCGCTTGCATAGAGACCGCGGGCAGCGCGCCGGGACGGCCCCGCTGCACCGGGGCTGGCCGGGGGTGCGGCCCCGCTGTGCCGGGCTGGCCCGGGGGTGCGGCCCCGCTCCCCGCCGGGTTCCCCGCGGCTGTCCCGGGGGTGCGGCCCCGCTGCACCGGGGCTGGCCGGGGCTGCGGCCCCGCTCCCCGCCGCTGTCCCGGGGCGGGTTCCCCGCGTGGCTCCGCTCCCCGGGCGGCGGGACCGGCCGCTCCCGCGCCCGCCGCCGACACTGACAGGAAATATGCCATGACCGAGACTGGACGAAACGTACATGCCGAGAAAAGCCACATTTCCACCACGATGAGTTTTGTTGCCGATGTTTTCTCCCCGAGCGTGCCCGCCGGGGCGCGGGGCCGCCGCCGCCCTCAGAGGATGGCGCAGGAGGCGCAGCACGGCTCGTCCCCGTTGGGCTGCGCCGCGTAGTTCATCTGCCTGACGATCTCGGCGAACAGCTCGTCCACAGACGCTTTGTTTTTGGCCGAGGTCTCCATGAAGGGGCAGCTCCACTCCTCGGCCAGCGCCTTGCCCTCCCCGAAGGAGACCTCGCGCTCGCCCTCCAGGTCCACCTTGTTGCCCACCAGGATCATGGGCACCCGCTCGTACCTCTTGACGCGGATGATCTGGTCCCGCATGGGCTTGATGTCCTGGAAGCTCTGCTGGTTCACCAGGCTGTACACCAGGATGAAGCCCTGCCCGTTCTTGATGTAGAGGTCCCGCATGGAGGCGAACTGCTCGGTGCCCGCCGTGTCCAGGATCTCCAGCACGGACGGCGACGAGTCCACCTCGATCTCCTTGCGGTAGAAGTCCTCGATGGTGGGGTCATACTTCTCGATGAAGGAGCCGGTCACGAACTGCACGGTAAGGGCGGACTTGCCCACGCCGCCCGAGCCCAGCACCACCACCTTGTACTCCCGCATGGCTCCCGCCTCCCTCCGCCGCCTCCCGCTCGGGGCTGCCGCGGCGGGCGGGGACGGGGCGGAGGGAGGGAGGGAGGGGACGGGGGACGGCCCCGCGCCGGGGCGGGGAAGCGGCGGCAGCGCCTTGCGGAGCGGCGCCGGGAGAGCCCCGGCGCCGGGCAGCGCCGAGGAGGAGAAGGAGGAGGAAGGGGCTGAGGAGGAGAAAGAGGGAGGGAGGGAGGGAGAATGGGCGGCAGCGCTGCCGGTACCGGCCCCGCTCCCGGCGCGGCGGGGCGGGACAGCGCCGCCGCGGCCCATGGCGGCCGCCCCCGCCCATTGGCTGCGGCGCTTGGGCCGCCCCCGCCCATTGGCTGCGGCTCTTGGGCCGCCCCCGCCCATTGGCTGCGGCGCGGCGCCGCCCGCCTCCATTGGCTGCCGGCGGAGAGCGGCGGCCCGCGCCCCGCCCCGCGTGTGTGACCCCCGCCCTGCGCCGGGCCGCGCCGCGCCCGGGACCGGGACCGGGACCGGGACCGGGACCGGGATCGAGATCGGGATCGGGATCACCGCGCGCCCTCTCCCACCCGGGGCCGTCCGCACCGGGGTTGGGACCGGGATCGGGATCACGATCACCGTGCGTCCCCTCCTGCCTGGGGCCCTCCGCACCGGGATCGGGATCGGGATCGGGATCGGGGTCGGGATGGCCACGCATCCGCTCCCGCCGGGGTTCCGCACGCAGCGCGGGAACGGGGGCCGGGCGGTGGGCCCGGCTGCCCCACCCCGGTGTCCCCGCCCGCTATCGGCGCTGCCCGGGCCGCTGTCCCGCACCTCCCGCGCTATCGCCGCGTGCAGCCAGTGCCGGACCGGGCCGTGCCGGGTCGCGGCGCCCCGCGGCTCCCGCCCGCCCCGCTGGCTCCGGAGCCTTGCCGTGCCCCCTGCCCGCCAGGACAGCCCCGTGCCCGTTATCCCCGCGCGGCGGGTCGGAGCGGCGGGGCTCCGGCGGACATGCGGCCGTGGCAGGGTCGGTGCTGCTGCGTTCCGTGGCCCGGGAGCGGCCCGCGGCCTGGCAGGGCTGAGGCACAGGGCTGGCTGCTGCCGCCCTTCGTAGAGTCGTGCCCTGCACTTTCTGTTGGACATTCCTTTCAAGAAAGTATCATTAGTTGTTTTGGCACCCTCCGGTCCTTGCTGTTGCATCTTACTCAGTTCTTCACAATTCTCGGTATTTATTGACATGACGGTGACATTTAGATCCTTGCTACCGCACCTTGTTTCCAAGCCTAATCTAAACACAGCGCTTGGGTAGGCAAAGTCTAAAGGATTTGGCATAAGGTTTGTAAATAATGTTCTCTTGTTCCTGAACAATTTTCACAGAGGCTAATTTCTACTGAAATTACTTTTGCAGCATTCAGGTGCTGTGGGGATTCATCCCTGTGGTCTCTGATCCCCTGGTGAGTACTGCACCCCTGGTGATCCCCTGGAGCTCCAAGGGAACCCCTCTGCTGCTGGTGTAAGTCTTTGCAAATAAACCTCTCCTGAGGAGCAGAAACGCTGTGTTCCAGCAGCCCTGCTGTGGAGCAGGCAGGGGTAAGAGCAGTTTTGTTAAATATGAGAGTGTGTGAAGCCTGCTGTGTGGTTTGTGGGTGCAGCCATGGCAGCTGGGTGTCCCCAGGTGGGGAGCTGCCCTGCCAGGCCCCACCTGATTCCTACCAGGTGCACATTCTTCTCACACACTGCAAAGCCTGTGGGCTCAGGCTGCTCCTGGGCTGCTGTGCAGGTCAGCCTGGGGCTGCAGCAGGGATTTTATCTGCCAGCACAGCCCTGGGCTGGGCTTTGGTCCCCGCTCTGTTCTAGGCTGCCCAGCTAAGCCCTGCCTTGTGGCAGGCTCTGGGCCCTGGTTTCCCAGAGCAGTGCTGCAGCTCCTGGAAAGGCTGAGGAAGAGCTCTGGGTGCTCCCAGCCTCGTGTTCTGGGAGTTGTCTCTCCATGGCTGCTAGCCATCCTTTGGAAACCGGATAACTGAGCTCCCTTGGAAGCTTTCAAGCCATTTCTCCACTGGCTCTTGCTGTTCCTTTCAGTGTCCATCTGATTCCCCCTCCCAGAAGTACTCTGGGAGCAGAGCTACCACATCACCCAGCTTGGTGTGAACCAGCCAAAATCAGTCACGGGCTGGCAAAGTTCTCTTCAAAGGCAGCTGTAAGAATTGCTGAAAGGCCCCAGTGCCACTGCAGAAATATTTTATTTTCTTGATTTGTGCTCAGGTTTTGGGTGTGATGTGGGCTTGCTCACCTTCATCACTTCTGTAGCAAACCCACATCTGAATTATTCACATTACGCTTACTCTCAACATGCCAGTAGCCAATTTTATAAAGACCAGGCTGTAATGTTGGTTTTGATCCTATCTATTTAATCCCAGCTCACTGCTGGATTGTGGTGTGTGTTGTTTTTTTCAGTGACAGAATAAAATTGCTCTCCATTTTTAAATTCTATACTCTGCTATTAATTGCTGTTGTTGTGAAGAAGGAAATGTATCATGTTCAAAGTAATGAATGATCTTTGTGCTGTTGAGTTTAAATATGGAATATGATTTCTCAAGTGCCAGTGCCCTACTACATGTATTAATTTAATCTCTCATATTACCAGCCAGCTCTAGGTAATTAGTTAGTGCAAGCAGTCTGTTGGAAGTAACTGAAAGAATCAAGTCTGGTTTTCTCAGAAATGAATTCTGGTGCATGGCTACAGACCACTGAGGGATCTGTGGGCTGGAAAGTTTGAAAATCCCTGGCTCGGGGTTTAGACACAGAAGTTAAATAAATCATGAGAGGATGCAGCATATAATATTTGAATTATGAAGCATCCGTTGCATTAGGTGGTTGTGCCTCATGAATGGTAGTGGTTTAGATTTTCAGGAAAAAATTAATGTTTTCCTGAAACAAGCTCTGGTTGGGCAACATGAAGGCATGGCAATGCAGCAGGGTCTAGGCAAAACATAATCATCAGAGTTGGCTGATTAATTTGATTTTCAAAATGATCAAGCATATTTTAAAAACAAATTCAGCATGATTTGGTGCTATCTTAAAAATGCCAAAATAAAAATCATCTGAAAAGCATAAATTTGGTTACTAAGCAGCTCACCATACAATATTTACATGTATAACCAGCTTTTACTGTGCTGAGTAACCCTGCTTGTTCAGTAAAACTGCTTGTACAGGCTGAGGGGATTTCTGTGCACAGTTAGCGAGTTGTGAGCTGCTGGAGATCCTTTGTGCAAGTAGAGCAGTGGCTTTGGTGGTGTTTTAATCTATTGTACTTGGTAGGCAAAGATTAAACAGGGTAGTCTAGATCAGTAATGGGTGCAATATCTACAGTTTGGGTACCCTGAAAGTTTGTCAGTGCCTGGTGACAACAAGATTTAATACTACACAGGGAGGTTGAAACTTGCTGGTGTTCCTGAGGGGACCTTGTGAGCAGCTCTTGTGTAGGAAGGCACAGCCACACTCAGAGCTGAGTCTGCAAAGGGATGTGCCGCCTCCTGGGGCCTGACCCCATCCCACTGAGCTTATTTAGAGAGATTTCACAGAGGGATTGCTGTCCCTGAGGAGCAGAGGCTGCTGTGGCAGTGGGTTTGAGGTGTTTGTGTTTCTGCACGGGTTTGCTGCTGGCCTGGGCTCTGTGAGTGAAACTGAGCTGCAGTCTGGGGAGTGGGCTCTGGGTGAAGCACACAGGACATGCCAGAGCCAGCTGGGGCAGTGCCTGTCTGAGATCTGCAGCTCTGGGGCAGAAAGAGCTGCTTGCCCTCAGTCAGAGTTCTCTGCCCCTGTTAGTGGCTACACATTGAAATAATGTTATTAATACATGGGAAGTTCTTGTGAAAGAGACTTCTGAGATCACAGTGCTCTGCCAGGTACCAGCTAGGCAGGGTGATAATTGAATTTTAAAGCTACAAATCATACTAAATGTTGTATTTTAATTTCTCAGCGCTGCTGCTGAAAAAATCCCAAGGGAAGTCACGGGCTGAGGATACTGCACATCATTTCATTCCCAGGATGGCAATGTTCCCTGGATACAACAGACATACCTTACCACTCACTTAAGATTAAGTGATTTAGCTGGCTCACAACCCAATATAAAACAGTTAAACTGAGAAGATTCAATCATTTGGGGAAGAGTTGCTGTTCTGCCACTCCCATGCTGTCAGTATGTGACATGAATATTAACAGTAAACCTAAAGGTAAAGCGTGAGTAATTGCCAAGGGAAACTAAGAAGATGAAATAATCTCAAAGTTCAGAGAACAGGATTGCACCAAATGTTTTCTGGCATTGAACAAATCTGGAGAAATTTTTCAATGTTTACTCATTTTGAATGTATGAAATTGAGCAAGATTTTGGGGCCCGAATTAGTTTTTAGTGCAGTGGTGTACAGAGAAGTCTTTATTTTGGATTTGGCAGCAGGATGATTTAGGTTGCTTTGGAGGGCTTGAGGAAAGAGAAGATGACAAAAATAACCTGGCATCCAACAGCATTTAAATCTAATATTTTACTTATCTGCACCTCGAGAAATTCTCAGTAATTCCATATGTGAATCCAATATCTGCAACAAGGCTGCCTAATGTGTTTGTCTTAATGCAGTGGCATTGCCAGTGGCCATTCCAGGCTCAGGGTGTGCCCACGGGCAGTCAGAGGAGCCAGCAGCCAGGGTAATTCCAGCGGCAGGTTTCCCTGGGAGTGGAACTGTTCGCTGGCAGCCCCGGGCGGGCAGAGAGCCCTGGTGGCTGCAGGCGGCTCAGGCAGGGCTGTGCTGGGCTGGGCTGAGCTGAGCTGGCTCCTGCCCCGGTTCCTGCCCCTGCCCCTGCCCCGGCTCCTGCCCCGGCTCCTACCCCTGCTCCTGCCCCGGCTCAGCCCCTGCAGCCTCTCCCTCCCTCCCTCCCGAGCAGGAGCTGTGCAGAGTCACCCGTCCTGCCCTGCTCGGGGAAGGAGAGCCCCTCGGGGACTTTCCTCTGCCAAGAGATCCTCAAATGCTAAATACCGAACTCGCGCTTTCTCAAGAAATAATCGCAGCTGCTGGTGGGTGTAAATAAAGTATTAAAAAATAAAAAAGAAAGAAAGAAGTGACACACATACACAGAAAAAAGCGTTCATTATTTCCATCAAAAGTCCTGCCAGAGATCTTATCACTATTGCTAAAGTAGCCTGTGCTGCCAGAACTCATCAGATGTTTCCCTTGGATTGGTGTCATAAAGCCACTTTATGGTTCTTTATAAAGAACACGTTCCGTGGCATGCTTATATCCCACTCTAGACGTGATATTTATGTTCAAAATAGGCATAATGGTCAAAGTTCAGGGCTCTTTCTGTGTTCATTATTTGTTGTGAGCTCCCTCCTGTTTACCCCAGGAGCAGTTTACCTGAAAGTTCTGGGATGTGGGTAAGCACACACCGCAGGGAGAGCAGTTCTCTGTTCCCGTGTGCAGCACTGGGTTCTGTGTAGGTGTGGTGAAACAACTTTTGGAACCATAAAGGTAATCTTGATAGCGCTTGCATGGAAACAGTGCTATTGTATGGTAATGAAACTGGTGTAATCAGCCTGGAGTGAAACTGGTGACTAATTCAAAAAGCAAACTTCCTGTCTGCAGCAAAAGCCCTTCTGGAAAAAATGCCTTTTCTTGAGTGCCCCGTGGCACTGTGTGGCACTGCAGCCGTGCCCCTGCTGCTGGGAGTGCTCAGCACAGAGATAATCATCGTTTGGGCTTTGCACTCCTTGGTTTGTTTCATTCCTCAGTCTCCTGACCAGGAGCAGAGTCTTGCTGACAATCTCGTGTCAGGGCAGGGGGAAGGAGCGCTTGCAGCTCTCTGGGGTCAGGTGGGAGAGTCCAGAGGTGCCAGGGAAGCAGCACGGGGTGCCCTGGCCATGGGGGAGTCCAGAGGTGCCAGGGAACCAGCACGGGGTGCCCTGGCCGTGGGAGAGCCCAGAGGTGCCAGGGAACCAGCACGGGATGCCCTGGCCGTGGGAGAGCCCAGAGGTGCCAGGGAAGCAGCACGGGGTGCCCTGGCCGTGGCTGCCCCTCCTGCGAAGGTCACTGCGGCAGTTTCCTTTGCCCAGGGCTGGGGGTGTGCAGCTCTGCTGGGGGCTCTGCGTGGGCGCCGAGCCCTGGGGAATTTCCCACTCCTCAGCCAGCTGAGGGGGATGCCCAAGAGCAGATTTGGCAAGGATGGCATCGCCCAGCTCTGAGCTGAGGGCTGTGCTGTGTGGAGTGTACAGAATAGCTCCTGCAGTACCCAGCAGAGTTCTCCTTGGAAGCATTCAGGTGTAAATTCTGATTGTATTTGAGCATTTTAAAGTAATTCTGGGCTAAGCATATCAGCGAAGGAGACAAGGATTTTTTGAGACCCGTGTTAGGCTCAGTCTGATGTCAGCAGTTTGCAGCCCCAATAGCCTCCAGTTCTCATGCAATCCTTAAACACAAGGCCGTGTTTTCTGATTGTTTTACAAGGGCTGCTGCTGTTTCTGGCTGCTCAAGGCTGCAGGGATCCTTGTGACCGGGTACTGATTGTGTCACCAGCCTAAGCACTGTTTCATCTTCCAGCCTGCGGCTCTGGGCCAGATCAAGGTGAGTGTGGGAGCAGAGCAAGTCTTGCAACACGTGGCCCTGCAGATAACCCACCCAGCAAACAGCACTGATGGGCTCTGACAAGGAGCAGATAAGGGCAGTGCTGCTGATAGCACCAGCTCTGTGAGCCCTGCTCACAGATATTGTCAGGCAGGGCAGTCAGGAATGCTGAGGTGACCCCTGCAGGGTGTGGGTGAGGGCTGCCTGTTGTCACAGGCTGTCAGGACACAGGGCTGTGTCCCTGGGGGCTGCTCACCCTGTGCAATGAGCCCACTGCTTGGGTTCCTGGGGCCATTCTGCAGGCCACAGTCCACAGCTGCAGCCCTGAGTGTGAAATGTTAACCCTCCCTGGATGGAGGTGCATTTCCATTCCTGTGTGCTGCATTTTGGCATTAGCAGCTCCATGAAGAGGACACCACTGCCCACCAGTGTAGTGACCTCCCCTGGTGGCACCAAACTGCTCCCAGCAAAACACACCCAAACTGTCCTGTCGTGAGAGAAATATTGCCTTGTCACATACCAGAAAAAGCAGGGTAAAAGTGGCTATAAACACGAATTGGTTCTGTTTGTGCTCCATCACTTCACAAGGCTGAGGGACCTGCAGCAGGCTCCCAGAGACAGGTCCTGCAGGTCGGGAGGATGAGGATGGACACTGACCTGGCGTCCTGCCCGAATGGAAGCACATCAGTGTGGAATCAGGAGCTGCTCCATTGTAAGAGGGAATGAAAACACAAGATACTTTATTGGCAATAAGCATATTTCCCAGGACAGACTTGAATTCAGCTTGTTTGTCCCACTTGCAAACAGCCAATGAGACCCCTGATCCGAGGAGCTGCTCCAGTTAATCCTGCTGGCTCTGCCCTTCACTTCATTCTTGGCCCTCAGGCACACATGAACTTTGAGGCTCTCTCGGTATCACTGAGACAGATGTGGCATTTTAACACTGTCAGCAAGACAAAATGGTCAGAGTTGCGGTTTTCCTCCTTGAAGGATTTTTGCCAGGGTTTCCCCCAGCAGCAGCAGCCTGTAGCTGCTCCCCCTGCCAGCAGATCCTCTCTGGTAATGGTGAACTAGAGTCAGAACACCATGCACCCTCACAGATGGCATCCAGGCACAAATAAATGTCTGTCAAAAACCAGTTTATCAAAATCACTGACAACTCTAATTCTGCTCTCCAGAGTGCTGACAGCAAACTCGATAGCACCAGCAAATTTTGGGTTTACACTCTGGTTTTCAAGGCACTAATACAAATACAAAGCATAGGCAAAGCTCTGGTATGTCTTCCAATTTCATGGCAAACTACTGACACATCAGAAGTTTTTAAACAGGTTATTTATCTTCGAGGTGTTTTCTCAGGCTGTTTGATGAAGTGCTGTTCAGCCAGGGCTATGGCTCTGAGGTGACTGACTAATGCAAATAGATACCCAAGAGTCAGGTTGCATTTCAGTGTTAACAAGTGCCTTGGAACCTGTCTTTGTTCAGTAAACAACATATTTCATAGTTTACATCAGATTGATTCCTCCTGCAAATATAAACAAATACATTCATGGAACAGGAAAGTAAACTCTGTGGCACTCGTGGCTGCAGTGACTAATCAATTAAAAAGTCTTTTCTTGTTGACTGTTTAAATCAAAGCACCCAAGCCTGCAGTGCAGGGCACCTAAAGCAAGAAGAGCTGGGGGTCTGCACAGCCTGGAGAAGTGTTTGGGACCCCATGGTTCCTGGGATCTGGAAGGAATGTGTCAGTTCTCTGTGTCACGAGCTCAGTCCGCACTGTCATTGTGTAAATCGTGATTTTAAAGCTCCTGTCACTCTGCCTGATGACAGACTCCTGTGGAAAGGCTCGGGCTGAGCAGGGAGGCTCCCTGTCCTTTGGGGAGGGGGCTGCCTGCTCCTGACAGGCTCCCAGCAGGCTGGCAAGGCTTGGCACAGGGACACAGGGACACGGGCAGCGTGGGGGCTGCTCTGACTGCTGGGTCACACCTGCGGCAGCACCTGGCAGCTACAAACACCCCGGAGCCTGAGTCACCCTCCAGTGGCACCCAGAGCCTCTCCTGCCACTCCAGGCAGTGCAGGCAGAGCTGGGACGTTTGACAAGGTGTGGTGCTGACTCAGCTTGGGCAGCTGCAGCCAAATCTCACCATTTCCTGACCGATGAACAGAATGAATCAGTAGGAACCCAACAAACCCCACGACTCAAATCACACTGGGTGTTCTTCTGCCATGCCAGGAGAGCACCTTACATCACACTGGGTGTCCTTCTGCCATGCCAGGAGAGCACCCTACATCACACTGTCTGTCCTGCCATGCCAGGAGAGCACCCTACATCACACTGGGTGTCCTTCTGCCACGCCAGGAGAGCACCCTACATCACACTGGGTGTCCTGCCACGCCAGGAGAGCACCTTACGTCACACTGGGTGTCTTTCTGCTGTGTCTCTCAGGCACTCAGCTGCCTGAGAGGATGTCCCAGCACTCTGCTGAACGTGCCCTGTGGCTTTGGGTAGCTCTGGTTGGGAAAAAGGAGCCCAAGTCAGCTGGAACATTAAAAACCTCAGTAAATGGTAGTGCTGCCTCTGTACTGTAGCTGTACCAGCAGTCTGCAAACAGACAGCCTGTGTTCTTACTACAGTTACTTCACTTCTAAAATAGCCTACTGGTAGCAAAAGTACCATTTCAAAGTAAAGTTTGGTGTAGATAAGGACCGAGCCACCGTTCCTACTCCTACTTACCGTATGGAGAAGCCAGTGACTGCTACAGCTCTGCCAATGACTGAGCTCACAGCACAATGAAACTAAATAGTGTTCAAGCCTTGACAGTATTTAAACATTTAACTCACCGAGCCTGGTGTGAGTACACTTCCTCAGCATTAGGAAATCTATTGCTTAATTAATGTTTTATGGCAGTTTGCATATATAAAGCACTATATATGAATGCTGAGTATGATTCAGTTGTCAGTATCTGAACATGAATTACGTTTCACACAGGGTTTGGGAGAAGAAATTCCATAACATTAGGCAAAATGGCTTATGCATTCCCAGTAATTTTACATAAAATCTATTCATAGTGCCCATTGACTGGAAACAATATATGGGATTCTTTTAGTTGAACTACTTAATTCAGCAGATAACCACTGCTGCTCCATAGCTCACGGATGAGAATGTAAGGGAGCAGCTGAGGCATCCAGCTGAATTGGATTAATGACAAAGGGACCTTTCAGAGGACAGAGGGGACACTGTCCACTCTGCCCACAGCACGGTCAGGGAGTGCAAGTGACCAGTGGGAGCTGAGCAGTAAAACTGAGACCTGATCCTGTCCTAGAGCTGATCCTGGCCCAGAGCTGATCCTGGCCCAGAGCTGATCCTGTCCTAGAGCTGGTCCTGCACTGGGTACTGATCCTGTCCTAGAGCTGATCCTGGCCCAGAGCTGATCCTGGCCTGGGTACTGATCCTGGCCTGGGTACTGGTCCTGTCCCAGAGCTGATTCTGTCCCAGAGCTGATCCTGGCCTGGATACTGATCCTGTCCCAGAGCTGATTCTGTCCCAGAGCTGGTCCTGCACTGGGTACTGATCCTGTCCTAGAGCTGGTCCTGGCCCAGAGCTGATCCTGGCCTGGGAACTGATCCTGTCCTAGAGCTGGTCCTGGCCCAGAGCTGATCCTGGCCTGGGAGCTGATCCTGGCCCAGAGCTGATCCTGCCCCAGAGCTGATCCTGCCCCAGAGCTGATCCTGGCCCAGAGCTGGTCCTGTCCCAGAGCTGATCCTGCCCCAGAGCTGATCCTGTCCTAGAGCTGATCCTGCACTGGGAGCTGATCCTGGCCTGGGAACTGGTCCTGTCCCAGAGCTGATCCTGCTCTGAACCAGCCCAGAGGCATGAGGAGTTGTGGGACACAGCCAGGCCTGAGTTGTCCTGCCAGATCCAAACTGTCATAGTAATTTTTTCTAGATGTATTTAAAAATATAAACCGTGGTATTGTATATTTATGTACACAAATTTTGAGTATATATTTAAATATATAAATATAGATTATCTGGTTTTATATGTAATACATGCTATACATACATTTGTCTTTAATAGAATACAACTATTCCACATTAAAAACAGATCTAAAATCCTGTATTCTCTGCAGTTTTTGCTATTCTGCCCTGGGAATTACAGGCATCATTCCCCCCCACCTTGCTTCCCAGGGATTCTGCAGCCTGAGCCCGCCACCCACAGCTCAGCCCACAGCCAGGCTGGCTGCCTCCTCCCACAAATCCTCTTTTTCTTTCTTTCTTAGGTTTTCTGTTGCTGCTAAAATCGTTATTCCAGTTTCCAGCTCTTCCTAAATGACTTGCAGAAGGCAGTGACAGGTTGCAATTTGAAATCCACTTAGCTGGGTTTTTCTGTGAATAATCCTGTTTGACAGGCTTTCCTGCCCTCCCTCCCTGCCATTAGGCAGGGCTGCAGCTCGGGCTGTGCCAGGAGCAGGGGATGCTTTGGTTGGGGACAGAGGGGGATTTTCAGCTCCTGCAGCCGAAACAGAAACAACAGAGCTGCTGTCTGGAACCCAGCTGAAAAGCAGCTTGATTGGTTGGATACCATGAGCATCTATTAATTAATGCTTGAAGTGACATTTCAGTATTGTGCTTGAGTAACTCGCTCTGTGAAAAGTTGTAATTTTATTCGTATAGTTTTTAACAATGATCTATTAGATATGATGAATCTCTTTTTTGTCAGGGCTTATGTTAATGCATTCCAGGGGCAGGGGTGGGGCAGCCACAGCTTCCCTGGGCAACCTGTGCCAGGGCCCCAGCCCCTGCCAGGGAAGGGCTGCTCCCCTGCCCATCTTTGGGAACTCGGGGAGGACAGCCCAAGGCATGGCACGGCATGGCACAGCACTGCATGGCACAGCCTGGCACAGCCTGGCCAGTGTCACTGCCCTCCTGCCCTCCTGCCCTGCAGCCGTGCCAGGCCCCAGGGGCCAGGTGGAGCTGAGCCCATGCACAGCTCTGCAGAATGGGGCTCTCTCCTGCAGCCAGCCCTGTGCCTGCACAGGCAGTGCTGGGCTCACAGGGCTCCTCAGTGGTCCCCCAGACAGTGCTGGGCTACCAGGATCCCTCAGTGCCCACCCAGGGGGGTTCTGAGCTGCCAGGATCCCTCAGTGCCCACCCAGGGGGGTTCTGAGCTGCCAGGGTCCCTCAGTGCCCACCCAGGACCCTGCCCTGGATGCCCTCAGGACAGCCCTGCCCTGGATGTCCCTGCCCTGGGTGTCCCTGCCCTGGATGTCCCTGCCCTGGGTGCCCTGTGGGTGTCCCTGCCCTGGGTGTCCCTGCCCAGGATGTCCCTGCCCAGGGTGTCCCTGGCCTGGGTGTCCCTGCCCTGGATGTCCCTGCCCAGGGTGTCCCTGGCCTGGGTGTCCCTGCCCTGGATGTCCCTGCCCAGGTGCCCTGTGGCAACAGGGCCAGGGCCCTCCCTGGGCACAGAGCCCCCCCTGAAGGCAGCAGCAGCAGCAGCAGCAGGAGCAGCCCTGCAGCAGGGATCCCAGCAGCCCAAGGCGTGTGCCAGGAGATAACACCCTGCAGCAGAGCTGTGACTCGGGCTCTGCCTTTCTCCTTGCAGTCTGATTCCCAGAGCAAGCCCCTGCCCCCAGAGGTGCTGCCAAGGCTGTGACATTTCATCGCATTGGCCTCCATTGTGCCACTGCCCTTTGCAAGCCAGAGAAGTTCAGTCTTTCCAGCCTCGTGCTTCTGACAGGAGCTTTGGGCAGCTGCAGTGAGTGTGGGGAGCGCTGCAGTGACGGTGTTAGCTTCAGCCTGAAGCACACACTGCATGCATTCGCACTGCTGTGTCCCTTCCTGTTGAGGCACTCTGGGAAAATTAATTTATTTTGCTTCTTATTGATTAGTTTGAAAGGTTTTCGCTTACCCTGTGCTCTGTAAGAGATATAAAGCCAATTATTTTGAAAAACTAATGGGATTTTCCAAATTGTAACAGACACATTTATTGCCATCCTATTTAAGAACAATTTCCCTCACATCAAATTGTCCAAGTAATCGGCGCGCACGGCACATTCACTTGGAGATGTTTATTATTCTGGAGGGGAGAGAGGGAAATAAAAAAATAACCTCCTGTTGCCTTTTAATTGCTCATTTCCTGCTCGAGACAGCAAATGCCATTTGGCTGCTGCAGGAGAGATAAATGGGTGGGCTGGTTGTGCCTGCTCCGAGGAGCCAGAGCTTTGTTCATTAGCACAGATCCAGGCGGAAAAATAATCACTGGGAAAGCCAGCCAGAGGCAGCATTACTGTCTTAAGCAAGGAATAAATGCAGATTATTTCCTCCAAATGCAGAAAGGTTCCAGAGCCACCTATGGTGGCACTAATTGATTCCATTCCCCTGTGCTGCTGCTGAGCACAAAGAGCTGTGTGAGATCCAGTGATCCAGGGAATTGTGGAGCATCCTGAGCTGGAAGGGACCCAGAGAAGCATCAGGTCCAGCTCCTGGCTTCTGTGGGGTGGACCCTCAATGTGAGGGTGGCTGCTCCCAGGCAGGGCAGCACAAACAGCCTACGTGCAGCCTCTCAACATTTTTAGCACAGCAATGCCATGAGTGTATTTTTGTTTGTGTTATAAAATCTCTGCCTTTAATTTGAGTCTGGAATGGGTTTTAGATTCAGTTATATTTAAAAATGAAAAGAACAAGACCCCACAAACAAGCTGCTGCTCCTCACTCAGAACTGGTAGTCAGGGAATCAAAAATGAGGGTCCAGTTTTAAACAACGTTCAACACCTCGAACTAAGGAGCTTAACCTGCATGGTTTAACAGAGAGATCATTACAGTAATTGGATTACAGCTTACACCTGCAAGGAGAACAGGAGAGGCTTCAGGTCTGCCCGAGCTGGCAGACAGGTGTGAGTTAGGACACAGTGACAGCAGGCTGCAGCTCCAGAGTGGCGCAGATTTGACCAGCCAAGGTAACCCAGCACGGAACAGCTTCCTGAACACTGGAAGGAGCCTCCTGCCCTCCTGGGTTTGTGGCAGCAGAGGGTTTTTCCCTGCAGGAGCTGCTGCTGGAGGGCAGGGGTGCACTGGAGAAGTGCTGCAGTTCATGGTGTGGGGAAGGTCAGACTGGAAACCTTCAGGGATCTCTTCTGGGTTTGGGTTCCTTGGGTGTAACCTACAGCAAGCAGTGCAGCCCAGGGCAGCCCAGCAGAAGTGACAAACGCAGCCCCTGTTGGAAGGTGCAGAGCTCAGTGCCTCGTGCTCTCCATTGCAGGGATGAGGCCCTGAACAGCCCGTCCTGCGGGCAGGGCTGTCAGCCTTGCTCCATCTTGTGCAAGATGTGATGAATCACACCCTGGGCGAGGAGGGGAGACAGCACCATTGGACCAGCCACAAATCCTCGAGGTACTGAGGCAGACGAGACACTGAAATCCAAGGAATACCCAAATGCCAGACTGGTTTGTGTTGCAAGGGCCCTTAAAGCTCACCCAGTCCCAGCTCCTGCCATGGCAGGGACACCTTCCGCTACCTCAAGTTGCTCTAAGCCCTGTCTGGCCTGGCCTTGGGCACTGCCAGGGATCCAGGGGCAGCCACAGCTGCTCTGGGCACCTGTGCCAGGGCCTGCCCACCCTGCCAGGGAACAATTTCCAATTCCCAATCTCCCATCCATCCCTGCCCTCTGCAGTGGGAGCCATTCCCTGTGTCCTGTCCCTCCATCCCTTGTCCCCAGTCCCTCTGCAGCTCCCCTGGAGGGGGCTCTAAAGGCACTGGAACGGGCTCAGAGGGCTCCCTGGAACCTTCTTTTCTCCGATACGTCCCGATGGGGGCTCAGGCAGCGCAGGCGGTGATGGCAGGGACAGATGGCTCTGACCGGACCCTGCACTGCCCCAGCCCCACTGTCCCTGTCCCGCCGCGCGTGGGGCCCCAGGAGCATCTCCCCTCCCCGCGCCGAGCATCCCCCGTGGTCCGTTCCGACCCGTTTCCATCCTTCTCGTTCCCATCCCGTCCCGTTCCCGTTCCCACCGCTCCCGTCCCCGTCCCGCCGCCTCCCCGGCTCCTCCCGGCCGGGAAGGAGCTGCGGACGCCGCGGGCGCCACCTGGTGCTGCCGGGGCCGGGGAGCGGGGCTGGGGAGCGGGGCCAGAGAGCGAGGCAGGGTCCGGGGCAGGGGCCGGGGAGCGGGGCAGGGGCAGCCGGGTCTCTAAAAAACGAAACCACGAACTCCAAAACCTGGGGGTTCTTTCCCAGTCCCACAAGCCGATAGCATTTCACTCCTTCCCGCTGAGGATTTCACGGTGAATGGCAGGACGCCGGCCGGGGCAGAGCGCTCTGTGTGTTTTTACCGCCCTGGGACGCTGCCATGGGCAGAGTCCCGCAGGAGTCACTGACCCCGCTGGGCTGGGGGTGACACCAGGGACCGGCCGTGGATCCACAGCCGTGGGCACCGCGCCCGCTGTCCCGACCCGGACAGACCCCGCAGGGTCCGTCCCCACGGGCCGGCACCCCCGGGCTGTGCTGGCTGCACGGGAGGAGACGGGAGGGAAGGCGTTTGGTGGGGTACTGGGAAGGACCGGGAGCGGGGCCGGGGAGGGGCAGCAGAGCCGTGGGGACCGGCAGTGCCCAGCGTCCCGCAGAGCCGCCGGGGTCCCGCAGAGCCGCCGGGGTCCCGCAGAGCCCCCCGGGGTCCCGCAGAGCCCCCGGAGTCCCGCAGAGCTCCCGGGGTCCCGCAGAGCCGCCGGGGTCCCGCAGAGCCCCCAGCGTCCCGCAGAGCCACCGGCCCTGGAGCTCCCTGCGCGCCCCGAGCACGCCGGGGATCAATCCGGAGCTCTCCTGCCCCGTCCCCGCGGGCCCGGGGCACAGCTCTCGCCTGCCTGTGCAGGATGTGCCAAGCAGCCCTTTGGGTGCGGGTGGCTTTTCTCCCCCCACCCCACGTGTGCAGCCCTCGGAGCCGGCCGCTGCTGCCTCGCCGTGGCTCTCGGCCAAGCGTTACTCACCACACGGTACAAGACTTTTATATTTAGCCGGTGCAGAGACAATATCACCGACTTAAAAATAGGTGTAGATGAGGCTGCAGCTCATGAACGGCTCTGGGTGCCCAGGAGGGGCCGTGGCCGCGGTCAGCCCCGGGCTGGGCAGGGCAGGGCAGTGTCGGTGCGGTACCCACCACCATGGCACTGTGCTGCGGCCAAGGCCGGAGCCGCCTCTGCCCTGGCACATCTGGGGCACGGAGGCTGGCTGGGGCTGGCGCCGGCCCGGCAGCCCTCGGGAGGGAGCCCCATCCTCCCGGGGCCCCTCTCGGGTCCGGCCGGCTCTCGGTGCCCCCCAGCCCTGCGGGGCCCACGCCGCGCTGTCACCATGGAGATGCCGGGCCCTCCTTCGGGGGAATGCAGGAACAGAAAGGCTGCTTTGCCGCAAAATTATCAGCAGTAATCGTTATTTGAATTATGATTTTCGTTCATCCCCTTCTCGTTCTTTGCAGATACTGCATACCCGTCCCAGTGCTGCTCTGCCCGGGCTCTGCTGGAGCCCTGCTCTGCCCACACAGACCCAGTGTGCCAGCCCAGTGTGCCAGCCACGGAGCCAGGCCTGGCTCCCCTGCAGCATGGCACATGGGCAGCCTGTGCCAGGGACAAACTTGGCTTAGCTGTGCCCATCCCTCAGAGCCCCCATCCCTGGGGCAGCTCTGCGGTGCCATCCTGTCAGCTCTGCAGTGCCAGCCTGTCAGCTCTGCAGTGCCACCCTGTCCCTCAGAGCCCTGGGGCAGCTTTGCAGTGCCAGCGCTGGGGCAGCTCTGCAGTGCCACCCTGTCCCTCAGAGCCCCCATCCCTGGGGGCTGTGCTCTGCAGGGCTGCGCCACCCTGGCAGGCTCCACGAGGGCTGCTCAGGAGGGGAGGCAGCCAGAGCTCCTTCCCAGGCTTTGCACGTGGCTGTGCTTCCCTCAAGGGGGCTGAATCTCAGGAGCAGGTTTCGCAGCAATTCCCTCTGTTTGGAATGTTTAACGGGGGCTTTCACAGCCCTCCCTGGGCCACCCCATCCCAGGTGTTTGGCTGAGGGGCTTCAGCCGGGTCCCCAGTGCCATCACACCCATGGGACACTTGGCTGCAGAGGCCAGAGGAAGGGAACAGCCCACTCTGTGCAGTGTAATTCTGAGTCAGGCTGAGCCCAGCCCATGGAACAGCGACAGATGTCATTCTCTGCCCATACTTTGAGGGAGATAATGCTGCCTTGAACTGCCCAACAGTTCCTGGGCTGCTCCTGAGACTCTGAGGGGAATGAGAGTGCAAGTGGCACTTGCAAAATAGCCCGTGGTTCCCACAACTCCCTCCCTGCACAAGACAGAGCAGCTTTGGGGACACAGGCCCACCAGAAACAGCAAGCCCAGCTGCTGCCACGTGCCTGTGGGTGGTGGACAGAGGCAGCACTGAGGCACTCGCAGTACCTGAGGCACTGGAAGCCAAGGGATGCATCACCATTCCCTCAGGAGTAAACCATGCCTTGTCGTGCATTTGTAAATCAATTTGTGAGACATTGTTTAGGAGCTCACATCATGAGACCATCATTCTTTCAGTGGGATTAGGAAATTGTTAGGATCAGGAGGAGCAATACATCATCCTTCCAGAAATAGAACACCTCATGATTTTGGTGTGACTCCTTGTTACTGACACACGTGAACAGCCAAGGTAGCAGGGCCTGTCCCTCACTCGCCCCGCTGGGCTCTTGGAGAATGTGACATTTGCCCTGCTCCATCCCGGTGCATTTCCTTTCCCATGGGATGCCTGTTTGCTGAGCGTGCTGCTGCAGCTCTAATCTGCACTTCCCAAGCATCACGACTCCTTCCTCAGGGTTCCACCCACCTGCTTTGGGGGTGCTCATCCTGCTGTGCACAGCGCAGGGTCTGTGCTGCACACGGGCGCTTTCCCTGAGCCCTTCCCGTGCCTCGTGTGCCCCGCGCTCCCCAGGGCTCCTTGCCCTGCTGCCACGGGGGCTGGCACCCACAGCCTGTGCTGTGCTGTGCTGTGCTGTGCTGGCTCTGCCAGCCCGAGTGCCCGGAGAGCAGAGGGCAGCATGCCAAGGGGCGGGAGCTGCCAGCGCCGTGCCCATCCCACCCCGGGGAGGGCAGGGGCTGCTCGTGGCATGTGAAATCCAGCACCAAGGTTTGATCCCAGCCCACGAGTTCTCCTGGCAGAGCTGCTGCTCCTCATGGAGTCCAGCTGGAGACCAGCAAAATCCAGGAGGTTGCTAAGCAGGAGAGACACAAACCCTTCAGTTGTGCTAAGAGGGACTTGCCTAAGGCAGCAGTGGGTTTGTGTCCATGAGGGTGACACAGAACTACCTTGACGTCTCCTTGCTTCAGCTCCTTACAGCCCTGACATATTTTCCCTGAGTTTTTATAAATAACAAGTGCAGAACACACAGTGGTTGTAGAGAACTGGCTCTAGCAGCAGATCTCCCCTGATGGTTTCAGCTCCCGTGGGAAGAGGGATTCTTATCCTCAGTGCATTTGTCAAAGAAGCTTTGCTAAGATATAAAATTAAGCTACTTTTTTTTCTTTTTAAATGGTACTAATCAGCTTAACACCATGAAAGACACCATGGAGAAGTTGCTTTGTGATTTCAGGAAACCTTGGGATGCTGACCTCACTGTGGAATTACCCCAGGGTGCTGTCTCTGAAGCTGTGTGTGGGCAGTGGGAGGGGAGGGAGATGCAGAGGGACACGTTGTCCTTCCCAGTCTCTGCCAGACATTCCCTGGGTGGGGCTCAATGCCCCTGGGATGGACATGGGCACCCCAAGGTAGCACCCAGCGTCCTGGGGTGTCCCCCCAGTGCTGGGGGCTCCATCAGAGCTGAGCTCCCTGCTCACAGCCAGGGGAAATGTTTCACTGCTGCCTCTGGGGCTTCTCCAGAGCAGGTTTTATGGCAAAGGCACACCAGTGCAAGAGGGGATGTGTCCTGGCCCTGGGCTGTTTGATTCTGGTATAAACAGTTCATCTGTTTCATTTAAGGAAGGTTTGCCCACAATTATTCCTCCCTGAGTTCTGGACAGGAGCTTCTGTGTGCTCCCAGCTCGCTGCAGGATCACAGCATGGATCCTGTCCCTCAGCTGCAGCCTGGGCACTGCTGCAGCTCCTCGGGGGCCAGCAGGGGAAAAACCTCCCTGTTACTCAACTAAAGCTGCAGATAAATATGGGCATTGCAATGGAGCACAGCCACCCCCTCCCTCCCGTGCTGCTCCAGCCCTTCCATGTGCATTCCTGGCTCCTGGGGGATTTATAACCCCTGGAAATGTGTGGAAATGTGCATCTCCAGGAAAGCACGAGGCTGCTGTGCAGGGCTGGGGGAGCAGGGCTCAGGGCAGAGCCCCCAGCCCACTGGGGAGCAGCCCTCTCCCGAAGTGAGAAATCACATTTCCACAAAAGGGATCCTGCTGCAGCTGTCTGGGGAGCAGCAGGTGCAGGAGCAGCAATTTCAGAGATGGATTTCCAGGCACAGGCAGCGGCTGGCCCAGCAGAGCTGAGGTGCAGCAGCTCAGAGACGTGCAAGGGAAGGGAGAGAAAAACAAGAGAGAAGTAAACCCAGCAAGGTTCCTGCTTCCTTGGGAGGTTATAAATGGTTATAAATGCAGTCTTTGGAGGCCCAGGGATGCTGATTAACTTGCACAGGCAGATAAAGACCTTGACATCAATTAAATACTGCTGATGAGGTGAGGTCAATAGTAATTATAACCTGCTCATATCTTCACACATTAGAGACATGTTTAATCTTTTTATTGAAAAGCTTTTTACTGAAATTAAGTAGTATGATAATTTCCTGCGGTGTCCTGTTTGTGATTAAGTAGGTGGAAAGATAGTGGATTGCACTTCATCAGCTCTGCTTCTGTCACGTTCCTGCTAAAGAAATACCTTTAGGGCTTGTTTGGTGCTTTGGCTGTTAATTTTTTTTAAAGTCTTTTAAGTGGCTTTGAAAAGGAGGCTCACACCTCTACCAATATTTATACCCTTTCCAACACGAGCCTCAGAGCCAGCGGCCGGCACCACAGGACAGCAGTGTTCTGTGTTTGCCAGGGCAGTCCCCGCTGTGCCTCTGGCTGCTCTGCGTGCGGCGGGAGCGCCGGGCGGCTCGGGAGGAGCGGCGTGCCCGGGCTGCGGAGGGAGCGGAGGGAGCTGGGCAGGGAGTCCTGTTTGTGCTGAGTGTCACTGAGGGAGCTGTGCCTGTGCCGAGTGTCCCACAGGGAGCCCTGCCTGTCCCCAGTGTCCCAGGGGGAGCTCTGCCTGTCCCCAGTGTCCCAAGGGGAGCCCTGTCTGTCCCCAGTGTCCCAAGGGGAGCTCTGCCTGTCCCCTGTGTCCCACAGGGAGCTCTGCCTGTCCCCAGTGTCCCACAGGGAGCCCTGCCTGTCCCCAGTGTCCCACAGGGAGCTCTGCCTGTCCCCAGTGTCCCACAGGGAGCTCTGCCTGTCCCCAGTGTCCCAGGCGGTTCGGAGAGGGAGCGGTGGCCAAACACGGCCCTGGAGCAGTGACAGCAGCAGGGTTTGGGACGGGTTTGCATGGGAGCCTGGAACGGGAGCGCTGCAGAGGGGGCGGCCGCCGGTTCACGCTCCGCTGCCGGAGCTGGGAGCGCATCAGGGAGGGCAGCGCTGCTCCTCCTTGGCTGCCGCCTGGGAACGCTGCTCGGCCGCCCTTGGCCCCGGCTGGGCTCGCTGTGGGCTCCCGGGAGCGGCAGCCGCGGAGGGCACGGCAGGCGGTGCCCGGTGCTGCCGGCGGGAGCGGGCACGGACCGCGCTGTGCCAGCGCCCCGGGGCTGCCGGCGGCTCCCGGCCGCTCCTGGGCTCCCCTCTGTAACAACACCCTCTGCTCCTGGGCTCCCCTCTGTAACAACACCCTCTGCTCCTGGGCTCCCCTCGGCTCCTGGGCTCCCTCCGCTCCTGGGCTCCCCTCCGCTCCTGGGCTCCCCTCTGTAACAACACCCTCTGCTCCTGGGCTCCCCTCCGCTCCTCAGCTCCCCTCGGCTCCTGGGCTCCCCTCGCTGCTGTTGCCGAGGCTGTGCAGGGGTTTGTCCCCAGCTTCTGTCACCTCGCGCAGCGACAGGAGCCATCCCGGGCATCACCGCTCATGCTGCGGGCACGGAGAGCCAGGGGCTGTGCCGGTACCCGGGGTTTTGAACCACGGCGGGGCTGCCTGCCCACACCTGGCCTGTGGCTGCTGGTCATGAGGAGAGCCCCTGCTCCCACGGGATGGACCTGCTGCACCAGGAGCTCCTGTACCCGATCTGGAGCAGCTGCAGCTCACACACGCTGGGCTGGCATCCCTGGCACCCACACAGCAGGATGGGCTAATGTGGGTTTTGGATCGTGTTCCTTTAATGGTCACTTGGCACCAGGAGAGGTGTATTAGATTTGTCAGGGGAAGTTTATACCCCAGTTAAGTGGCTTTCACAGAGAGCTGATGGAGTCAGTGCCTCTGACTCAGTGCTTTGCTGCTCCACACTTCCCACGTGCTTTGGGGTACCCCCAGCACTCCTTGCCGCCCTTCTGCCCTGATGGCACCACCCCCGGCCCAGGGGCAGCTGGGGGAGAAGAGACCCTAAAGGCACCAAGGCTCAGACACAACAACGAGCAGAGGGATTGAAAC
The DNA here is from genome assembly GCA_035582745.1 of Loriotus luctuosus. Taxonomy (NCBI): domain Eukaryota; kingdom Metazoa; phylum Chordata; class Aves; order Passeriformes; family Thraupidae; genus Loriotus; species Loriotus luctuosus. The sequence continues at coordinate 633,534 of JAWWEY010000013.1, read as the reverse complement.
ACCTGTGGTGGCTTTGGTGACCCTTGGGGGAGGCAGGGAGTGCCCAGCCAGGCTCAGGGAATCCTGCAGAGGGAAATGGCAGTGCCAGAGCCCCCTGTCCTCTCAGAGGTGCCACTGCCACCTGCCCCAAAGGGCACCTCATTCAGCTGCATACAGCAGGTGAGCAGCCCTACAGGTCTGGGGTTGATGAAAATGAGCAGCACACTTTAATCCATTCAGAGCAGAGACCTTGTAAAGCACAGGAGCCTGCCACAGCTCTCAGGGTTATGTAAAGAACTGCTCACAGCACGAGCTGACAAATATCATGTACAGGATCTAGCAATTAGATGGCACTGAAATGTGACTCATTTGCAGTGACTCCATGTGGATGTTTGTACCCTCACAGTGGTGCTGGGAAAGGGGAGCAGGAGCCTCTGGAGGGGCCCCAGGCTGGGTGTCCCTGTTCCCGTGGTGGTTCTGGGGCACACCGTGCCCAGCCCCAGGGAGTGCAGAGCTGGAGCTGCCGCCAGCCTCTCACCTGTGCTGGAAGCACCCTGCTCCAGAATCCCCCTGGGAACGTCCATGCCCAGCAAGGCTCCTCTGGGCAGCCCTGCTCGTGCCCTGCCCCTGTGCAGCTGCAGATGCTCAGTCTGTGCTCGGGGTGGTGCTGGGCTCAGCCACAGCTCGGTGTGCAGCCTGGCTGGGTGCTGCAGGCAGGGCCGGGGCTGGGGCTGCATTGCACAACGTGCAGATTGCTCCTGAGGTCTGCTGTGCACATCCTGCCGTGAGTTAACTGCAGTTTATCTTATCTGAGAGGCAAATTCTTCTGTCTGCTATTTTAAACAATTCGGCCAAAGAGGCAGAGCAAAGCCCAGGGTGCAACCCCTCAGCTCCTGGTGTCGGATGCTGATGAGGGCAAGGGGGCACAGTGGCTCTGGCTCCTCTTTCCTTTTGGAGGTTTCCCACCCGTGTGAGCTCACTGATGCTTCTGGATCTGCTCTGAGCCTTGTGGGTACAAGATCTTCATGGCAAGGGACAAAGGCCCCATCTGTGCTCTGCCAGGGCATGGTGTTTTCTGCCTGCCACCTTTTACAGGAAAGAATCAGGAATCTGTGTAAGTTACAAGTGTGTCTTAGAGCTTTAGGGACACGTGCACACAGCCTCACACACACACATTGCTTAGATCCATCTGTGTGTAGCTGATGGTGTATTTTTAGATGTGGTGTAAGTGGATCCTGTTCATGAGCTCTGGTCAGCGTGAATTGATCAAGAAAAGGAACGACTGAAATTTGTGTTTCTGTACATTCAGTACAGGGGATTCACGTCAGAGGGTTTACTTAGGAGTCCCATCCTGGGCTGAGGGTGAAGCAGGTGAAAAGGCAGGGCCACCCGTGGTGCCAGCAGTGCCACAGCACCGCTCTCAGTGCTTTGGGAGACGCTCCCGCTGACCCACACGAGCGCCAAGTGCCGCAGGGCCTGCCTCTATTCTGGGTGCAGGTGGCTGTACTGAGGGCTGACTCATCCCTCCCAGTATCACTTACAGAGAGATTAATGAGCAGAGCTGGTGGCAGAGCTGGTGGCGAGGGCTGGGGGCCACGCTGGAGCCTCTCAGGCGGTGGCAGCAGCCGGGGTGGCTCGGGCACAGCCCCAGCTCTGCCCTGCCCTGCCCCAGCCCTTCCCCAGCCCTGCCCTGCCCTGCCCTGCCCCTTGGCCCTGGCTGAGCCCGGGACAAGGGGTGAATTGCAGCTGCCAACCCAGAGGGAGATGCTGTCAGTGCCCAGCTCTATCCCTCCCCACTCTGGGCAGGGCACCCAGGAGCCCCACAGGGTTCTAGAGGCAGCATCCCTCTGTGGAGCCATTCCTTGGTGTCACCATGGCCTGGCAAGCTACAGAGAGCTGCTGAATGCAGCCAAAAACTCAGCCCTGCTTCCTTATGTGCATGCAGCAAGGGCAGCTGCTTATGCACCATTCCCTGGGGAATGGCACTCACTGGCACTCTCTGGCACTCACTGGCACTCACTGGCACCCACTGGCACCCACTGGCACTCTCTGGCACCCATTGGCACTCACTGGCACTCACTGGCACTCACTGGGACTCGCTGGCACTCACTGGCACTCATTGGGACCCACTGGCACTCACTGGCACCCATTGGCACCCATTGGCACTCACTGGCACTCACTGGCACCCACTGGCACTCACTGGGGCTCACTGGGGCTCACTGGGACTCACTGGCACTCACTGGCACTCTCTGGCACTCACTGGGACTCACTGGGGCTCACTGGCACCCATTGGCACTCGCTGGCACTCACTGGCACCCACTGGCACTCACTGGCACTCACTGGCACCCGCTGGCACCCACTGGCACTCACTGGGATTTAACCCCTCTCAGCCCGAGCAGCTGCCAGTGACCAGTGCCCGCAGCCAGAGCAGCTGCCAGAGCTCTCAGTCAGGAAGGTGCCCCAGGGCTGTGGCACTGCTGGATGCTCTGCTGTGGCACCAGCCCTGCCAGCACGCTGCACCAAGGAATGTTTTCCTCTGCAGATCCATCCCCATGCAGCAGGGAAGGGTAGCAAACACTTTCCTTGGATCGCAGCCAAAGAGACGAGTCAGCTCCTCCATCTGCTCCCCCGAGGCTCTGCCTGTGGCTCTGCCTCTGGGGTCTCTCTGGACCTGCTCCCTCTGCGTTCTACAGGACACCTGTGGGGAAGGTTTCTTCTGATTGATTATTTGCTGTTCTCAATTCTCTCAATCGAGTGACACTTTGCCCAGTCTGAAGGGGAGGAAACAAGCCAGGAACAAAGGAATATCTTGGTGAAAAGCTGTTCTCATGGTAGTGAGAGATGGCTTGAAAACCTGAGTTTTATTCTGAGTCGAGTCCCTCAAGTAATATCTGAATATTGGCATAATTTGTTTTTAAAAGTGTTTAACTTTATTTTTAGTGTGTCAATGTCAAGGTGAGTGACAGATTTTCAATCTTCCCTTGGCTCCTCCTGCTCCGTGCTCTGTGCTCAAAGCTCCCTCCATCACCCTCTGAGGGGCCAGGAGCCCCTCCATGGGAGAGGAGGAGGAGGAGGAGGAGGAGGAGGAGGAGGAGGAGGAGGGTGCTGCACCCCCCGGGCCAGGAGGTGACCGAGTGGGGGCTGATGGGATGGGGTGACCAGGGGTGATGGGATGGGGCATGGTCAAGGTGATGAGCCTGGGAGGGCAGGGGGAGGAAGCAAATCTCCCAGCTCCCTCCCTTCCCCAAAGGACTTTGTTTTAAAACAAGTAGTCTTTTAAAAATCTAGGGCAAGTCAGCCTTCTGCCAAAATTAGTCTTTGTGCAGGAGCATGAGAAGGAATTTTAATGGGTAGCTGGTATGTGGGGATGGGGGGAATGACTGCTTTTACTATCTAAATGCTGTTTAAATAAGGCTGTAACATCAAACAGCTTTGCCACGCTCGCAGCTCTGTTTTACAGGAAGCATCACTGCCACCGCTCACAAATACACAAGAATGTTAAACAACAACTTTTTATTTGTGCCAAACGTGCCCTGACACATTGCTGAGGAGGAGCAGGAGAGCTGCAGTGCCAGGGCAGCCCCTGGGACCTGCTGCCCTCTGGCCTGGCTGCTGTCCCTGTGCTGGGAACTGCCACAAACCCTGCCAGGCCATTTGTCCTCCTGCATTGGCCCAACTGCAGCTGAGGGGAGCAGGGAGAGGGGAAACCCACCCTGCTGCACCCATCTGGGTGCTGGGGCCCTGTGCAGAGCCCACAGGAGGGATGGGCATAGTAATACCAGTAGGGATGGGCAGTAATACCACACAAACACATCAGCTGCCCCCTACCATGCAAAGCTTTATTGTCTGCAACGCACGACTGAACTACTCTGGTGTTGTTACTGAGGATATTAAAACTCAACAGTCTGCTAAGAATTTAACTTCTGTGGAGTTTTAAAAGAACTCTTTAATTCTGAAATTAGCAATAACATAATATTTGGTATAAAAACTGTGATGTAATCCCCAAGAGCTTCTCCCAGCTGGGTCCCAGAGAGGCCAAGTGAGCAAATCCTCATCCGTTGGTCCCAGGGCTGTGCCCCAAGCCTCTGGCATGCACGTTTGGGATGCTTGGCTGTGTGCAGGAGCATCCCTTGCCCTCCTCTGCCAGTCCCTGGGGCCTGTGTGGGTGATACCAAGGCTGGTGCCCCTGCACAGCCCCTCTGCCTGGCCCCAGCCCCTGGCACTGTCCCAGCACTGAGCTGCCCTGGCTCCATGGCTGGGGCACTTCTCAGTCACTGTCTTGGAGCAAAGTCAGCTCCCACAAAAGGCCATTATTCACAGGGGAAGGAAGCTCATTTGTGACCCAGCAGCCTGGCTCCCCCAGGGAAATCTCTGTCACTCTGTGCCTGGATGCCAGCCCAGCTTGGGGCACAGCCTGGCACCCACCGGGAGCCAGCCTGGGTGAGCACTGCCAGGGCAGGGGCAGCCACAGCCCCCGAGGAACCTGTGCCAGGGTTATACCAGCCTGTGCATTAAAGCTAGGACTGGTTTGGGTTACAAATGGAGCCAAGTGGGGGCCTCAGCCTGCGGGGGAAGGTCCCTGGAGCAGCAGGGCTGGAGGTTTCAGCCTCACCCAGACCATGGCCCCAGCTCAGGGAGGAGGCTGTGGGGCAGATCCTGGTGCCGCTGCGAGGAAGAGCCATAAACCAAAGGGAGAAGCCTTCTATGAATTATTAACACCAACAGCTCTGCTGTTCCCTGGCTGTAGGGGAATGCCAGGAAGGGTGAGTGGTGTTTCCAGCACTTTAAATGAGCAGATTTTCTGATGATCACTCAGGGATGCAAGGATGCCCCCACGGGCAGGCAGCACCACTCGGGACCCTGGGAATGGCTTTCCTGGTGGGAGTCTCTGCCTGGTTCTCCTTTGGGACACCCAGCTTGCCCTGGGGCTGCAGGACACGGTGCTGGTGGCTGTGGCAGGCCGTGGGGTACCCCCCTTCCCCAGAGAGCACCGTGTGGGGTGTGTGCCCCGGGGGACACAAACACAGGCAGCACTCACTGGCCTCTCCCTCACACAGCAGCTGGTGACACCCACAGCAAGATGCCACAGAGCCCAGCAGCCCTGGGTGCTCCTGTGGGTGCCACAGACACAGCCCAGCCCTGGGTGCTCCTGTGGGTGCCACAGGCACAGCTCACAGCCCTGGGTGCTCCTGTGGGTGCCACAGACACAGCCCAGCCCTGGGTGCTCCTGTGGGTGCCACAGACACAGCCCAGCCCTGGGTGCTCCTGTGGGTGCCACAGACACAGCTCACAGCCCTGGGTACTCC
>JAWWEY010000013.1:609148-619891 GCA_035582745.1 Loriotus luctuosus | reverse complement strand
CCGCCGCACCGGGGCCGCGCCGCGGGCACGGGGACGGCACCAGGACCACGGCCGGCGCTGCCCTGCCCCGGGGCGCCCGCCACACCGAGCTCGGAGCGCTCCCGCCCCGGGGAGCGGGCGGCGGCGGAGCCCGCGCGGTGCGGCGGGCGTGGAGCCCCGCACGGCCGCCGGTGTCTGACGGTGTCACCGCACGGGCAGGCGGGACAGGAACGCTGACCGGAGGCAGGGTCCCTTTAGCCCTCCGGGGATGGGGCAGGGTCACTCCAGCTCCCGCAGCGATGGGACAGGGTCCCCTCAGCCCTCAGAGGGCGGGGCAGGGTGGTGCTGCGCCGAGGCTGAGACCTCTCCTTGCCGGCGGGTGGGTGCCAAGGGTGCTGCTCCCGAGCTGCTGCCAGAGGTGGAACAGCCCTTCCCTCATGCTGCTTTCACTCAACCCTTTGAAATCTGCTCTGCAACCCAGTTTAAGTGACACGAACATGTTAATTGCTGTAAATGGAACAGCTGAGCAGAAATATGCTCTACTGACCTCTAATTAAGCGCTATACATTTGGCACTTGAGTCAGAATATGGTTATTATTTATTGTCTTGGCAAAACACAATCTGCTGGTTTCAGCCATTTCTTCCTCGTTCCCATTTTCGCTAAGTATGGTGGGTGAGACATGAGCCAGTCAGAGCTGCTCTCAGCTCAAAGCTGTGTTCTAGACAGAGTGTTATTAGTCCTTCATGAATATGTATTCATTCCTCAAACTTTTCAGTCTGTTTAAATTATAAAACTTCTTTGCTGGGAAAGCTTAATTGGGAAATCAGCTGCATATTGTACCCCTGTGGGAATATGCAAGTGGCTGCAGATGGAGTCACTGGCCTGGCTTCACTTTTGGGGCAACTTATGCTACAACGTCAAAGCAACAGCTTCAGTTTTGTAAATACAACACCTTTCCTTCTTGCATGTTAGGGGTTTTTTCCCCTTCTGTTTTTATCCACTAACAACTGCTTATTCAGTATTTTAGGATTCTTTTAATACAAAATGAATGTGAAGAGAAAGGAAAGCAAAAAAGGAGACAAGAAGTGTAACACCTATGAAATCCATGTTCTACAGGAGCCTGGTTTGCAGAGCTGTTCTGTGGTGCCCTCTAGGATTTGAGAGCACTGGAAAAACAAATTCTGACTCTTCATATTCCCAGGAAAGCAAACACCCAACCCACGAGCCAGACACATGGCAAATGCAGTGCAATGATATCAAGCCTACCACACCAGCGTAGGGAAAAGCCATCCTGCTCCTCTGAGAGTCAGCTGTATGACCCAAAGCATAATTTATGTTAATGAAGGACTTGGATTATTGTGTAAAAAAGCAATAAAATATGCAAACGGATGCTGTTAGTAGAGGAGAAATCTTTTAGTTTCTCTATCCCTTTGTCAGAGCAGTTTCACTAGTGACTTCTCAATGCCACGGCTCACTGCAGCTTCTCGCGGCAGCTTGCTGGAGTTTCCTGTCTTGAGCAAATTTTGAGTCACGCTGAAGCCGTGCTGATAGCATCAGCAAACACACTCTGAACTCCAGCCTGCCTCCCTGGTTACCTGAGCAGCGCTGCAGACCCAAACTGGAAAGGCAAAAGGTTGAGCAGCCATTCTGGGAGCACACAGCTGCCGAGGAAGGAGGCATTCCTGGGCTTCGTGCTGGTGCTGGAGCCAGGCTGAGGTGCAGGCAAGGCCGGGCAGGGGAGCGGGCCCTTGGGAGCTGCTGTGCTGGCAGCGTGGCTGGAACAGCAGCAGGAAGCTGAGCTGCAGGGAGGACGAATCTCTGCCCAGAGGACGATGCTCAGCCCAGAGGACGATGATGTGCCTGGAGGATGGTGCTCAGCCCGGAGGACAATGCTCTGCCCAGAAGATGATGCTCAGCCCGGAGGATGATGATCTGCCCACAGGTTGTTCCACATGTGCTGCACTTGCCCAGGCACCTGCAGGTCACGCTGACCTCAGGGGGAACGCTGACATGACAGAGATTCACCCCTGGGGAATCCATGGCTGCATGGAGAGGTGACAGCTGGACTGACAGGACATTCCTGAGGTACCAGTGTGTTTGCTGAAGCATGAACACAAAGGTGCAAACCCCTGAAGGCAGAAGTGCTCTGTACTGAATCCATCCTTCCTATTCTTCACCTGCAGTACTCTTGATCTGTTACTACACACTCCACGCCCAGATTTATAATCTGGTCTGAGACTACAATTTATTCAGTCTTCCCTGCCAGGGCAGGATTTTCCAAGATACCTGACTCATCCCTGTAACCTTGTTCTGAGTGTCACCTCACTTTTCAATGGCTCTTGGGAAGGGTGGGCCGCTGAACAGACTCTGGTTGTGACAGTAGCTGACATGGATTACAGGCACAAGCTGCCTCCCTGCCCCGGCAGGGTTGATGGCAAATCCCTACACCCGAGCAGCCTGTGCTGTCCAGGCAGCTCATCCCTGCCTCAGCCTGGCCCTTCTGAGCCTGCTGGGAATGGAGATCTCACATGCTGGCTGCAGCAGTTCGCACATTCTGGCTGCAGTGCTTCAGCTGCAAAAGGTCCAAACTCATGAGTAAAGAACGAGGCAGATTTTTTCTCAGCCACGCTGTTCCATGCCTTCTTCCACAGCCAGCAAACGAGTGCCTTCCTGCTTGCCACGCCGAGCTGTTCTTATTTTGGAGCACAACACGAAGCATGTTGCATTAGCACCTTTTCCTCCATCGCTCCAGCATATGCCTGGAGCTGACTTGGTTTCTGTCTGGTAGAGCTGGAGCTGAATTCCTTCCAGCTCTGCCTCTTAATGCATTTTCTGCAAAATCTGGGATTTTATACCACTGATTTCCATTAAACTGAATGTTTTGTTCTGCTAACAGCTGATTTAACCCAAATGGATGATGTATCCCTAACGAGGAATGAAAGTGTGCTGGAGCACAAATGGAAATTCCCAGTCAGTCCAATTAGTGCTGAGCTGGTGTGGTGTGGGAGAGTGTGAAGGGAACAGGCTGCTCCTGCATCCAGCTGCTGCTACCTGTTGGTGCTGGGTATCAGAAGGCTCAGATCTCAGCATCTCAGGGTGTGCTGGTACCAGCAAGGGGCCCAGGCCAGGTGTGGGCTGAGGGCTGCTGGAAAGGACCCTGGTCAGTGGTCACCACAGCACCTGCCCGTAGAGAGGGAAAATATCTACATAGATACACACAGAGAGGGTTTGGGGCATGCTGCACCTCACTCGGGAGAGCTGCTGGAAAGGACAGGTGAGCACAGACGTTGTGGGGTGAGCACAGACACTGGAGACTGAGCTGCTCTCAACTCCCCACCACAGGACACCTCACCTGCTGCAAAAATGCCTATTTCCCACTTTACCTCAATTGGCTTGTGACCTACCTATTGGCTTCTGGAGAGCTTCATTCGCCTTCACCTTAGGAAACTCTTTAGGTCAAACAACAATTTACCACATTGTTTTCTTTCTTCGGTTCCAGAAGCTTCTTTTCTTCCTTTTTCATGTGCCACAGAAGACGGCATCTCTTCCCAGCACTCGTTTATACACCCTGCAGGCTTTCCACAGGGAGCCCAAAATACAATTTATTTCATTTTAAAATACTTCTGCCTGCAGTGTAGAAAATACTTTACAATATTCCCTTTACCACACAATGTTCCCCTTTCCCCTTGTGAAGGGCAGGTTTCTGTGGGCAGCTCTGCACCAGCCCCAGGGACCCTGCGGCCCAGGGCAGCCCAGGAGCTGTTCTGGAGCGGGAAGGAGTTCATGCCCAGGTGAGGGCAGGGGGGCAGCCGTGCCCACGTGAGGGCAGGGGCAGCCGTGCCCAGGTGAGGGCAGGGGCAGCCGTGCCCAGGTGAGGGCAGGGGAGCACCCGTGCCCAGGTGAGGGCAGGGGGGCAGCCGTGCCCACGTGAGGGCAGGAGGGGCAACCGTGCCCAGGTGAGGGCAGGGGGGCAGCCGTGCCCAGGTGAGGGCAGGGGCAGCTGTGCCCAGGTGAGGGCAGGGGCAGCTGTGCCCAGGTGAGGGCAGGGGGGCAGCCGTGCCCAGGTGAGGGCAGGGGGGCAGCCCTGCAGCGCATCCTCCCCAGGCAGCCCCGCCGCCGCTGTTTGCCTTTCCTCGGAGCGCACACCGGGGAAGTGGCAGCTCAGGAGCTGTAAGGGTGATTGGACGTGTCCGTGGCAGAGAGGGCACGCGGGGCTGCCAGGGGATGTGCACGAAGGAGCTCGCCCTGCCCAATTCCCCGACAGCAGGTGCGGGCAGGGCCGGGCTCTGCTCCCTCTGAACCGGGGGAAAACAAACCCCGCTTCTGCCAGGGGACCCTGAGGCTGCACAGGGGGGAAATTCCTTCACCCAAAGGGTTGTGCAGCCTGGCACAGCTGCCAGGGCAGCGGTGGAGTCCCCATGCTGGAGGGATTTAAAATCCCTGTGGATGTGGCACTGGCAGGGTGGGGACTCGATGGCCTTGGGGATCTCCTGCCGTTCTGCGGCTCTGAGCCCCGAGCTCTGGCGGTGCTCCTGTCCCTGCTGTCCTTGCGGAGCAGCAGCTGCTGTCCCTGGGACTCACCCCGCAGTTGGGGGGTGACAGCAGCACGCTGTGCTCCAGCCCTGCGGGGGCTCCCCAGGGCCCGGGAGCAGCTCCCTCCCCTCCGGCACAGGAGGAGCCGGCTCCTCTCTGCTTTTTCATGTCTGAGCTGACAGTTTGCTGTCTGGAAAACAAAAGCTGCTCCTGGGCTCATTAACTGGGTCTCACACAGCGTGTGTGTGCCCCAGGGAGGCAGGGTCCGCAGGGTGTGAGCTCGGGGGCACGGTGGCAGTGCCCTGGGGACGCGGTGGTGGCTCCGTGGGCAGCAGGGGACGCTGGGCAGTGTCCAGCACTGGGCAGGGAGTGGGGTCCCGTGGGAGCCCCACAGAGTGCTCCCCCAGGGGGCTTGGCTTCTCCCTTTTGGCCTTTTTAATACTGTAAACCAACAAGGGTGATGAAGCTGTTCTGGAGTCCCTGCTGTATTCCAGAATATGCAAATGGTTTGTGATAGCAACACAGCGCAGCAATAATTGGAGTTAATGGAGGTGAGTTATTAATCCTAGCAGAGCAACGATGCTTCCAGAGCCTAAAGATAACACAGGATCCTGGAAAACTTGTTCTAATTACAGCAGGGAGCAATCTTGCCTTGTTCCTATATGGCCATTTAAACTGAAATTACTATCCTCAGTAGAAAAGCTCTTTTGTTCAGCTCCTGGCCAAGAAAGACAATTCTGCTGAGGCAGTTTGATAGCACGTTAATACTCACATTGTACAATTTCCTCAAATGGCCAAGAAGACAAACAGGTCAGAAACACTGAACATCGCATACCAGAGGAGACAAAATTAAATATTTCAATTAAGAATTTGCTAGCTAATGCATAGGGGGAGTGAATGTGGCACTGCCTCTGAGGTGCCGTTACCAAAGCTATGACCCAGCCCCTGGCAGGGCACTGCTGAGGATCAGTGGGACCCTGCAGGGGCCTCCTTCCAGCCCTGCCAGGTTCCTCGTGGGGGCAAAGTGGGGGCAGCAGCCAAGCCTGGGACAGAAGAAGTCAAATAGATCTCAGAAAACACCTGTCATTGCATCAGCATCACATCATAGCCAACATGTTTAGCAAATATTAGCAATATGTGCATATTGGATTTTCAATTAAATTTCCCTTTTGATAGTTCTTTATATATTTGTTTAAATGTTGGCAAAATCGTTTATTGATGTTTTGGTGTAGATTTGATCAGGTTCTCTATTTGGTTAAAATAAGTCTTCTCAAACCTCAAACAGCTAAAATCAGGCACAGTTTCAGGTGCTAAACTTGTAAAAGAGGTGTTAAAGCTGATCTGGGAGAGCTTTTCCAAGCTCAGACAGTGAAATGAGAGGGCAGTGCTGTAATGAGAGGTGAGAGCCCGGAGCATCACCCTTCAGTGCAGCCACAGCCGCAAATCCAAGCTGGTGGAGATGCCTCCTGCTGCTGTTCCCAAACCCCGCCGGAGCTGCTGGAGCCCTCTGGAGCTGCCCCCTTCCTCCTTCCTGCCTTCCCTGCCCACATTCCCCCCGATCAGTTCCACACGAGCTGCTCTGAGCCGAGGCACGCCCCGCACTCCCCCGCACGCTCTTGGAGCTGGGACTGCCTCAGGGCTACAAACTACATGTGACATATTCACACTTAATTCCCAGTACCCATCACCTGTGTTAGACAGTGCACTTCTATTCTAAACCGATCCCAAAGTGCCAGCACCACTGCAGAAAATGGAGACCAACAAGAAGAGGAAGAAAGGCTGGACATGCCCAAGTTCCTCCATCTTGTCCCCATGACCCCCATACCAAAAATCCTAAAATCTCCATTTTCACCCTGTGATAATTTTATTATTATACTATTCAAACCTGTGTGACTTTCGGGTCCTCATAGAAAGCTGGTAACTTGCTCCAGGGGTCACAATCAAATCCCCAGGTGCTCTGGGCTGTGCCAGGGTCTCTGAGCCCCTCAGCAGGGTCCCAGCAGCTCTGGACAGCCAGAGGGATGCACCGAGCTGCAACCCCACCCTGCTGTCCTTGTGCCCGGCCTGCAGTGCCCACAGCTCTGGCAATGATCCCTCATGGCTCTGCCTAATGGGTGCAAAGGCCTGCTCTGGCACTGCTGGCACAAAGCATGGCAAACAAAGAGCAGGGAGGGTGCAATTCCTGCCCGCCTCTCATCCCTGGCTGCCAGGGTGAAACCCAAGTGGTGCTGGCAGGTGGAGCCCCCTCCTGCCCACGGCACCGGCTCGGCCTGTCCGTCCCTCACAGCAGTCTGTCTGTCTGCAAACTGCCCTCCCTCGCTGCCTCCCATTCCTGCCCAAGGGTTAATTGGGTGAAGGAATGGCCTGGAAAATACCAGTCATGGAAATGGGAATCAAATCGTTCGGTTTAGTGCTGCCACATAACGAATCCTGATTTTTAGCCTGATGCCAATTCTCACTTTTATTTTATTTCAGGAATATCTGAAAATGCAGTAATGACAAAGAAATGTCAGGAGTTTAAACTGAGCATTAAAAGCCCCCTTTTCTGAGCTCTCTTCCAACAGGTTTGAAGCAGATGGAGGTAGGAGCACCTTGAGCAACACCTCTGCTCTGCTGTCTCCACAGCCAGATCTTTTTATCCCTTCCCAGCTATTGTTCCCTCCCTCATTATGCTGCAGCTCTCTGTCCCTGGCTGCTCTGGCCTCCTTCCTCCCGCGGCTGTGTGGGGCACAGTGTGGGGCACAGTGACCCCTGTGTGGGGCACAGTATGGGGCACATTGACCCCTCATCATTGGGGCTGTGTGGGGCACAGTGACCCCTGTGTGGGGCACAGTGTGGGGCACAGTCACCCCTCATTGCCAGGGCTGTGTGGGGCACAGTGTGGGGCACAGTGACCCCTGTGTGGGGCACAGTCACCCCTCATTGCCAGGGCTGTGTGGGGCACAGTCACCCCTCACTACCAGGGCTGTGTGGGGCACAGTGTGGGGCACAGTCACCCCTCATTACCAGGTGCTCCCTGTCCTGTCTCTCAGGACCCGATGCTCCCGGCCGGTTTCGGTGCTGCCCCTGGGCTGCCCCCCAGCAGATGAATGTGTTCCTGTCTCAGAGCCTTGTGTGCACCTCCAGGCTGACCTCAGGGACATTCTGTGTGCCCATGACAGCCGAAGGTGAAGCCCAGCAGCTCCAGCGATGGTGAGGAAGGAGGTGATGCCAAGGAACAAACACATCAGGACCTGAAGTAAAACCCCCAAAGCTAATCCTGCAGGACAAAGACATGCCAGCTGAGCCCTCGCTGGAAGCAGAGCCCTGGCACTCCTCCCCAAGGCCATTTCCAGCACAGGGGCAGCCCCTGAAGCACAGCTTTAGCTGGAGCTGCCCGAGCTGCAGCTCTGCAGTGCTGGGGGCTGCCCTGCTGCAGGGACCCTCTGTCCCCACGTTCCCTCCTCCCTACTGAAATGCCAAACACGAATAAACCCATCTGGTTTGCACCCTGAGCCCTGCGCCCCTGCTGTGGCACTGGGACCCCACACCCAGGTGAGGCACATCCTCCCCTGCTGCCCTTCAGCCTCTGCTCGCCCTGTGCTAATGCTTTCCACCCCTTAATGACTGATTGTTTATTCAGCTCTTAAGGGACTAACCTTTGTCTTTTCAATTTGGAGCTTCAGGAGCTTATTCCATGAGCCCAGTCTAAAAATGTACTGGAAAAAAATCACTGGCATAGATAATCCTTTTTATAACCTCTAGAATTTGACTGAAAGAACCCACTGTTAAGGAAAAATACATCTGTTAATGTTCAAACATGAGTGAGCCTGGTTGTGGCTGTACAAACCTTTTAGAGCTATTAATGATTGATTTTAAAGTCTCATATTTACTGGGGGGGCAAGATTAGCGCTGGCTTGGAACCACAGCAAACTGGGGGTGGGAAGGCAGAACCTCCTCTGTGAGTTCCTCTTTGCTGCTTTGATTTCTAAATGAGGTGAAATCAATTATAAATGGGGCAGGTAAAAGAACTGCACTCCCAGATCTGCAGGGATGGATCTGACACGGATCAACCCCAACCCATTCTGTGTCGTGGGGGTTTCCTAAAGAGCAGCTCATGCTTCATGCCCAGCAGCAGCACCCTGGCACAGAGCTCTGGGTTTCCCTTGGCAGACTGATTCCCCCATGCCTGACACTTGTATTGCAAACCATAGACTGAGGTTTTTTATCCTGTTCTGGTGAGAAGCCCGATGGACAGGAACAGGCTGGACAGGAACTAAGTTCCAATTTAGCCCAAAATTGGGCACAGGCAGGAGGAGAAGGAGGCGACACCTCTGCAGCAGCAGCCCCACCCAGAGTGCTGCATCCAGCCCTGGGGCCTCCAGCACAGAGAGGACGTGGAGCTGCTGCAGCAAATCCAGATGGGACCATGAAGGTGCTCCGGGGGCTGGGGCCCCTCTGGAGCCAGGCTGGCAGAGCTGGGAATGTTCCCCTTGAGAGGAGAAGCTCCAGGGAGAGCTCAGAGCCCCTGGCAGAGCCTGAAGGGGCTCCAGGAGAGCTGCAGAGGGACTGGGGACAAGGGATGGAGGGACAGGACACAGGGAATGGCTCCCAGTGCCAGAGGGCAGGGATGGATGGGAGATTGGGAATTGGGAATTGCTCCCTGGCAGGGTGGGCAGGGGCTGGGCAGGAATTCCCAGAGCATTCCCAGCTGTGGCTGCCCCTGGATCCCTGGCAGTGCCCAAGGCCAGGCTGGACTTTGGGAGCAGCCTGGGACAGTGGGAGGTGTCCCTGCCATGGCAGGGCTGGCACTGGAGGTGACACTGGAGGGGCTCTGAGGCCCTTCCCACCCAAACCTGGGATTCTCTGGTGGTTTCCTGGAGCTGGAGCAGGTCCAAGGTGCCACATTGTCATTGTCATTGCAAACACCTCCCCACAACAGGGAGCTGCTGGCTCCCAGCAGTGCTGCTGCACAGGTGGAAAGAGAAGATTTCCAGGGCAAACCTTCCCAGTAAATCTCCCTTGTAGGCTCTGACACTTGTTGGGGCTGTCAGCACTGAAATTTGAGCAGCCTGGGATTTCCTCTCCTCACACATTTTGGGTTCTGTGTTCTGTGTCTGTCACCTTGGCATCGGATCCACACTCCACACCTTGCCCTCACCACTTACAGGAGCTTTACAGATACAGAAAAGAGGAAAAAGGAATAAAAATCAACCAAAACTACAGCCTAAGAAACACCGTTTAGGAAACAGTTTCCTGTGCAGGATCAGAGGGACAGCACAGCAAAAGAGGCTCTTTGGAGGAAAGAGAGCTAAACAGGGAACAATTCCCTGCACTGAGCTGCAGAGTCCCTCCCGTGCTCTCAGCCTGATTTCTGGGCAGCTGCACCACCAAAAAAATTGCAAACAAATCAATCCATACTCTGTGCTCTTCTAGAGAACACTTTGGGGAAATTGCTCTTCTGTACTGTCTGTCACGGAGAGGGAGGAAAAGAGAGACATCTTTCCCACCAACATTTCATTTCCCAGCTCCCAGAGAGGAGCAGGGAGCCAGGGGAAGGGGCTGCTGCTCACCCTGGTCCAGCAGAGCTGGGGGATGCTCAGCCACCCACCCCAGCTGGGAAACCAGCCCCGGCTCCCCATTATCAGCAACACTGAATCCTGATTTATTGTTGTCCAGGAGCGAGGGGAGGGAGATGGAGGTCAGGCAGCATAAAATCAGATAAATCGGGGAGGTGAGTCATCTGGGGCCAGCTGGCACTGCTGCAGGAAACCTCCAACAGCACTGCAGGGCAGAGGGGCTCCCACAGCAGGGCCAGGCAGGCACAGGGGGCACCTCCTGCCTTTCTCATCATCTCCTGCCTTTTCTAAATCCTGCCCTTCTCATGTCATCTCCTGCCTTTCTATCTCCTGCCTTTTCTAAATCCTGCCTTTTTCATCATCTCCTGCCCTTCCCATCTCCTGCCTTTTCCATCTCCTGCCTTTTCCCATCTCCTGCCTTTCCCACTGCAGCAGGGAGCTGGACAAGGCTGGAAACCCAGAGGCAGAATTAAGCAGAAGGAAGATCCTTGTCAGAGGAGTCAGAGTTTCTGGTGAAAACCACAATTAGCCCAGAGTGCAGAGTGGAGAGTCATCAAATTATGGAAGGGTTTGGGATGGCAGGGACCCCACATCGCACCCAGTGCCACCCCTGCCATGGCAGGGACACCTCCCACTGTCCCAGGTGCTCCCAGCCCAGTGTCCAGCCTGGCC
>JAWWEY010000013.1:587477-609048 GCA_035582745.1 Loriotus luctuosus | reverse complement strand
TGGATGGATGGATGGATGGTGGATGGATGGATGGATGGATGGATGGATGGATGGATGGATGGTGGATGGATGGATGGATGGATGGATGGCAGCACCTCCCCTGCCTGGCATGTCAGCCTGGACCCAGCAACCCAACAGGGAGGACAGCCTTGCCCGAGTCCCCTCCAGGGCAGAGCAGTGATTCTGAGGTTGCAGCCCTCCAGGCTGCTGCCCATCGGTCTGGGCAGCAGAGCAGAGAGATCAGACAGTGTCCCTGTGGTGTCCCTGCCCTGTCCCTGCTGTGTCCCTGCCCTGTCCCTGCCCTGTCCCTGTCCCTGCCCTGTCCCTGCCCTGTCCCTGCCCTGTCCCTGTCCCTGCCCTGTCCCTGCCCTGTCCCTGCCCCTGCCCTGTCCCTGCTCCCTCGCCCCCTCCCCGATGCACAAGCCCCAGCAGCAGCCCCTGGCCAAAGGAATTCCTCTGTGGCAGAGGTACCCAGTGACCCAGTGACTCTGCTTTCTGGAGCAGCAGCTGCTCTTTCATGAGAAAATTCTGTGTCTGTAAACCCTGATGAGAGGATAAGGGGCAAGGAGGAAGGTCAGATCCAGGGCCTTCTGTCACGGTGGAGGTTGTGTAGAAAACATCAAACCTGCTTGTGACAGCTCCCTGACAAGCAGCTTCCCCATGCCTGCCCTGCGTGCTGGGTCCTAATGCCATGTGTTTAAACCTTTTCTCCTTTTCTGTGCTTTTCTCTAGTGGGTTAGACCTGATTTTTAAAAATTATTTTTTAGCACTGATTAATATTAAAGCACATCTCCTTTGGGGCTGTTTAAAAAAGATGCAGAACCTTTGGTGTGGGGGCTGGGTGGGGAAACACTAACGTGCACCAAACCACATAATTTAATTTATATTTTCCTGTTTAAATTAAGGCAGAGTTTTAAAAGGCTTTTTAAAACCAGGGCAAAGGATTCTCTGGTGGTGTTAACTGGGCCACTTAGAGCAAATGGGCTTTAGCAGAGAAATGCACAAACAAACGTGCTGTTCTAGCAGTGATCACGGAGCAGGCAGCGAGTCCTCAGTGAAAGCACAGAGAAATGACAGGCTCGTGGTTATTGACTTTGGGTTTTGAAATGAAATTACAGCAATTATTTTGCTCTTGCGAACAAGAGACGCAGAATTAATAGAATTCGCAGGAGATGAATATTCAATTATCCCGGGCTGGGGGGTTGTGGTGCTGTCAGCCCGTGCTACAGCAGTAAAACAAACATTCCTTGGGAGAGCCGAGTCCCGGCTGGCTGCCTGGGGTCAGCCTGGCCGAGGCTCCGTCCCTGCAGCACCTCGGGCCGGGCTGGGCACCTTTCCCAGCCCCAGGGCAGCTCTGCAAGCACAAATTCAGCTGGGAATTTTCAGATTTCCCTGCTCGGTGTGGGCTCCAACCCCAGGTCAGGCGCTGCCCCCTCCCACAGCCGAGCCCTGCCTGGTGCAGAGCCCGGCCCCAGGGTGCCCACAGGGCACAGCCACACAGCCCGGTGAGGAGGGCACTGCAGGGCACAAACACGGCTCCACACACCCGGCCTGCAGAAATCCTGCCTGAAACAAGCCAGCAAAAAGCAATTTACAACCTTAAATAAGCCAGCAATAAGCAATTTACAGCCGCTCTCCAGCCAGCCCTGCCAGGCTGACGTGCCATGCCCACCCTGCCCCAACCCCACAGCTCTTCTGTTTAATTTCCATTTAAGGGAAATTAAGGGCAAGATTTCTTTATCCAGCTCACAGCTCTGCATTAGAAAAGACACACGTGAAGATTTTTGAAAGTATTTTCTGCTGACAATGAAAAGGTTGGTTTTGGTTTGTTTTTAAAAGCAGCTAACTACCACATGGCAGAAACAAATGGGAGAAAATAATCTTTGAAACAGTAAAATGCATCAAAATTGGTTTATTCTGGTTCTTGCAAGGTCCTTGAGCAGCCTGCCCGTGTTTTGTCCCAGGACTGCTGATCCTCAGTGCCCCATGTGTGCCCAGAATGAGGACAGAGCCAGGCCAGGAGGGGAGGATGTGGGCAGGGATCACACCTGGGGGAGGCTCCTGGGTGCACAGCCTGGCACCCTCCTGCACCAGCAAAGTGTCCTGGCAGAGGAGGTTAAATCCCCTTTATAGGGAAGTAGGAGGAAAAATAGAAATAGAAATGTAAATATTGAAATATTTAAATATATAAATACATAAATATAAAAATTATAAAAATATATATGAATATAATTATATATATTAATATATAATTATATATTACATATATATATGTATTTCCTATATATATATATATTCTTTTAGGTTCCCACAGCCTTGCAGAGGAGGCATCAGAGCAGCACAAGCAAATGTGTTTACAGCTTCACACTTAAATTTGAAACGTGTTTCTAACCTGACATCTGTGTATTTTCAGCCCTTTCCAAAGCTCTTGTTTTGCTTTCTATGGCTTCTGCTTCATTATTCTAATTTAATAAAGCCGCAGTGAAGGCAGAGTGCTGACTCTTTGTGGCTAATGAAAGACATTGATTTGTTTGTACTTCTTGTTATAGATTTTTCCTAATTACAGGCATTTTTCAGAGGCAGTTGAAAAAATAAACGAGCAGCTGGTTTGAATGTGCAACCTATTATTGTATTTCCTAGAGCTGCAGAAGAAGTATGAATGCTCACAGCAGGATGGTTTCAATGCAGGAGGCAGAAAAGGTGTTTTCCAGGTGGGAGGCCACTCACTCATCCACTCCCTTCCTTCCTTCAGCGCTGCTGTCAGGAAAGGCTGGGAAATTGTCTTTTTCTGTGGCAGCAGCCCCAGGGGTGGCACCTGGGCTCTGCACAGAGCAGGGGGCAGGAGCAGCAGCAGGAGCAGGAGGAGCAGGAGCAGCAGGAGCAGCATCCCAGGGCCTGGGGTGGCTGGGAATGGGCAAACCCAGGGGCTGGGAGCACGGTGGGATGGCGAACAGCAGGAGTCGGGGTGCAGGATGCTTTTCAAAGCACATTGAAATGGGGGGACAGAAGCAGGGGCATGAGCAGCACCCCCAGAGCCTGCCCAGAGAGCCCCCGGGACCCCTGGCACAGCCTGGGGTGGGCGCAGGGCCCAGCCTGGCCCTGCAGTGACAGACAAACCCTGCACACAGACCCCAGGGCAGCTCCCCTGGCACCCCACTCACACCCTGGCCCACAGAAGGGTTTCCCTTACATGCTGGTGGAATATGTCCCCAGGTACGCCAGGCCTTTCTCCCCAGGCAATGCTGTTATTCCCCACAATGTAAATTCCGGGGCACAGGCAGCCCTGGCACTGAGGAGCTCTGCCCGGGGCAGGCCCTGGGCAAACCCAGCACGGCCCTTCCCTCCCGCTGCTGCTGCAGCCTGGCCACCTCTGTCACACAGCTCGCTGGAAACCACACACAAGTAGTGCTGCAAACTATTGCTAAACCCTGGAAACCCATCCAAGTCCCGGTCCCTACACGTTTGAATCACGCTCCCAACAAAGGCTGATTTTCCTAGGGAAACAAACCACAACACGCTCCTCCACCCCTGGCCGGGAGGAGCTGTGGAGGTGGCTTTGTTTGTTTGTTTGTTGGTTGGTTTGGTTTTTTCCTCGGAGAAACCGTTTCAGACTTGAATCAAAACAGAGATCTATTTGGAGCCGGTTCTCTTTGCTAGGGCAGATTAAGAAAAAGCTGCATTTTAACCCAAACCGTTCACATTTTGCCCTGGCAATGTGCTGTGGGAGGGCACGGCGCAGGACTCCTGCCAGCGCTTGGCAGCTCTGCCTCTTCCCTGCCCAGATTTCTGCAGAATTGCAGCAGCAGGGTCGGGAAGGTGCTGCTGGAATCCCCTGCTGCCCCTGCGGCTGCGGCACGGTGCCCCGGGGGCAGAGAGAGCAGGGTCAGAGCAAAGGCTGAGCTGTGCCCGAGGGCAGGGCTGGGAGCCTCCCCTTGGGCTCAGCACGGCCCCACGGGACAGAGTCCCACTGGACACGGGACACGGGACACGGGACATGGGACAGAGTCCCACGGGACACAGGACACAGCCCCATGGCCCCACAGCCCTACAGGACACAGGACACAGCCCCACAGCCCCACAGGACACAGAACACAGGACACAGCCCCACGGCCCCACAGGACACAGGACACAGGACACGGCCCCACGGTCCCCACGGCCCCACAGGACACAGGACACAGCCCCACAGGACACAGCCCCACAGGACACAGCCCCACAGCCCCACAGGACACAGGACACAGCCCCACAGCCCCACGGCCCCACAGGACACAGGACACAGCCCCGCGGCCCCACAGCCCCACAGGACACGGTGGGGCTCCCTGGGGCAGGTGGGGTTTCAGTGCCTCGGGCTGAGCCGCAGCTGAGTGGGAGGAGCGGGGGTCACTCTGCCAGCATCCGTGACAGAAGCAAAAATAATCCTGCTGCTCCCACACCGTACATTTCTCAGCGTGATTCATTGGAAAGCAGAACTGATTCCAGCGGGGCTGGCCACGAAGGCTGTTGCAATCGAGAAGCGGAGGCGGGAGCGCTGCTGGGAGGGCAGGAGCTGCCAGAGGGGAGCCTGGCCATGGCAGGGAGCAAATCCTGTGCCTGCCCTGCTCCGGCTTCCCCGGGCAAACGGGGATCATCCAAATTCACCGCCCTGGTGAAACCCTCGGGAATGCAGAGCTGCAAAGGGCTGTCAGAGCCCTGAATGCTGCTGCAGGAGTGTTGAACGGTGAGATTCCCCTGT
This sequence comes from Loriotus luctuosus, assembly GCA_035582745.1. Taxonomy (NCBI): domain Eukaryota; kingdom Metazoa; phylum Chordata; class Aves; order Passeriformes; family Thraupidae; genus Loriotus; species Loriotus luctuosus. The sequence goes on along the minus strand of JAWWEY010000013.1, from coordinate 604,319 downwards.
GATTGTCAATGCTCCCGAGGCTCAGAGCGGCACACACACTTTGGGGTCCCAGCGGGTGCCTCGGGCAGAGGGCAGCGCTGGGCAGGAGCAGCACGAGGGGCCACAAAGGAGCAGAGCAGGAAAAATCCTCACAAGTCCGCTTTGAAAATAAGGAAACGGCATTGCCAGCTCGTTCAAACCCTCCTTGGCTGCCTTGGGGTGCGTGCAGCCAAATCCTCTGGGTTTCTGCCGGGTGTCAGTGCCTCGCTGCGGCTGCTGCTGTGGGGATGAGCGGCAGGAGGAGGTGACAGCACCCAGCTCTGCTGAAATGTTTTGGGACCGAGCGACTCTCCGCTGTGCTGGCTGCCCGCAGGAGCATCCGGAGAGGCCGCGGTTGGCACGGGCAGGAAGCGGGCCCGGCTCGGTGCCTCCTGCCCCGCCGCAGCCCGGCCGCCAACGCCGTGCGGAGCTGGGGGCACCGGGGACGGGGGGAGCCCGGGCCCTGCAGCATCTGCTTCCTGTTCCAGCCGGCCCCAAAAACCCCTTGGGGCCTCCCCAGCCCCCTGAAAATTCATTGGAGTCTTCCACATGGAATCAGAACAAATTCCGGGCAGGCTCTGCCCGGTGAGCAGCACCAGCCGCTCGCTCAGGACAGGACTCCCTGGCAAATGAGCCAAACCCGGGCACAAACACAGCAGGCAAGCAGCAGCCCGGGGGCTGAACTCGCTGCTCAGCCCATCTCTGTGCCCTCAGCGCCTCCAGGATCCCGATCCCCTCTCCCTGGGTGTGCCAGCGCTGCCAGCACAGCTGGTGCTGGGCACTGCTCCTCATGCACACGAGCTGGGTGTGCCAGTGCTGCCAGCACAGTGCTGGTGCTGGGCACTGCTCCTCATGCACACGAGCTGGGTGTGCTGTGCATTCACAGGCAGCTCTCACTGCCCAGGAGCCACCTTCCCCCTCACAGCCTGGGTGAAATCAGGGCTCCAGCCAAGCTGGCACAGCAGAGCCAGAGCCTTTGTGCTCTCTGCTCTTCCCCTGCCATCCCAGGTGAAGCAGCTCAGCCGTTTGGGGTGGTGCTTTGTTTGGTTTGGGGTGTAAGCACAGTTTTTATTACTTAACAATAAAGAGAAGATTGCACTCCTCACAGAACTGGCACCCGGCCTGCAGGTGCCCATGCCCTCGGAGAGGGCAGAACCGTGCCTTGGGCTGTGCAGCACTGGGCTCCCACACCTGCACAGGCTGCTGGGCCAACTCCCTCCGTGCCCCTTCCCTTTTCCTCTGGGAGCTGTGCTGAGCCATGGGCCAGGCCCCTGAGCCCCAGGCTGTGGGTGGCTGAGAGGGGCCTGTGCTGGGCAGAGCAGGGAGAGGGGACACGGGCAGGGGGCACTGGGGTGGGGCTTTGGGGCTGTGCCCCCTCCCCAGGCACCGAAATGCAGCTTCTCCTCCTCCTGCCAGCAGCCCAGCTCCCGCAGCACTGCCCCGTGCCTTTCCTGGCTAAAGTGGAGCCTGGCTGCTGCCCTGGGGGTTCCGGGCTGGGCACAACCCCTGCCCAGCAGCCCTGCTCGGTGCCACAGGAGCTCGGTGGCACCATCCTCAGCCAGGACACCTGGCACCTGGACAGGGTGAGGGCTCTGCTCCTCCCTGCCCCTCCGTGGGGTGTGTAGGGTGGCTGTGGGTGCTATGCAGAACATGACGGCCTGGAGCACCCCCAGCCCTGGCACGGGGCTGGGAGCCCTCTGGGGTTCAGGGGCTGGCCAAACAATCTTCACTCCTGCAAGTTCCCAAATGCTCTTCTAGGCCTGAGGAAAGTGATCCTTGATAGCTTCCCTTTTATCCGAGCTCTTGGCTGTTCGTGCCAAGGCCTTTGTTGACAATTTGTAACTTTTATTTATAAATTCCCTCCCCTCCACCACGGCTGCTCTGCACAAGCAGCTGTTCCACACAAACACTTCTGTCTCCCGGGCTGAGTTATCAGACTTCCCCCAGACACAGGCCTGCTTAATAATTAACGACTTTTGACATTTGCTGGAATGTGGCACGGGTTCCTGTGGGGCACTGAAGGAGCCCAGCCCCCGGAGGGCAGCTGGGGGATGAGCGCTCAGTCCCGGCCGTGGGGCACAGCCAGATCCCAGGAAATTCTCGTTCCTGCTGGAAGTTCACACATTTGGTTCAAGATTGCCGCTTCCTACAGCTCTGGGGAGCAGCTCTCAGCCATGGAAACCCAGCGGGTGTTTAACAAAGACCCCGAACCACACAGTCACGGGCGCTGGGCTTCCCCAGCAGCTCCTGTCTGTCCTGCACCTGTCGGGAATGCCAGCACCGAGACAGCCTCGCCTGGAGGAGCTGCCGCCCTCCAAGGACCCCGAGGGCGATTTTCTGTCCCCACGAGGGCTCGGAGTGCCCCGGGACAGACCCGGGGCTGTGCCCGCCCGGCCCCGTCAGAGCTGCCGCGAGCAGAACCATCAGCATCGCTCCTCTTGGGCAGCTCTGACAGGTTGGGAAGGAGCTGCCAAGTTTTTACATTCATAGCTGTTATTCACTATTTTGAGTCGAAATATTAATTTTTTTCACATTGAGTAGTGTTAAACCCAAAGTGCTGGAGCATGGCAGTGCTTCAAGCTGCTAACAACATTCTACTCTGAAATGTACCCATAAATAGGAAACACTGGATAAATTATACTGTACAGCTCCATAAAACTGACATAAACCCATAAGCAAAACTAACAGGGAAGAAAACCTCTCCTCAGCAAAGCTTATCTGAGTCCCTTAATTCTCATCTCCAAGTCTTTCCTTGTTTAACCTTGGTTTTGAAAGACCTTTGAAAATTTACCCTTTTCCCCCCTTTCTTAAAATAGTTCCAGTTCCTTGCAGTTTTGCAGAGTGAGTGACAGAATTTTTCCTCTCTCATTGCATTTACTCCCTTTTTAGTGACAAATAGAGGCAAACCTGGGATTCAGCCTGGTTGAGGAAATACCAGTGGGGCATTCAGAGCCGCTGGTACCTGGGGCTGTCCCTGGGCTGTGCCGCAGCGGGGCTGTCCCCACGCTGAGCTCAGAGTCCTGGAGCTGTCCCCAGCTGTCCCACAGCGGGACTGTCCCCACCCTGGGCTCAGAGCATGTCCCAAGAGCTGTCCGAGCACCGCGCCGCACCCCCGGTGAGTGGGTCCGGTTCCTCCCCCGATGAAGCATCGCACATTTCTGCGTTATCGCGCAGTTTCTGCCCCGGTGCGATGCAGGAATGCGGCAGCGGGGAGCGCTGGGTGCCCGGGGCGCATCACCCGGCCCGGCCCCGCTCGCTGTGCCCGGCCCGGCCCTGTCCCGCACCCCCGGCCAGCCCGGAGCATTCCCTGCACCGGGCTCTCCTCGGGCTGCTCGGCTGCTGCGGCGTTTTTCAGGCGTTGACTTCCAGCAGGCACAGCGAACAGAGCTGCTGTGCTCCACGGACAGATCCCTCGCTCTCAGGGCTCTGCCACCCAGCAGGAGCCTGACAATGAACATTTCATTACAGCAAATCCCCGCGTGATTCGCAAACAATTTTTATTTTAATTGCAGTGCATCAGAATTATATTTTTAGTGAACTGTACGATGCTCTGGCGATCCCCACCCGCTTCCAAAGCTCAAGAGCACATTTTCAGATCTCCGTTTTCTCTTTTTTTACCCTGCCCAAACAAAGACAGCAACCTGCCTGCAGAAACAGCCCCTGGCGGGGTGGTGGCCACAGAAGGGCTCAGGCATTGCGGGATCAGCACCGCTGGCGCCGGGGCCCAGCGCTGTGCGGGGAATCCGTGCGGGAGCGCCGCGCTGGCTCCGGGCCGTGCCTGAGCTGCTCCCAGAGCATCGCTGGGGTCTGGGGTGCAGGACAGGCCGCAGTGACCCCGCGGCTCTCCCCAGCACTGAGCCCTGCCCGGAGCGCAGCTCCGAGCAGAACCCGCCCCTGCCGCACCCTCTGTCCCGGAACCACCCGGTCCAACCCGGGAGCGAGCCCGGGAGGAGAAGAGGCGCCAGAAACCCCGGCTCGCAAAGCCGCAGGACAAAGTAGCAGATGCACTGCGGTTTTAGTGCTCCTCTCCTTTTCCTTTCGGGGAGAGGGCGGAGCGCAGCCCGTGTGAGCCCCGCCGAGGCGCCCGGCACACGCGGCATCCCCGGGCGGCGGCACTCGCTGTCCCGGGCGGCAGCGGCGAGCGGCGGGCAGGCACCGCGCACGGGGCTGGAGCCGCTCCGCGCCTGCCGAGGAGACAGCTGGGCCTCCCCCGGAGCGGGGCTGACTCAGAACCGGCTCCCGTGCCCCCGCAGCCCGGCCCAGGTGCGCGGCCCCGGGGCAGCGCCGGGTGCGCCCCAGGCAGCAGCTCTGCCAGAGGCATCCCCAGCTTGGCACGGGACCTGATCCCCGGGCAAGAAGAGACACGAAGCCGCTGACACGTTTCATCCTGTTCCCTTTGAAAACTGCGTCGGAGCAAGGCTGACAGAAATCATGTGCTGGGTTTAACAGATTTCTCCCCAGAATGAGGCTTCGGCTTAGAGGGGGAGGATGGGAGGGCTTACAAAAATTAATGCAGAATTCTGTTTGCCCAAGAGTACAGCACGCAGACAGGCTGCCAGGCCCCCCACCACTCCTGGCCTGCAGGAGTCTGAGCTGGTGCCCCTTGGGAAGCAGCAGTTTGGTTTGTGTGATCATTAATATCCACTGCATGGGGAAAGGATTTGCAAACCAAGTACAAGAAAATGCTGCCCATCTGTTACGAGTGGGAACCTTCAAACCGCAGCATCACAAACTCTCGCTCAGGACTGTGGGGAGAAAAAAACGAGGGAAGAAAAAACAAAATGTTGGAAGCACGTCCCTTCCTGCTGTGTGCCCGGCTGGCTGCAGGCTGGAGGGACACTGACCTGCTGGGCAGAGGAGGAGTGGGCACTGCCCCGGGGCTGGGGCTGGCAGGTACCAGGGACCTGCAGCAGGGAGAAGTGCAAAATGCCCGGAGATATCCAGGAATAGGAAAGGGCCACGTTCCAGCAGTGAATGTGGAATGACACAGCAGAGGCACATCAAACACAGAGCAGGGCTCTGGCCGTTTCTAACACGGGGTGCTGCCCGTGGGTCGCTGCCATGTTAGGGCATCTCGGGGCGTGGGGCGGGCCCCATCCTGTCCCCTCCTGTCTGATCCCTGTGCCAGCCCGATCCTGTCCCCTCCTGTCTGATCCCTGTGCCAGCCCCATCCTGTCCCCTCCTGTCTGACCCCTGTACCAGCCCCATCCTGTCCCCTCCTGTCTGATCTCCGTGCCAGCCCCACAGCAGGGGCAGTGCTGGCCCCGGGCAGCCCCAGCTCAGGGGGCTCATGGCCCCAGGATCACCCTGCAGCCCCCCAAGGCTGGCTCAGGCTGCAGGATGCTGTAGGGGGATAGAGTATTAGTAAATAAAGATAGTGTAGAAAGTAATCTCACCCCTAAGGAGTTGCAGCCGGGCCAATTATCAAAGATGAGAAACAGGCCTGACTCTAACAGGCCACAACTGTACCCAATGAAAAGAAGAGTGCTATAAAAGAGTGGGGTGGCTGATTGAGAAGGGAACTGGAGTCAGTTGGCTGCTTTGTGAAGAAGAAAGAGTCAGTGTGCTGAAGAGCTGCCCACAAGAAAATACCAAGAAAGTATGAAACTTTTGCGATAAGGAGACAACAGAGTGGAACCCCTGCAAAAAGATGAGAACAGGATGGCACCCAGGGGAGCCAGTGGCAGCCCCGTGGGGCTCAGCAGTGGGCACTGGACACAGCCCTGCCTCCCTTCCCTGAAAAACGAGGGGTCGTGTTGGCACCTGCAGAGCGGCCGAGCCACGTGTGGGAACTCGCAGCTGGATTATGTTCCTGCTGCCCTGGAAGCAACCTGATGGCTGAATTCCTGAGCAAGAACACAGATTGGGAAAGAGAGGATTGCTCAACGCACCTGCTGGTGAGTCAGAAGGCCCAGAGGCAGCAGGGAAGGACCCCGGGGGGACCAGCCCCTCACTCTGGCAGGGAATTGGTACTCCAGGCTCTGCTCTGGCCTGAGTCCTGGCCTGAACCACTGCCCAGGGCAGGGAATTCCCAGGGTGCTGGGCTGGGCTGGGCATCTGAGTCCTGGCTGGGTACCAGAGCTGCCCCAGGCAGCAGCATCCTGCAGCCCCAGCCCGCCCCGGTGACACGGGCATGGCCAGCAAGGGGCCTGGCACTGATGGCTGTGCCAGGGGCTCACAGCAACGGGAGCTCAGCAGCTGCACTGGGGAAGGTGCCTGGCACTGCCAGGCCACAGCAGGCTCCTCCAAAGGAAATGACATGGATAAACCCCATGAATGACTGGTGGATAAACCCCATGAAAGGGCAGCCCAGAGCCAGGGTGTGCATCTCACAGCAGAGACGCATCTCCAAACAGCGTGGGGGCGTTTTGGAAAACTGACACAAAGTGACTGATACTGGCTATAGGGAAAGGTCAATACAGGGGGGCAAGGGGACCCTCAAAAGGGAATGTTGGTACAGGCTCAGGGACCCCACAAAAGTTTTATAGGGCAAGTTGAATTTTGTGAATTCCCTCCAGCTCTCTCCTGTGAGATGCTCCTCTCTCCTCTCTATCTGTGCATCTATTTTAGGGTGAAGTTTTCACTTCAGCACAGATGTTCAGAGCTGGGTTTCGTGCAGTAACGATATGTTCACATCATTTTCCTCTTTGCACTAGAAACCACGAGCTGAGGAGCTGGAGCCAGCAGCAGCTGGCAGAGCTGGTAAGAGGCACTCTGGGCATATTTGCCCCCCTTTGCTTACGGCTGCCAATGCCACTGGCACGGTGGCCACAGCCAGGCCCCTTGGGCACCACGAGTCAGGGGCTCCCTGGCAGCAGCCCCAGCTGTGGCGGTGCTGCCACCCCTCGGGGCAGAGCCAGCCCCCAGAGCATCCAGTGCACCTAATATCTGCAGCAAAAACATCCTCAGAATTATTCTGCTTCCTTCTTCCTGCAACCATTACCTGCCCAGGGAGCAGAGGTGATTCGAGCCCTTCCCCAGGTTCCTGTTCCTCCCCTGCTGAAGGCCCAAATCCTCCCCAAGCTCAGACAGATCCTTGGAACAAATTCTATTATTTTGCTTTTCACAACTGATGCAGTTGTCATTGCTGTGGTTGTCATTGTCCTGGTCCTGGCCAGCGAGGTGTCACATGCCCGAGGGGTGGCAGGTACAGCGAGGTGTCACATGCCCGAGGGGTGGCAGGCACAGCGAGGTGCCACATCCCAGGGGGGTGGCAGGGATCCGAGGTGCCACATCGCAGAGACGTGGTGCCACAGCGAGGTAGGTGCCACAACCGCGCTTCCCGAGCCGCTTTGGCAGCAGCTCCTTCTCGTGGCTCTGCTCGGCACCCCAGCTCTGAATCCGCCCTGCAGCGACAGCCCCGGGCACAGCTGCTGCTCCGCGCCCTCTCCCTCCCCCGAGCCCGCAGGGGCAGACCCGGCCCGAGGGTCCCGCAGAGCCCTGGGATGGAGCCCCGGAGCCACCGCAGCCGAAGTCAGAGAGGAAAATGGAGCTGGGTTCTTTCTGCCAGTTCTGAACACCGGCACTGCTCCACACGCTGTTTGCCCTTGGCAGCTAAATGTGGGGATAAATGAAATGCTGGTGCCATCCCGAGCATGGCACAAAGGGAGTGCAGGGGCCGGGGTGCTCGGCCAGCAGGAGTGGGGTGTCCAGGTGTGCCCAGCTGGGAAACGGGGCTAACAGACCTGTCTGGGAAAGGCCAGTTCGTGCTGGGGGTCACAGGAGACACCCGCAATCCTCCTGGAAAGGAACTGCCCTGAGATGTTTCCTTCAGTCAATTCAAGTTGTGGTGTTGTGATCAAAAATTTTGATTATCAGTGATTTGTGGGAAACCGGAGGAACTGCAACGGAGGAACTGCAACACGTGGCAACAGAGCTCCCTCTAACGTCAGCCGCTGCCTGGCTGCACCCCACTCCCTGCTGCCCCATTCCCCCATTCCATTCCCAGTTCCCTTCGTTCCCTGCACCGCCAGGTTTCTGCTCCCCGCTCCTTGCCCCCCCAGCTCCCCTCACTCCCTTCACCCCGGATTCCCTGCACCCCCAGCTCCCTGTTCTGCAGTTCCCTGTGCCCTCTCATTCCCCACTCCCCCCATTCCCTGCAGGGAGGACCTGGGGGTCCCAGCGTGTCTCTGAATCTCAGAGGTGTTGCCACAGGAAGGTAACGACAGCAGGGGCTGATCCAGAGATCCTGGTGCTTTGCATTTACCCTGAGGATCTAACAGGAATATCCTCAACAGGTGGCATTTTAATACACATGCTGTGGATGGAACGTGCTGGTGCAGAGAAGCCCCAGTACCAAATAAAATAAATTGTGGGCAGTCCCACAAGTGCTCAGACATGTTTGAGCCTATGTAACGCAGCGGAGCCGCTTTTAACCTGGTGGAGGAAAAGACAATTAAGAAAGAGAACTTTTATTAGGGCAATTTCACTTTATTTTTTCCATACAGCAAGGTCAACTATAGCAGTAATAATAAAATAAGCATAAACCCAAATTGCAGCCCAGGACAGAGTACGTAACTGGAGCAACTACAAGCAAAGTAAGTCTGTGGTTACATAAGAGCAAACCCAAGCGCGCCCGTCCTTCCAGCAGATGGCCCGGGGGCTGCAGAGCGCAGCTCGTTAATTCATTAATTACTGATTGGTGGCAGCTCCCAGCCCCACGCCTGCTCCCAGCTTTGGCACGCACAGCATGAGCGGGCTCCTGCAAGGCTTCTGTGAAAAGGGAACATCTCCCAGGCTGTTCCTCACCTGCCAGAACAGGACCCCTGCGAGAGAAAACAATCCCCTACCCTACAGCTACGGCTGCTGTTCCGTTTGCCTGTCCATGGTTGAACTCTGTGAATGTCAGTACTTGTTTTGAAGAATCTTTTTTTGTGAACAAGAAACCACTGAAATTGTCAGAAACTGGTTTGAATAGCATATATCTTTAATATATTTTGATACTTTAAACATGCAGTAGATTTTGAATAATGTACGGAATATCTGAGCCATGATTCCCTGGATGGGCTGAAGTACCTGCTTTTTTTTTTCTTTTTTTTTCCTTTTTTTTTTTTCCTTTTTTTTTTGTTTCTGAATGATTTTCAGGCAGATTTGACCCAGTGGAGCTTCTGTCAGTCATGAGATCTCGGAAGGATGGCAGATCTTTCCAGCTGAAAAAATCCTGGCAAACTACAAGCTGTCCACATAAAGCAAAGCAACTTTTTGGAAGGGGGATGGAGTGCTAACTCTGTGCCACTTTTGCAAGCAATTTTGTTCAGCCTGTCATTTTATTTAGCCTTAACAAAACTCCTTGTAATTATAGACATTTTTATTCAAAATAAGATCTTACTATTATACAGGTTTCTCTCTTTTTTGACTATATACAGAAGTGCAAAAAGTCAACCTTCGCTCTCGACGTCCCAACTGCAGCATAATCAACCCTCAAGAGTTTGCACACACACACTAGAATTCTTGTTACGTAAACTTTGAGTATTTGGATTATCAACAAAAAGTCCCTTGATCTATTGATTATGCAGCTTATTTATAACAAGGCCTGATATTCAGGGATTTCAAAAAATATTTAAACAATATTTTAACATTTGAAATGGATACAGTAGAAAATAAATTTTATTCTAATATCTAGGAACTAGATTTTTTTTTCTCATAATAACTAATTACAAACAAAATAAATCATCAAAATATTACTCAATTGTCTGCCAGGATTGTTGCCATAGCAACAACTTAACTTCTTACTTAGCAATGATTATATAATTATAAGATATCCATATAAAAGATCTTTGTTCTTTGAATGAAAACTAGACAAGAACTAACAATGACTGACATTCTTACATTGTCGTATTAGATCAGTAAAATAGAAATCATTTAGTTAACAATAATACGAATACTCATAAGACACTACATATAGATTCCAAACTGAGTATGTTATGAAGAAAACTACTTTTTTTTTTTTTTGTATTTTGAAAAAGTCATCAGTAAACTCTAATAAAACAAAATTCTATGAACTGAAATGGTATCAACTGGTAATAGAAAATGAAAACGAGCTAATAAATGTAAGAAATAAAAACTACACTTTTAACAAGAAAAAATAAGTAAATTCTCTATGGTAAGTCACTACAATAACATGTGAAGTCACCTATACTTTCTTAACACGATTGAAATTACATTGGTATGGGTTTTAACCCGTAATGTAATAATCTAAGGCTTTAATAGATGTACAGTACAATCAGGAAAATCAACACATCATTCTTATCTATAAAGCATCTCTCTCAAGCATAAAAACTCGCAGTAAACTCGGAGTATGGCGAGTTCTAGAACCGAACCCGCGCCTCTCCCTCCCTGCCCGCCCGGGGCCTGGCCCCAGGCAGCCCCTGGCTGAACAGAGCAAAAATATCCTTTACTGGCTGCAACATCCAAACCACAAAAAGGAATTCCTTTGGATGAATCCATTCTTAGAACTTGAATGCACATCTATTTGTTTGTTTTTATTTTGTAAAGGCTTTCTAAGGCTATAAGCAGTTAATCTGAACAAAAAAAAATCACATATAAAACTCACCCGAGTATTAACCCACCCAATTGCTACGCTATTTAACATCTCATTTGTCCTATTTTGGTTTGTCATGCATCTGCTGTCAGTGCTTCTGCATCTTTGTTTAGAGTCGCCGCGGACGCGGGACTTGATGAATTAAAGTGAAACCCATCTCTGCAAAACATTTATAGTCCTTGTGACTTGAGACAGAGGCTATAAATAGAGCAAAAGAAGTTCCTCAAACATTTGTTACTGTGTCTCAGAAATGGCTTTTCCCTTTGCAGATCACCTTATACAGTAACTATGCATAAATATGACATACAACACCTTGGGAGAATTTATAGATAATATTGTCCATAAGGGTTATGCACAGCTGGAGCATCTCTCTGGTGCTGCCCACTGGCTGTGAGGAGCAATTGGCCATTTCTGAGACAGCTTTGGTTTGAAACAGAATGGTGCCCTTTGACTGATCAGTACTCATCAAGTCAGTGAAAACGTGGTTCTGAAAATAACACTGCGGAAATAATACTCTGATGGATGTACAGTCTATGGCACTTCATGAGAATCCTTAACAACGTGGTACTTAAAGCCATTGATGTGCTTTAAATTATACACAGTTGTGGTTTTGCTTGGCACATTCATCTCTGTCAGATTCCTCTCTTCTCATTTCTTACAATCTATTACATTAAAAATATTACTCTTAAACAAAAAATTACTGTGCATGCACGCTCTCGTCTATAATGGCAATTTTAAATACAAGGTGCACCTTTGTTATTTGTAAACCTTGAAAGAAATAAACTTACTTTAAAAAATTATATCTTGGTCTACAGACGTACCAATACATAATAGATGTCTGGCGACAGCATCGTCGGCCTTTCGGGCGGCGTGGGTGGGGAGCAGCCCCAGCAGCGCCCGGGCAGCGCGGGAAAGGCGGACGATGCCGCGGGCCTGGACAAGAAATCACCTCAGCACAAATACCAATTCAATGTACAAAGTAGATAGGCAACAGTGTGCAGTGGAGTCCCACGGTCTCGCTTCGTCTCGTTAACATGCAATGTGTGATGTCACTGCTGAGGGGTTCCCAGTGCTGCTGGACAGTATTTACATACACTATGGCTAATGAGCTCGGCCTCTTCCCACCCAAATCCGGCCTCTTCGCCGCCGATACCATCTGGGAAGGGAAGAGCACAAAGTGTTCTCGGCACAGCCAGCACTCGGGGTCACACACGCCAGCCCCAGCTCCACACACGGGGGCTGTGTCCCTGCAGGGCAGCAGAAGCATCCCATCCCACTCGAGGCATTGCACCCACCCGAGCCCGTGCCATCCACCCTCCCTGCACTGCTCCAGCACTTTAACAATGTTTATGTTCAGCTGAAAGGAGCAGCCATGATTACAAACCCACTGTGGCCAAAGGGTCAATCCTCACCCTCAGAAATAATTCCATTATGGCCAAGGAATTCAATAAAAACATGGCAGGAATGGAGCACAGGAGAGAGGAAGGTGACACAAAACAGGAGCCATCCTGGGACGGGATGGCTGCAGGGGGGGAATCTCACAAAAACAGGAGAATTATGAATTTCCAAACCCAGGGAATGCTGGGGTTCCAAATTTTGAGATTTAAAAGCCATTCTTTCTGAAGAAAACCTGATGAAATAATCTTCTCCCCAAGTCTGCCCTCAGCTCAGATCAGTGCTGAGGCCACTGCAGACAGAGCATATACCTCTGTGAACCCTGATTTTGCTGGGTGGGTATGTACAAACTAACACATGATGTGGCCACTGGTACCCGTGGGATCTCCCCTTGGAGAGGAATGTCCCCTCAGGGGGGTCAGAGCCTCCGCCCCCAGAGCTTACTGGTTTTATTATAAAGAAGTTAAAAACATTCTGTCCCTTACAGCAACAAATTGCACACATACGAGTAAGAAAAAATAGAGCAACAACACATTGGGAACTTACTGTTTGATGACCAAATGTCTACATCTGTGTAACATACTTGTGGCTAGTCAGATGTTCGGCAGATATTATGGGTATCTACAGGTAAGAAATGTAAACAGTGAGTGACAGGTGCAATGAGCCCACCCAGAGGCACAGCATTTGCTACAGAACATCAGTTTGGGAAAGGGAGGATCACCTGTGAGTCGGTGGATTTTATATCATAACTATAAGGTTAAAGTCAACTGAAGTGCTACAATAGCAACTTATAACTGGAAAACACTGGGTTAAGTACTACTGGACAAATATAAATAAGTATTACTGGTTGTTCAGGAAATAGGAGAAGTTAACATCTACAAGTCATGCAGTGCAGTAATTGAAAATAGCCCTTTTTGTTGGCCTACACAAAATTCTGTGCTTTCAGTGTGTCAGATGATGAATTCTACAGCGGCCTCGTTTCAGTGTGATTTTGTGAAGTGTTCACTGCTGTCAGTGTCCTGGGGTCTGAATGCCAAGCCTGCGATGCCCTGAGCTTGATGTTCATGCTGGTGAAGATGCCCGGCTGAGAAGGGCTCTGCCCTTCCCGCAGCAGCCGCGGCACCGCGCGGAGCAGCCGGCACGCAAAGCCTCCCCCAGCAGGGAAACAACCCCAAAGGGCTCGGCTGCACAAACAGGGCGGAGCACGAGGCTCCCCTCACGGGCCCATCTGCTCAGTGTGCCGTTTAACAAACCAGGATTACACGGAGCCAAGTGCCAGCAGTGCCACTGACAGGTGACACTGCGCCCTGGCCGCGGGTCACGGTGGCACCGCAGCGCCCAGGGGAGCAGATGTACCCAGGCACAGGGAACTGTGCTGGGGCCCAGGACACAACGTGGATTTGCACAATCCCAAATGGCTGTGGCACTTGGAAAGACCCTTTTTGCTGACGGGCACCAAGGCTGGCCTGTGAATCTGAAGTAAAGAGAACGGGGGGTTCTTCTCAGCTAACTCATTGGCAGGTCCTGCTGCTGTTTTTCCACCCGTGTGCCCTCTCCTCCCCTGGCAGCTCACACATCACAGCATTGCCAACTCCACAGAAATGGGCTTGGAGCAGAATGAAGCTTCTCATACCATGTTTTCCTGCTGCTGCAGGACAGGCTGCGGCACCCGACTGGAGCAGCATCAGGGGCAGTGCTGTTGAACAGACCAAGGACCTTCCACACCAGCCCGGGCAGATGAAGGGCCACATCTTTATAAGCCTTTGGCATGCAGGCACACGGCATTGGGTGGCATTAAATACCTTCAGCATTGCTCACAGGGTATATACATATATGGGCATATATGTATATACGGAGGTTTGGCTGCAGAACTGCACTAAGGGTGTTATGAGGCTCTGGGGAGGAAAGGCATGAAATGACCAGATTCTACAGCAGAAGGTTTTCCCTGTGGTCTCCCTGGGAAGTGCATGGTTACTAACAGAGAGAGGATTTAAAAATAATGACTTTTTCTGTGGCTCGTCTTGTTCTCACAACCCTCAGGACATGCACAGGATACAGAGACACACTGAAAGTAACTGTCTGGTGCAATAAACTACAATATTGAGAGACTTTGGGCATACAGGAGTTGCTTGCTGAGGTGGTACATACGCAGAGGTAGCCCCACCTATGAACTAGCTTTTCAAAACACAAATTTTTAGGCCAAGTTTAAAGCCATGGGTGAGCTGTTCATTCAGCAAACATTTCTCAAGAGAAGAACGTGCTAGCTGCTGAGCAGACTAACCTGGGCTGGTTTTGGCATTCTACAGTATCCAGGTCCCTTTGGAGGCTCAGGATGTGCATGGCTAGGTGTCACTGCAATGATGCCGTTTGGGAATTGTATTTTTGAGAGATGAGGAAGCAGACAGGTTAACGAGGGATGTACAGCTGGGGCAGCACAAAATGGTAGTGCTCAACAGGTAAAGGTGCAAAGGCTCGAAGCCAAAGGCCCTGGGGCTCACTCTGCAGCTCTGGGTGTCCTGAGGAGCCAGGAGCCGAGTGCATCAGGTAAGCCTGCCTTAACATTGCCATTTACCTGCACAGGAGCACACCTGCACAACGCTGAGGAGAACCTGGAGCTCCTTTTTCTAAGGGGCACACATGTCATCCCACTGAGCTGGAAGCAAGACCTGTGTATCAGACCAGGACTGACAGCTTCCTGGCACGGACAACTAACTGCCCAGCAAATCTCAAAAAATAATTAGCTTTTAGAAGAGGAACAGGAGGCTCTTTAAAACGTTTTTATTGTTTCAGCCAGGTGTTGTGCAGAAATCTGCTTTTCTGACAGCATCCTGTGCTCAGGTGCAGCTCCAGCCGCTCCTCTGGCCCAGGGACTCATCTTTAGAGCACTGGTTCTGGCTTTCCTGGCAGGACTTCTAATCACTTACGTGGTAAAGCTTTACTCTCATGTTCCTGAAATACATCCAAACACGGCAATGACTGGGGTGCCTATTGAGAAATAAACCCAAACTCTAATGGGCATTTTCTTATCTGAGCTCTGTTCAAAGCAATGGGCCATTCCAAGGAGAATCACAAGGCTGCAACGAAGGCTTCAAGGATGCCTTTCTGTGTGGCCCACGCTCACAGGGTTTTGTTTTACGCTTGGAAGAGGAGAGTCAGAACATGTTTGGACTGCTAAGCTCAGACTGTAAGAACCTGCAACCCCTCTGCACAAAGACTCCCCTGGCTTTGCCCGAGTTCTGCACTGAAAGGAGCTGTTGGCTCCACAGAAATGGAAATAAATCATGGGTTTGTGTATTATCCCTTGCTCTTTGCATCCCTGAGAACAGAAATAAGCACCGTGGCCTATAAATGTCAAGACTGAGTCAGAAACTCTATTGTCAATTATTTTTAGCATCAGAAATGGAACTGCAGCACCTTTGGAGCACAGCTAAGGGCTGATTAAGCTGTGCTGCAGCTCTCTGAGAGAATGTGTAGGCCAACAAGAGGTCAGATCCAAACCCCCATGCTCATTAAAGCACCGATTTCGAGTTGTCTGTAAGGAACAAAGCTGTAAATTAGCAAACCTGGTTGGCTGTGGCTGTTGCAGCGAAGGGAACACTTGTGGCAGATGTTGTTGCTGCAGACACAGTGGCTGGCGTAGCACCGTGCACCATGGGAACTTTCGGAAGGAAAATCAAATAAGCAAACGTACAGAAGAGTGTAGCAGTATGGGACCAGAGCGACACGTGGGAGGTCATTGAGCATGGTTTACCACAGCAGAAAGCCCGAGACATCATTGCCAGCGCATGACATGCAACCACAGTGCAAAGCAGGACAGCATTCCGGGAGGGAGGGGAGGGAGATGGAAGAGAAAAAAAAGGGGAAAATGCTTGTTACCATCAAATCAAGAAAATCGACACAAACAAGCTTAACCATTTCAATATGAAAAACAACAGGAGAGTTTTTTCAATGCCCCTACATTTACAAATTTTTGTCCTTTAGAAATTCAACCCAAATATTAACTGCTAACAGAAATTAATCTTGTAGAAGGACAGAATACATCTATGTGGTTATGGTAAGACACAGTCTTTAGTTAACACAAGATAGGTTCTAAACACTGGAACTCATAGCCCAGTCAAAATCCACCAAGGAACGATGTGCAATTAAAAACTGCTGTACAAAATTAACATCTATGTGTCCATGTCAATTAAATAAAACAATCACATTTAATTGACAGGTGTTAGTGCAGGAGGCTCGGGGAGATGGACTGGCACGAGGGCTGTACGTTAAATCTAGCAGTGGATTTTGAGGGTCTGTGAGTTGCAACACAGGTTTAAGGTAATCAAGAAACAAAGCTGGCACCTACCAACACTTGTAGCGGGTGTCATGCACAATATTGAGCCTGCTCATCATGCATTGCAACAGGAAGGTGGATTTGGAAAGGGAAAAGAATTAAAACAACCCATCACACGTGTAATTAGAAATTTCATTGAACAAAGAAGAAAAATTGTTATTACGGGCACAGTGGCATGTAACTGTCAGCACAATCAAACCACACAATAGCACAGTGATCCGTTAGAACGAGGCCTCAGGGACAGGTGGAGCTGTGCTGGGACCCTGCTGGCCCCTGCACAGCCAGGAAAGCCTTCCTCAGCTCTAACTCACAGCTCCTGAAACCTTCCTGCCTTGGGACACAAGCCTTGCCATGGTCCTTTCCCTGCTCTTCTCACACCAAAAGAGATGCTTCAAACTCACCCTGCCTGGTGCCTGCGGTCCCCAGTGCAGGGACCAGGGACCAGGCACTGCTGTCCTTGTTGGAGCCGTCCAGCCAGATGGACAGTGGGACAGAGAGAGCCTCTCCTCTCCTCTCCTCTCCCTCTCCCTCTCCCTCTCCCTCTCCCTCTCCCTCT
>JAWWEY010000013.1:568456-587377 GCA_035582745.1 Loriotus luctuosus | reverse complement strand
TCCTCTCTGAACCTCTCCTCTCTGAACCTCTCCTCTCTGAACCTCTCCTCTCCTCTCTGAACCTCTCCTCTCTGAACCTCTCCTCTCCTCTCTGAACCTCTCCTCTCCGAACCTCATCTCACCAGCAGTGCTGAATGGTCCCTGTGCCCTGAGCAGCTCCCAGTGACACCCCACAAGCCCTGCTCAGCCTTCTGTTCTACATTGTAGGATGTATTTTAAGCTGCTGGTGCCTGGGCTCACATCCCCAGCTCCCGTCAGGCCACACACCTGCAGAGTGCTGCCCTGCAACCAGAGCCAGAGCAGGAAGGTGTTTTAAGGATCATTCTGGTATCATTTTTAAGTATCACCAAGCTGGCAATTCTCTTTAAGTTACACAGCAAAATGCCTCCCACCACACTGATCTCACAATCTTCTATTTCTGCTTCCAAGATGATAAACATATACTGGCCTTCCAGAATATCCATTTTAATAAATTATTTACTTTTAAATTTAACAAATAACATTTATTAACACCGTTAATGATGAGTGGCACAGCAGAAACAGAAATAAGCTCTGAACTCTGGCAATGAGATTGCAGGGGGAATGGAAGCATATCCCAGCAGACTGGCAGAGGCAGGCAAGGCTGCCCCTGTGACACCCCGGGCTGTACTGGGGACAGAAATTGGCTCCAGCCATGCCCAGCGCTGCAGGGAATGCACAGCCTCAGGAGCATTTCACTATGCAGGGAAGAAGTCAGGCCAGTTTAATTGCTGCTGGGGCCAAGGTTATCCTCTGTCCCTGCTGTATCTGTAAGGCAACAAAGGCAAGGGCATCATCCTGTTCCCTAATTACCCCTCTGTGTCAAGGAAGAGACTGAGCACACTGGCAAAGAAAGGGTAAAGGAAGGGTGCCTCTCCTGACCTCCCCTGGCACAAATCAGGGCTGAAGCCAAGGGGATCACCTGCAAGATTAAAAAACGGAGCAGAATTTGGCTAAAAAGTACAAACAGTAAGCAGAACTGCTTTCTTGGTCCCTCTTGTGGGCTCTCAGTGGCATTAATGGGGTTTCAGAGCAGAAGCTCTGGGCTGTGGCTCTGCAGAAGTGCCCCATGCACACGGCTGTGCACCCTGCAGTGGTCCATCACCCCATGCACAAGTAATAATGGTGTACTACCCACTGCTACACATGGGCTGGGTGTTAGAACCACTCTGAAACATCCCTGTAACACTTCTCAGTGAAAAGCTCCAAATTTCAGCCTGAATGATCATCATTAACATTATGACCAGTGCACACACTTTCGAAAGGGAATTAAAGCAAATGAACATGAGGCAGAAAGTGGAATGCTTGCTGGGGTGGCATAATTCCCAAATACAGATATGATGCTTTATGACCCTCTTACCAGTCATAAAAATAATTTTTGCTATGATCCTAATATTCAGCTTGACTTCAGAAGCTTTGACATACTAATGAGAACACATGAATAATGAATGTTCACTTTCAATGTTCCCTGGCTGTTCGGCACAAGGCAGATTTTTAATCTGAGGATGTTCCGACTTAAATGACCACAACTTCATAACCGGATTATTTCTGCAACACAATAAAGCTATTTCTATAAATATTCTAGGTTTACTGCTGTTTTAATTATTTTTTCTCTTTTCTCCCTTGTATTATTCCCCTCAGTCTATTTCTTCTGTCCAATCTACTAAGGCCTAATTAAAAACAACACTCCAGACAGCACAAGCACTCCTGTGGAGGTGAGCAGTGGTGTGTGACCTTTCCCTCCCCAAAGTTTTAGGTGAGAACAGTGGTTTTGCACAGGCCCAGCAGCCCCAGGGAGGAAAGGCCCTTAAGGAAAGCCTCTGGGCACTGAGTCCCAGGCAGGAGCAAGGGAGCCTCTGGTGCTGCAGCTGCAGTAATTGAACAAATACACAACGAGTTAACACAACGCAGAGGGAGCTGCAGCCTATCCTCACTGGGCCTGGGGTTCAGCTGCCAGCTGCAATCCTGCCCTTTGCAGCTGCACCACCCAACTCCTGGGGGCATCCTGCCAACATGACCCCTTGCTCTGGAGGCTCTCGCTTCTGCAGGCCAGTCTGGTCACCTGGGGACACACCTGGGGCACAGCAGCTGCACTCACAGCCCTGAGGAGAAGGGAGCTGAGGCACAGCACGGTCCCAGGCACCGGGCAGGACGTCACTCAGCTGCCCCAGGAGCACTGCAGCAGCCCCAGGTGCACTGCAGGACATGGAGCAGCTGAAGGTCTGAGGAGCTGGAGCTCTGCACATTCACAGCAGGAGGGTCACCTACGTCTGCCAAGGTGTCCCCAGCTGGCAGCCAGGACCCAAACCCAGGCATGCAGAGCCTCCTGACTCGGCACACTAACTGCCCTTATCTCAACAGCACAAATGTTCCTGGTTCTTTCCTGCCACAGCCCTGAACTCCCCTCTCAGCCTGGGGACAGCTTCCAGCAGCTGTGGTTTCAGGGACACCTCAAGAGGGCAGCTGTGCACAGAGGGAGCTTTAGTTGAGACAGGTGATGTGAATGTCTGAACATTTAATCACTTCAGGAGTGCTGGAGTGCAGTGTCCACTCCCAGGCATGGATGTTCCCTGGATGTGCTTCACATCCCTGGCACACAGGCAGCCAGAACAATGCCTTACAATTCAGAAGAGGTATCTGAGGTTTCCTGCAGTATCAGTGGGAAGACATGAGGAGTGAAGTGCCCTGCAGAGGGGAGAGTCCTGCCCAGGGCACACCCACCCTGTGTAGGCTCTGCAGGTGTCCTGTCCTCCAGCCCTCCTGCACACTCTGCCTGGAGCCACTAGGAACACAAACGAGCACTTACACCTTGGCTGTCTGAACCTGAAAAATGTCACTTTAATTCAGATGCCACTGAGCTGCCCTGGCCCTGCTCCGTGCTCTCCGTGGCTTCGCAGGGACAGATGGAGAAACTCTGTGTCCACGTGGCTCTGCCCAAACAGGAACTGATCCCAGCTCATTTGAAGCGGGAAAAACTAAAAAAGGCAAGGTGCCAAAGACATTTTTCAAACTTTTTGGAAAGTACTGGACTACGGGAAAGCTCAAATTGCAGCTATCTGAAAAATATAAAGAGAGAATTCATAATAGCTCAGGCTAAAAACTCCCTTACTTTTATTGTGTAACATACACTAAACTCCAGTGGTCAGGAAAGGTCTAATGAAGCTCAAGAACCACTGCCAAGCTCCTGGAGGTTCCAGTGTGGATCTGCTGGAGGAAGAGCTGAGGTAAGGTGTGTCAAGAGCCAGTGGGAAAGACCCCAGTCTGTGATGAGGTGCAAATGGGGTCTGGCACACACAAACCACAACCCCAGCTCCTGAGTTCCAGGGGGAAGTACAAAGGCAGCTCCAGCATTTCCAGAAACCATCCAGCCCCTTGCTGGTTTCATGGAAGCAGGGAAATTGCAGATTACAGACTCTACTGGTCATGGTGCAGCAAAAGAGATCTGTGAATTTTAATATGTGGGCTAGGGATCTGACCTGCAGCTTACCCAGCCCATCTTGCTATTGACTCCAGCAAGCTTTGCAACATTTTCTGATACATTTCAGTGGCTGCAATGCATTTTTGCATTATTAAAATGCACTAGATCAAGAAACTGATTTTTGTGCCATTTAAAGTACACAAGTTGATTGCATGCCAGGTCATGACAACATAATAAAGGGCACTGCCCTGATCTCCTAGGAACACACTTGCCGAAGACGCTCAGGATAAAATCCTTTAAATTTTTGGGTAGAGACTGATTAGCTGTATTTCTTCCCCTTCCCAGCCTGCATTAAGAAGGGCTGTCCTCACAGACTCTATCCCATTTCTGAGTACAGATCTATCAGCTCTGCACATTCCTGGAATGATGGTGCTGCTTTAGTGTGGGTTCAGGTGTAACAAACTACTTCAGCTGTGTAACTAAGGGCAGAAGCTCCCAGGACATACTGGAGATCATTTCTCATGCAGTGCCATCAGCAGAACCAAAGCACATATTCCAGCTTTATGTCCCATCACTAGTCCTCCAAAAGGATTTCTGCTTAGTCCATAGTACAGGCATCAACTCCACCAATTACACCAGGACTCTTGGCTGAGAACAAGCACTTGACTTTACTCAGTCCAAGACCAGCCCTGAGCCATCAGTGGTGGAGGCCCAAACTGTGACTGCTTGTGTAGGTTTGTGTTTCTCCACCTGTGAGGCTGCCTGTGCTGCCTGGGATCACTGCACCCCATTAAAACCTCATTAAAAAACCCCTTCGTGTGTGTGACTCAGAGCCACCACTGCCAAGGCCAAGGTGCCTTACAGGGAAACAAGCACAACAGCTGAGGGATGTGGAAGGAAGAGCAGTCAATCCAGGAAAAGAGGAAGGAGAGAAGAGATTTCAAATTCTGATTTGGGGTGAGAGAGCATGATGCTGATTTTGTGTTAGACTGGAAAACACCCACCCAGCTTCTGTGAGGAGCAGAGAGAAGGCAGCGTGCCCACAGGCAGCCCCTCCTGTGCCCAGGGGCAGGGGCACTGCTGTGCCCTGCCTGGAGGGGCTGCCTGTGCCTGGCACAGCGGCCTCAGCACACACCGCGTTTGCACCAGCGACCTAGAGCTGCCTGCTAGTGTGCTGCTCCAGAAATGCCCCCGCTCCCGCCCCTGGAAAGGCACCAGCAATGCACTTACCTGGTGGGAGAAAGGCTGTATGCTGCTGTAACTGCATGTTGGCAAGAGCTTGCTGGTATTGGAAGATACCAGTGTTAAAGACTGCGGTGGCACCATTGGTTTTTTCAAGCGCAGGCCTCTTTGGTAAGGGGGGAAGTACAGCTTGAGGAATTCCCTGAATGGCGGATGGGTATAAAAATAAAGTCCAGTAACAAAAAGAAAAAAAAAAAAAAGGGAGGGGGTGGGTGAGGCATGGAGGAGGATGGGAGGGAAGGAGGGGGGAAGGGAGGGAGGAGAAAAGGAGAGAGAAAAAGGAAAAAAGAAAAATCAGTAGAAGGCAAAATAACCAGGCAGCACCATGTTTCTCCATGAGCAAGCAAGCAGCATAGCAGACTGAACTACCAAATAAAAGGCGAGGGAACAGCTTTCCAGGGAGCACTGTTTGCCTACCACTACAGCGGCACAGGGAGCGGCGGGACAGCCGCTGCAGGCACCGGCATCAGTGCCACGCCAGGGAAAGCTTCGGGTGGGCCAGGAGCGAGGCTCTCGGGGAAGCAGCACTGCTAGCTCCATGAGGATCACACGTAGAAGCCATGTTAATAGTCACCGTCTGGAGTGGATGGCAGGGCCGTGGTGACACCCCAGTCCCCGGGCCCCAGCGCTGCCCGGGCATGCAGAGCGCGCCGCATGCCGGCCCCGGCCGCCTCCGCGCCACCAAGCCATGCCAACGCCCCTGCGCCGGCACCCGGGAGGGACAGGGACAGGGACAGGGGACAGGGACAGGGACGGGAAGGGGCCGGCGGGGCGCGGGGGCGGCAGGGAGGGCACCCAGCCCGGCCCGGCCGCCCGCACGCCCTTGGCCGGGGACGCGGGGAGGGAAACCGGGATGTTCCATCGCTACACATTAACCCCAAACTCAACTCTACGATACAGCTACATGCCAAGCTAAAAGGTGAAAGGTCATAGTACCAGGTCAAAGGTTGCCTCGAGGGGTCGCTTCAGTGATTTGACAGCCGACTGAGTCTTAATTAGCAGGCAGCGAGCACATGATGGCAATGGCCAGTGGGGTCAAGCGCATTAACATAAACAGCAAGCAGAGGTGCGTCATGGGGGCAGCAGTGCATTTGGGGAGGTGAGAAAAAACAAATAAAAACAAATCACCGGATGCCGTGTACAACGGTAACAAGACTAGGCATGCACGGGCCGACGGGCAGGGCAGCGGGGCGGCAGGGGGTGCCCGCACAGCCGGGCTCGCGGCCACGCGCAGCCCACCGCCTCGCCCCGCCGGCCCTGCCGCCCCCACTGTGCTCCGCTTCCCACACCCACGGGCTCAGCACAGGCGGGACCCCCTGCCACCACAGCCCCCCGGTGCTGCCCTCGCCTCGCCAGCACACCAGCTCCTCACGGGGCCCAGGCCTGGCTCTACAGCTACGGGCCTGCACCGCGCCCGGGACGGCCACCGCCAGCCCTAGGGGACACGGGACAGGGACAGCAGCAACACGGTCAATCCACTCCAAACTACACCTCTACAAACACGGACTTACAGAAACTAAACACGGGTTTATCTGGCTGTGCAGCTGGCCAGATACACATCTGCCCACACACACAGATGTACAGCCAACCAGAGACACAAGGAGCCCACACGTACAGACACCCACACACGTATGCACGCACAGAGGTACACACAGCTACTCCGGACACCAGCAGGCAAAATTAGTCAAACACCTCAATGGTCTGGAACTACTTCACAGCAGATCTGGCATCACATGCTGAGAAAGCTCATTGCACCGGGTAGTGATCAGGGTCCCCAAGCACACGCACCCTCCTCAGCAAGGACAAACACACATCCACCATTGCCTCTCCTCAATGTACGGCTACATCCACAAGTGCTCCCACACTCACCATGGCAGCTGCAGTCGCTGCTGCTTGGGCAGCTGCAGCTTGGTTAACCTGGTACTGGGCAGCCTTGATCTTGGCTTGCAGGTGTGCAGGAGGGTGAAAATATTTGCACTTTTCCCGGGAGCACCTCCCTTTGATGTAATCCATGCAGACGGTGACGGTGTTGTCGTTGGTGTCGATCATGGCACTGTCGGCGGGGTGAGCGAACCGGCAGTCGTTCTCTCCCCGGTTGCAGTTCCCACGCTGGTACTCTCGACACACCTGTGACACCAGGAAAAGAAAGACACTTACTTTTGGTGATGGGTGTTGCAGGCACGGCTTGGAGCAGAGAAAGCTTTCTGAAAATCTGCCAGAGAACCACGAGGAAGGGGCCTGGCCCAGGCGGTGCACTGCAGGGGGATGGAGGGCTCAGGATCTGGCAGCCAGGTCTGGCTTCTCCAGAGCCATTTCTGATGTCGAGGAGCATGAAACCCCACCATGATCAGAGCCAAGCACACAGCAGGTGTCGCTCTGGCTCCCACTGAGCCATCCAGGGGGCTGTTTCTGTCTCCTGAAATGTGCTGTGGCTGCTCTTGGGCACCACCCAAGCATCCCAAGGTGCTCGGCCATGCCCTGCTGTGCCCTGGCTGTGCTCCATGAGCTCATTAGGGTGAGTGAATGGTGTGTGGCCACCCCCAGGGAGCCCCACCGGGTGGGCACTCTGTGTCCATGTGGTCCCACGATCCAGGCACCTGCCAGGAGACAGCAAGCCGAGCCCATGGTGGTGGCACAGCCCCTGTGCTGCCCAGCCATCACCCTGGGGAGGTGGGGAACAGCAGCGGCCACAGCTGGAGCAGCCACTGCTCTCGCTGTCACACGCCAGCAGCCAGATGGAGCTGAGGGCTCAGACACTGCAGCTGCGTGGTGACAGCCCCTGCAGTGTCCCCGTGGGCTCCAGCCAGCCCCGAGCCCACACAGACACCCAGCCACCCCAGCACCACAGACATGGACGGTGTCACCAGTGTGACAAACACCAGCCCCCTCTGCACACGTCCAACCCTGTGTCTGGCAGACTGATGTGGGCTCCTGTCATGGTCAGTTCTCCCCAAACTGCCAACAGAACACACTTTGCATTCCAGATTTCCAAAGGCCGTAGGAAACAAAGGGACAAAAGCAACTGGATCTGCATAAAAATAAAACCCTTTAGTAGATGGAATTTCCTGTTCAAGGTGGGTGCCTGTAAGTTTGGATCATAAGTATTTCCTCAAGGACCTTGGGTCTGATCCCTGCAAGAACCCAGGTTTGGGGGTGGTTTGGTTTCCTTCACACCAGTCCTCTGGCTGCTGTTTCACCCTCATGCCACTGCCACCTGCAAATCCTCCATGGGTATGAACTGCCCCTGCAGGACCAGGACCAGGACCAGGTCAGGCGTGAAAACATTTGTGCAGGACCATTCCTGCAGGACCCTGCTCATGGGCTTTTTCCACACGGTGACAGGCCCCAGATGTGTATTGGCACCTGAGCCAGGCCCAGCCCCTCCATGGCCCCTGCTCATCCCGTGCCCTCTTGCTCAGGGCTCACAGAACAAATTCTGCAGCATGCCAGAAACAGCTCAGGCAAATTCCTGGGCTGGAAAAGATCCACTGGCCTGCCAGGTAATCCTGCAGCCAGATCCCTTCCCTGGTCCAGTCGCCTGCAGTGACACATGCCAGCCAGCACAACAGTCCTGATCACCCAGAGCTGACCAGCTCCAAGAACTTCTAAGCTGCTTCTTTCTGGCAAAGCATGGCATGTAAGAACCAAGCAAGAAACAGCAGCTTGGCTGTGGTCATTCCTGACTTGGGAACACTTCTAATAGAAAATGATGGCATTCCAACAGAAACAGCTGTTTTTGATAATGTGTTAGGCAATTCCTTTTCCTCTCACTTCCCTGTCCCTCTTGCTTCTTTTCTAGTTCACTGAAGAACCACACTTTGTTCGAGATACTTCCTGCAGGAGAGGAGTGTGAGGAAAGCTGTAGAAAAGCCTGAAGCCATGACATTTCCATCTTGAGATGCAGACTCCTTACAGGAGTAGCTGAAATCACTGGACACCCAACACCTGCACGCTGTCAGTGTGAAATCCAGACGAAAGCCATCCCACTGCTAGTATCAGTCCCTGACCTCCCTTCACCAAGACTCACATTAATTCAGGAGCCACAGTGCTGCCCGACAGAGCTGTGGTGTCTGCCTGCATCCCTGAAAACCCCAGGTGTGCTTACTGAGAGCTTTCAGCCTGGGAACAGCCTGGGTCTGTGTGCCAGAATGTGTGCTGACTTAATTCCTGCCAGAGTATATCACTCTTGAAAATAAATATTTAAAATTCTAAGCAGAACCAATCATACTCCAAGATTAGATGCTAACATCATTGTGGTTATTTTTCTCCAGGACAGTTCATTCCAAGGGAGAGTGAGCCTTATAAAGCTCTGATCATGCCATAACAAATGGCAATGCCACAGCTGCAGCTCCCTGGAAGGGCAGGTAGACACTGCTGGCTCCTCTGGGAGGTAATAGCCAGGTCATGCAGAATCTCCAAAATCCATTCTGCATTTCTGTAGCCTATAAAGTACATTCAAATATTTTGCTGTTCATAAAAACTACACGCTTGTTTAGTGTCTGGATACTAAATTTGGATACTCCAGATCAGATGACCACTGTACTGGAAAGCATTTGCAAATTATGTTCTCACCTACATGTTTCACTGCTTAAACTGAATTTGCAGAAGGGAAAAACAGTATTGTGACCCTGAGAGTGCTACTCTAGCATCTCCCTCTCATGCAGAGGAGCTTGGCTCAGCAGTGCACCACTTCTCTGAACAGCAATATCAAGAGAATGCAGCGTCCAGAGGGACAAATCCTGTCCACACTGAGGTCCCAGATGACATCAGCTCCCTGTGCACAGCAGTCACAGCCTATGGAGAGCACCAGGGCTGCCCTGGAGGGGCACACAAAGGGGTGCTCCTGCTTCCCTGGGTGCTTGGGGACAATGGGTACATCCTGCTTATAACCAGGATGCTTTTGAGCCCTCATGCCCCACGCTGACCATCCATGGGCACTGCAGGGCTGGAAGCACAAGCAAACACAGCTAATCTTGGCAGCACAACCCAAAGGGTTCCCACCATAGGCATCCTCCTCTCCATATTCATTTCCAAATCCATTATGATTTATTTATGAATTTACCTAATTGCATTTTGGTTTTAATCCACCTCTGGCAGGTGTCCATCTTTAAACAGAGTCCTCAAGGGAAAATCATCTGTGGGTGATTCCAAGCAGCCACCTGTGTGCCAGCTCAGAGCTCGGCACGGCTGCCTCCCTGCAACCTGAGCGTGCTTTGGGCAACGCTTCCCTCGGGGAAAACATCTCTAAAAAGGGAAGTGATGTGATCCCACAGGAGGGTGACCTGTGGTGATGTGAGCTCTGAGAATAGCGACAGCAGCAGCGGGAAATGCTGGCTGCCAGATGACCCTCCACACTGCTCCCAGCTTGCCCCTTCTGAGTAGCAGCCTGTCAGCCAGGGATGCAGCTAAGGAAAAGGAATTCATTTCCCTTGGAAGAAGAGTTAAACCCTGTTAGTGCAGATGCACAGCCAGAAAGAAGAGAGTTACGAATACAGCAGGCTGCATAAAACAGAGATCCTTCTTGCTCCTCCCAGTGTGCTCCCTGAGCTCAGTGAGCAGACCCACTGCCAGAAGGGAGACCAGCAGCAGCCATGCAGGAGGCAGCAGCCTTGAGCCCTCACCCTGCTGTGTGCAGCACACACCAGGGTGACAGCAGGGCAGCCTGGCTGCTCAGCCTCCCCCCTCGCTGCCTTTTAACCACAGCCAGAGCTGCCAAGCACCTGCTCCCAGGCTGTGCCCAGGGGCTGAGTTCCATGTTCTCAGGCTGTGCTCCATGCTCCCAGGCTGTGATCCATCCACACTGTCAGGCTGTGATCCATGCTCCCAGGCTGTGATCTATGTTCTCAGGCTGTGCTCTCAGGCCGTGCTCCATGCTCTCAGGCTGTGCTCCCAGGCTGTGCTCTCAGGCTGTGCTCTATGCTCCCAGGCTGTGCCCACGGGCTGTGCTCTCAGGCTGTGCTCCACACTATCAGGCTGTGCTCCCAGGCTGTGCCCACGGGCTGTGCCCCAAGCTCACGGCAGCCTGCAGCCCGTCCCTGGCTCCCCGCCCACACTCCCCAGCACCGATAAGGTGCTAAAAACACTGTCAGGCCTTTCAGATAAGGGAGATTCAGAGCGAGGGAGAGCAGCAGCTCGAGAGCACCGACACTTGTCAGGGTTGTAGCGGGGGTGATAAGCCAGGTGCGGGAGGCCAGCAGGGGAGCGTGGGCACCGTCTGCCCGAGCCAGAGAGGCCGAGTCATCTGCACCCAGCAGCTGCAGCTCTGCACCTCTCCCTAGTGCTCAGGGGCTGTGCCCCCACCAAGACAACGCCTTCTGGGCACATACTAACGCCTTTGTGGCACCCTTGCTGCTGCCGTGATCATTCCTGAATATTCCCATTTCCTTCTGCAAGCGAGGGTCAGAAGCAGAGTGGCAGCCTGAACTTACTGCACCATCACTCAGTCACTCCTTGTTCTTACCGTCACAAAGATACCACATCACCAGCCCAAGTGAAACCTGCATTATTTGCTTTCACAAGGAAAGTACTTCCCACCTAGAAGGCATAATAAATGCACTTGTGCAAGTAAGTTACAGCAGGCAGCTCCTACCTCCAGCCTGTCTGTCCTCATCAGCTTCTGGGCAGCGGCGGCGGCGGCAGCAGGAACCGGCACGCCGGGGTTCCCTGTCACCAGCATCGGGGCCGTGGGCAGGATCTCAGCAGGGACCAGGCCTGGGGACACGGGCCCCAGGTAGGGGTTGAAGGCGGCTGACGCGTTGGTGGCTAAGCTCGGTGCAACGGAAAACATTGGCTGCAAGGGGAGACAGGGAAACAGACATTTAACATTTGTTGTGCGGCAGCTTGCCACGCCGTCACCAAAACAATTCTTCAGCATCCCCTGGAGCTGAACGAGGTGAGTTTCTGCTGCTAACTGGAAAGGAGCATTTGCTGTGTTTGTGGCTCATGGGGAACACCCGTGCAGTTATTGCAATGAGCAAGAGCACGGGACAGGGATCTCCACCAGGCTCTGCTGCTTCTCCTGCTCCAGCTTCCCTGCACACTCACGACACGTGGCAGCTCCTGGAACAAACTCACAGAGGACCCACACTCCAGCAATGCCATAATGAATGACAGACACTCCGTGGGGTCACAGAGAGTCTGGGGCTACCAGGGGGACATGGGCACGCCAGTACAACGCTGGCTCTTGGGGAAAAGGCACCTGAGAGCCCTGACAAAGCATCAACCACACTCCACTTGAGGCACAGGCAAAGCCTTTCTGACCCTGGTACAGCTAGAGCTGGCCCAGGAACTCCTGAGGTTTCACAGCCACAATCCTCCCGTTTTACAAACAGGATGGCCATGCAGGTAATCAGACACTCGCTGCATCAGGGAGATGCTTTACTTAGGCTGAAACTTTAAACCAGTGGAAGAAAGAGCACATGCAAACATGATTTTATTTTGTTTGTTTGCATGATTTCAAAAAAGAGTCAAGTGCCCTTGTGGGTGTGAAGATAATTGGGTCTTGAGCCCAAATAATGCTGTGAAAACCCAACACAGAGCTGCTACACTGCGGCAAGGATTAAATAACTCTCCTGCCCCCAAATGCAGTGTAACTGCCAAATAAAATTCAGCCAGGAGTGTTTGTCTTTCAGTATCTAAATAAGGCAGTTACTCAAGGCATTTAGGTTCTTTTCCCCAGCTAATCTTTAGAAGGAAAAACAACTACCGAGTTAACACAACTCTTTCTCTGTTTCATATCAATTTAAGGCAGACAGCAGAGAACAGCACATGTTTCTGTATTCCTGAGGAAATGACTGAATTGTTTGGAAGCAAGAGACATTGGAAATAATGAACAAAACCATACATGGATTACAGGAGAAAACAGAATGAGAGTTGTGTAAATGGGTATAATTTCTGTAATGCTTATGATTCTTCATCCATGTGAATGAAAAACAACCTGGCAAATATTACAGGAAATTAAATATTACTCCTAAATACACTATTAATTAACTGCACTTTTCATTACTGGCTTATCAGCTATGTAATAATGAACTTCAAAATAGAACCAGTCTGTTAGTGTGTAACTTAAGAGATGTTGGTGATTGATTTCAGCCCACTACACTCAAACAGACACCTGTGTGCCTGCTGTACAGCAAATAAGACTACCCCATTTATTTTCTACTGAGCTTATTTTCTAGCAATATAAATATCCTGCAGCCTTTTGACCATTGCAGAATAACAGCATGTTATCAGAGCCAGCTGGCATTGCTCTGAAGCTCACAGAGACATGGGGATGTGCTGCACAGCCTAAGTGGGGACACCCCCTGTCCTACAGCCCCATCAGCACAAGGCACTGCTGGGCCAGGGCACAGAGCCACCCCAGCTCTGTGCTGCTGGATGGAGCCACGCTGACTGATGCACTAGCCATGATCAGGCTGAGCCTAACTCCCCCGAAACTAAAGCTCAATTCCAGCAAGTAATTCTCTGGGACAGCTCCCTTGAGTGAAGGGAAAACACCCAGTGAGCATCTTCTCAAAGCCAGGAGTTTCCTAGAGCACATAATATTGCAAAGGAAACTAAAATCTCATGCAGATCACTCGCTTACCAAACTCTGAGAATAAAGCTGCGAAAGATAAATTAACCCAAGATTACTGAAATAATCAAAAATATTACTTCAGGCAAGGCAGAATTAAGTAACACAAAGACATACAGAGGGGCATTTCAGTGATTTCAGAGGGCATTTCAGTTCCTCTCCCATTCCCAACCTCAGTGGGATTTCCTGGTGTGGCAGCCTGTGCTGCCTGCACTCAGCCCAGCTCCTGGGGCACCCCTGGGGGGCACGTACCACGGGCTGCAGCGGGGCTCCGGGCATCATGGCATTGGCCAGCTGCATCTGCTGGGCCAGCATGGCCATGTTCTTCTGCTGGATCAGGTTATTGCGGCCATTGATCTCCAGCTGTGTTTTTAAGTGTGGTGGTGGGTGAAGATATTTGCAGTTTTCCCTTGAACATCGACCCTGAAGAAGAGAATGGACACAGCAGGATTAGAAGCTGCATCTTTGCTCCTTGTGCCATGGGCTAAAGCAAACACAAGCAGACACACTTACCAGATACCTGGAAAATGAGACCTTACATGAGCACAGTGTAAAAGTCAGAGCAAATTACTGCTAAATGGGTAACATGGAACTACAATATGTGTGGCTGGAATCAGAGGAGCAGTTAACCAACCTGAAATCCAGACTAAACTCAATGTCCTCATTCCAGTGCTGGGGTTTAGGCTGTTCCACAACTCTCTGGATGAGATCCAGAGCCCGGCAGTACGTGTTGTACACCCCAACCACTTAATGTACTTCATACACTCAAATGCTTTAAGGCCATAAAAATCATTCCTGTGATCTAATGCAATGTCCTCTGGCTCCCAGGAAACAAGGAGCTTCACTGCTTCCCCACTGAGGCCAGCATTTCTATCCACTTGGAGATGGTCCTTAAGGAAAGCTATTTACTCAGAGTTAAAGACTACTAGAATATACCATAGCCCCAGGTAAATTGTGCTTATGCTTCACTATCACCAGCTATTATCAAAACACTTACATCCTCCTTGTTTGCACGTAGCTCTGGAGCTCAGGGTACCTTTAACCTTCAATCTCTTTTAATTTACAGATCTTAGCAAATTTCCCAGAAGAAATGCAGACGTGTCTGTCTGGGAGCAGGGTTTCTTGTGTCACTTTTATTCCACAGACCTGTACAAATGGCCCACAGAGGGCCCAGGAGCTGGAAGCTGCAGGCTGGAAACCAGTGGCACAGATCTCCCCAGAACACGGGCAGCATTCATCCCTGCCCCTGTGGTGAGTAGCTCCCAGTTACCCTGCCACTGGATCCTGCTGACTGCATCAGCAGAGGGCAAGGCAGATTTTCATCTCTCTGAACCTTCTCTGAACTCTTCCAATCATTACAAAAGGAATACTATAAGTGAGTAAATTCAGAGGTGGCAGGGGATGCTGCAGTGTCCTGATGGGCCATGCCAGCGCAGCGGGGCATTAACCCAACCCTGCTGGACTAAAACTCAGCACAAATACCCCTCAGCAGAGGCCCCCAAGGCCAGTGGGGCAAGGGGCAGAGGGCCAGCTGGGTCCCTCGGTGTCCCAAGCACTCTCAGGTGGTGCTCTGCCCCAGCCTGGGCTCAGCAGTGCCAGGCAGTGCCTGCTGAGCTCAGCTCAGCCCCTCTGACCAGCCAGACAGCACTGAGGCTGCAGCAGCCGCCACACAAACTCCTCACTCTTATTGGAAGCGTGGCTGCAAGAACACATTTACTTTGCTCTCCTTGCAGCAGTAAGTCTTTTAATCGCCATGCTGCCCCTCCATTTCTTTTTTTTTCGGTGTTTAATACACAGATTTATTTCCTACTCTGTATAGTTCACTTTCCTTGTCAGAAATGAAGAAATGCCATCCACTCCGGATGGGAGCAGGATGTGCCTGACCTTGCTGTGTTCAGCCTCCTGTGACACCTCATCAGGTGCAGCACAGGGCTCAGCACAGTCTGGTGATCAGGACTTGCATTGGGAGGACTTTTCACCTTGCTTTCAGGGGAGCAGGAACTTGTACCTGTCCCCAGACACCTCCCCACAGGGCAGAAGCATCCCCAGCTACTCACCAAGACTTTCCTCCCCACAAAACATAAGGCACTTCAGGTGAACACTTACAGAATTGTGGAAAACGT
The DNA here is from genome assembly GCA_035582745.1 of Loriotus luctuosus. NCBI lineage: Eukaryota > Metazoa > Chordata > Aves > Passeriformes > Thraupidae > Loriotus > Loriotus luctuosus. The sequence continues at coordinate 572,004 of JAWWEY010000013.1, read as the reverse complement.
GGCAAACTCAGACAAAAGAAAATGACCAATCATGCCCTGGAAAAATCACTCCCAAATTCTACATTCCGAAAATCGAGGATACTCCTAGAAGACTTGGATCCTCTGACAGGTGTGTTGGATCATGACAGTACACCTGGGTTTTTCAGACCTGCACACAGGTGAACAGGAGTGTGCCCATTTCTGTGTGGTCACCATCAGGCTCTTTTCCACACGACCAGTTTTCTGGGAAGCACAGCACAGCCTGTTTTTAACATCCCACACTGTATGTTAGGAATACAACTGCAACTTTTGCTCTGTGATAATAATCTCCTTCCAGAAAACATCCTGGTTGTATATTTAGTAATAGAAAAGCTTTCTTGGGATCCCCTTCTGAGACTGCAAGCTCCTTTACTGGCTGAGTCTGTGATTCTGCAATTTGAAGTGGCTATTCATGGTCAGACCTACAACCCTCTATCATTTAACAGGCCACCTCCTAAAGACAAAAGAAAAATCTCCTTGTGGCCAACAGAGACTCCAGTGAGTGCTGCACATCCCACCTGCCCTGCATGAACACACACTAGGGAGCAATTCTTAATGACTGACAGAATTTTCAGTACTGAAACACGGGCGGATGTCCTGAGGCTGCTGTGGCACCGACTGCTGCTGCTGGAGCTGCGGTGTTCCCTCAGCCAGGGGCTCTGCCGGGGCTGCCTGCCCCGGGCTGGGGATGCCAAAGCTGCAGAACCAGCAGCCACAGCTCAGCAGTGCAGCTGGAGCACAGGGAATGCTCTGATCCAAAGCAAACACACCAACACCTCCCTCTGTCAGGGAGCACAAATCCCTGTGACCCGGCGCGTTTGAACCCGAGCAGGAGGACGGCTGCTGTACCATCAACTAGTGCCTGAAAATGGTAAAACTATTTATCCTGATGCCATGGGTTTCACAGGAAAACACTGAACTCCATCTAAGCTATGGTTTCCTTTTTAAAAATAAACTGCTTGCAGGAGCCTTGTGTTGAGGCTGCCTGCCACATTCAGAGAAACCTTTTTAATACCTATATTTTAATATTCAGGACCTGCGTGGCTGCCTTGGAGCAGCCATGAGTCAGGGACTGACACCTCTGAGGCCAGGCAGAGGCAGGGCTGCAATCACTGAGCCTCTACACAAGGCTGATGCACAGTCTGCTTGCAGACAAGCCCAACACCTGCTGGAGGGGTCACTGCACCCAGTGGGACCACGGGTGCCTCTGCCCAGAGCTGGTCCCACATCGTACCCAGATGCTGGTTCAGGGCCATACCCAGAGCAGGGACAGTGCTCGCCCTCCAGACCCTGCAGCTCCCCCAGCTCACAGCCCAACAGCCCAGCATGGGGGGCTGTGGGTCTGAACACTCCCAACCAACTCTGAGAGCAAGCAGAATGCCAGCTGGGGGCAAACACCCATCTCCGGGGCAAGGAGGTCAGGGCATCACCCCTGTGAAGCCCCCTCAGCTCCCCTAGGGCTGCTGCTGTGGCACAGGGATACTGATGGCAGCACTCTGCAGACACTTTTTAAAGTGAATGCTTTCATGTGAAAACACACCAAAGTGACCACTTAATGACGTCTTTTGTGTGTGATTCTTGTACATAAAAGCCTCAACCCCTCTAATGGATCATTTGGCTAGCACAGCTAATAGCACTCCTACGGGAGCTGTCCTACTGCCATGAAATACAACAGGATTTAAAAAAAGAAAGAAAAAAGCAAACAGAGCAAGCAGACTGCCAGCACAACAAACAGAAGGAAAGACACCAGCTCAGCAGCAAAACCCTCCCTGCTGCTCCTGCTGTCTGTGGGTCCCTCCTCTCCTCAGCCCCGAGGGAGCACAGAATGATCCCCAGTGCCACAACGGTGGCATGAGGATGGGGATAAGGGGACATTCACACCTGTGCCACTTTTCTTTGCACCCACAGTGATGTCAACTGAGCACCTGTCCAGCCCCAGCCACCCTGACCCGTGGTGAGGTGGCTGCTGGGATACACCCAAGTGACCCCAGTTGTCATAACAGCATTAGCAAATGCATCAACTACATATGGATGTACAAGTACTTACATAAATTCTTTAACTTTTATAAATTTTATTTATATTTATGTATTTAGAAATTTATGTGTTTTTAACATTTATATAAATATTCAATACAATATGTGGTTGATCTCGGTATTACTACAAATGTTTGTATACCCCCATGTGTGTACAGACAGCACGTATGTATCAATCCATCAGTATTTATATGACACTCCCAGGACACACAAACTCTGCAGCCTGGGATTGAGCAACACTCATTTCCTCCCAAGCACCCCTCGCCGTGCCCCCAGCCAGTGCTGTGCCCCAGCACAGGAGGGAATTGCGCTTTTCCAGGGGTGCAGAAGCAGCAGCCTCCCCCAGCCCGAGGGGCTGTGTCGCCCAAGGGGCAGCCCGGGGCTCACAGCACCATGGGGAACCATGAGCCCTTCCCAGCGAGAGCCCCAGCTGCTCCTTGAACCTCCAGAGCTGCCAAATGCTTTCAGAGCAATCTCTGCTAATCCATGCGATGCTCACTCGGGCACACAGTGACCCCACAGGTTAAGAGGAGAATGAACATGACCTTGTGTCCGGATCAAGTACAACACACGGCACATTGAATCTGTTTGTCAGTGCAGACTCCCGTGGTGCCCGGCTGCAAGCGGCCACAACAGCGGGATGCTGAGCAGGTACGGGGATTGCTGTCACCCAAATCCTGCTCACAGCTGTAATCCCCGACAGTCACTCGACAGGCACAGAGCACTACACAGAACCTTCGCCAGAAACGTGCCCGGAACAGACAAAGCCAGCAAGCAGCAGCAGAGGGCTGAGGTCCCATCACTGTGCCAATCCCTCTGCACAGAGCTCTGGAGTGAGCCCATCAAGGGCACCTGCTGCACAGAGACCCCAGCTGGGCACCCTCACAGCTGGAAAGCACTGCTGGATTCACTGCTGGATTTTCAGACACTGGAATTCACTGCTGGAATCCAATCCTGAAATGCCAGCACATCCACATGTTTGGGGTTTTTATTGACAGAGTTTATTTAAGAGTTATACCTTTCCCGATTTACTTGTTATCCTTTTAGTTGTATTTTTCCCTTATTTTTAGCAAGTACAGTACCTTGGCATGCTGTTTTCAATACAATTTAAACATTATTAGAATACATTTGACAGGCAAATATATTATTGACTGAAAAATAATTAATTCCCCAACATTAGTGGGGAAAGTAATTATTAAAATATTACTTTATTCAGGTGAAGTTAAACAATGAATTCTGACTGAAATTTGGGAAGTTTATTAAACTTCATTTCAAAACAGGTTTTGAGTTTACAACTGAGCACAGGTGAAACAAAGCACTCTGAGAGGAAAAGCTCTAAATGTGAAATTTCATAGCATCACAGAGTCACAGACTTGTTAGGGTTGAAAGTGACCTTAAAGCTCACCCAGTTCCAATCCTCCTGCCATGGCAGGGACACCTCCCACTGCCCCAGGCTGCTCCAGCCCCAGTGTCCAGCCTGGCCTTGGGCACTGCCA
>JAWWEY010000013.1:536171-568356 GCA_035582745.1 Loriotus luctuosus | reverse complement strand
CCCAGTGTCCAGCCTGGCCTTGGGCACTGCCAGGGATCCAGGGGCAGCCACAGCTGCTCTGGGCACCTGTGCCAGGGTCACACCAGACTCACCACCCTCACAGAGAAGAATTTCTGCTGAAAGAAGAAATTTGCCTAGACCTATCCTCACAGATAAATAAAACATTTCTTCTGAAACCAAGGTCAGCCTCAAATGAGAACTGTTCTGGGGATCAATGCCAAAGCCTGGAAATATGATTTCAAATGAATCCCCTGAGCTCTGCTCCAAGATGTCACTTTTCTCAGAACGTGGGAAGCAGACAGTGAGCCCTGCCCAGGTGGACAGCAGCGGCACAGGTACCTGCGCACAGGTACAGAGCAGGTCCATGGCACGGGGAGAGCAGTGGCTGCTGGCACCTGGAAAAGCCAACAGCTGCTGTCTCAGCAAGAGGAGCTTTCCCCCAGAGTGTACAAAGGATCCAAGTTTGAATGAGCAGCACGAGAAATGATCTTGACTCCCTTTCAGCAATGCCACACCAAAACCTCCGCGGAGCCGCGCGCTCTGCTGGCACCTGACAAAACAAACCCAGCACGTTCCACTGCTGGGAAACCCAGGGGCTGCAGGGCATCCTGTGAAATCCTGAAAGCAGCATGGAGAGGTGCCCTGATTTTCAGGAATGCAAACAGCTCCAGGTCCCTGACTGACACAGGCAAAAGACATTTTACAACACAATAAACTGCCTAAGAGGGAATCATACAGCTTGATGACATCCAAACCTTTCTACTTAATTACCACACACCTCCAGGACTGCCCAAATAGCCCAGAGTGGCTACGGAGGTGGTGGGGAGAGCTGTCAGGGCTGGGACAGAGCCCCCAGCCTGTCAGAGCAGCAGGGAGCCCTGTGTGGGTGCCATACCCATGACAGGCTGCCTTTGGCAGCTGACACCGAGTTCAGCCTCTGGCCACCAAAAATTTGACACTTCCGACTTTTCTGTACAGTTTGCTTACATGATAAACAAATTAAGGCCATTCAGTCTACTCAGTAATAAAACCAAAGAGAGGCCAATACAGCACACTTGGCAGCCAGGACAGGCTGCTGGAGGAAGCAGGGTGCACGTCACCCTCAGGGCTCTGGAGCTCCAGAGCAGTTTAGTGTGATGTCACTGCACCACTAAACACTACGCTTGGACATCAATTTCCACAGGGGGCTGAGGGACCACTTAAGTCCATCAGAGCAGTAAAAGGTGGACACTGAACCCCTTAGAGCAGCATGGGGTGACCCACAGGTTTGACAGAGAAGGTTCATGGCTGTCACCACCACAATGCCGCTGACTGGAGGTGTGTGGGGAACCAGCCAGTGCTGCCCTGCCTTGCAAACCCCAAGAATGAGAGAAGTTCACACAGGAATGGAAGGAAAACCACTCAGAGCTTCCAGTAACAGGACACATCAGGCCAGTGGATGCCTCTTCCAGCCAGAATCCCACTGTGACTGAAAGGACAAACCCACAAACGCACTTGAGTAAGGCAGAAAGCACTGCCACTGTCCAACAAGAATTTTAGGAACTAAACAAAGCTGAAGAATGTCTCTTTTGGGAAAAAAACAAAACAAAACAAAACCAAGGAATCTTTAACAACTTCTAAGAAAAAATTCCACCTGTTTTCCACAAGAGGGAACTTTTGACAAGACATTGATTTCCTACAAAACACCCTTTAAAATCGGTCAGCGCAGCTTGCCAGGACCAGCGGCAGACAGGAGACCCTTAATCAGCAACTCAGGAGGAATTAAAGAACCCAGCCACATTCACCTACGAGGGCAACACACGAGCCTCGTGCCCAAAGGCACCCACAGACCAGCAGCAGCCCTCAGCACCATGGTGCCCACCCCAGGGCACCACCACATCCCCCTGCCAAGGGCACTGCCATGTCCCACCCCAGGGCACCAACACATCCCCCTGAGACACTGCCAAGTCCCCCCCTCAAAGGGCACTGCTGTGTGCCCCTGCCAGGCACCACCAATTCCCACCCCAAGGCACCCTCCTACCCCACACCTTTCCCCTTCCCTTCTGTTGGCTAGCAATTAGGTACCCCATGTCACTTGGAATTTTATTTTTTTTTAATAGCTCATACTGTCTGGTTTGAAGTGAAAATCTAAGAACAATCATTAAAAGATAAAGATTAGGCTGACAGAAAACTAGCCTTGCATCTTTCCTTAAATGTGCAAGACAGACTGAACACAGCTCTTCTCCCTTTACTCTCCACCATATCATAATTACCACGTAAGTAGAACTGTTAGCCTTGGCCTTTGTTTCTGCACGTGTCACAACCACAAAACCCATGGAGCCTAAAGGGTACGTCACCCTGGAATTTGGCAATTGACAGAACACAGCACGTGCAAAGTAAAACAATTAAAATTAGTACTTGCTGTAGTGTTAAAGTGCCATAAAAGAGTAAAACAAGAGATGCTCTTTCCCTGGCGTACCCAGCCCTGCTGTACCTCGGGGTCACGAGTGGTTTAATTCTACGTATGAGAAGCTATTTTACATGCTGTGACATTTATGTGTCAGTTTTCACACCCAATCTCTGCCAGGCACTATTCATTTCCTACCAGCTCTGTCCCTATTTGCTTCCAGATAAGGTTTCCCTCCCCACCTGTTGCAATTCCATGTAATTAATTGTACCTGGGCACAAGCACCAGCCCAGCCAGCAGCAGCTCCAGCAGGACCCAGACATGTTGCTGGGGCCCTGAGGAGCTGGCACTGGGATGTGGCCTGCTCTGTGACACAGCAGCAGTGCCTGGCAGCCAGCAGCCCCTCCCAGAACCCACTGGCACCATCCCACCCTCCCAGCACCAAGGGAAGCTGCCCTAAATGCTCAGCGTGTCTGAAGAAGCCCTCGGTGGCAGCGCAAGGCAAGGCCCTGAGTCAGCTCTGCACAGCCACCCCTAACACACAAAAATAGCTTGTTTATTCCTCCTGAGGTATTATTTTTACACCAGGAGTACTGGGTGGCCATGGCTGTGTGCTGCTGCTGGTCCCAGTGGAGGCACGTGGTGGGGCCAGGTGCTGAGTCCTGCAGGGTGCTGGACTGAGGACATCCCCATCCTGCCTGACTGCCCTGCCTTGGGGCACAGGGGCCAGGGCAGCTCCATGAGAGACACGTTCGGCCACTGCCCCCCTGCCAGCCGTGCCCAGCACGCAGGGAGAGTCACCCCCACCTCCCCACGGCATCGGCCAATGCCTCCAGGCTGCCCCCGGAGCTCCGGAGGGAAAACCCTCTCCTGAGCAGCTCCTTCGATTTCCCGTCATCTGAAGGAAAGCCCTGCTAAATCAAAGCGTGCCTCTGGTTTCCAACGAGGCAGGAACAGCTCCTCTGTACACAGAACACACCCATCAGGCAGGGATAGCTCAGGACAGCGCTGCAATGCTGCCCTGGCTGCACCCGCGCCAGGTGTGCTCACATCGTGAACCAAAGCGCACCTCTCCCTCCACCGATGAAACGGTCCACAGTGCATTCCTGCAGCAGCCAGGTAACATTCTCCTGGGGTTCACAGCTCTTTATAAATCCTGGCTTTAGTGGAAATAAGTCCAACAGAGCGAAAGTGAACATCCCTGAGGGCCACAAATAACAAATTAAGAGGTAAGTGGGAGCAGGATGGAGCGGAGTGGGACAGCAGCAGAGGAAGCTGCTGGCAAGTAAATATTGCCCAACACGACAGCAGGATTGGGGAAAAACTGACAGAGTGGAATAACAGGAAGCTTAGTCACTTCTGGACAAAAAAAGCGAGCATGTGAGCGGGGCGGAGGGGAGCGGAACACCGGGATGGATGGGAGGGCCAGGAGGGGAGAGGCACTAACCCTAACCCGGCAGGGCAGGCACGGGGGAGATTGTTCTGGGTGCCCTGCTGCACCAAACCCTGCACACGCACAGCAGGGTCCTGCAGAGCAGGGCAGGGCACTGCCCTGGGCACTGCCCTGTCCTGGGTGCCCTGCTGCACCAAACCCTGCACACGCACAGCAGGGTCCTGCACAGGCTCCCCCAGGGGAGCTGTGACCCCATTAACACACATACTCAGCTCCTCCTCAGCACAGAGAACACCCCAACTGCTCGGCTTGGAGCGGACAAGAAAGCACCACCAACAGCCCCCAGAGAATGCTGCGCTGATGATGGAATTACCATGGGTCTGGTGGCTCTCAGGCCAGCTGGTATATCATAGAGGCACTTTGCAGAAGCCTCAGGAGTGGGGAGGAAAGCTGAAAGGAAGATCAGATTTCCCTGATGGCAAGGAAAGTACCCATTACTGTTGAAATATGGTCTGCCCATCACTGATGAGGGGATAACAGCACTGGGTAAAGGGACTAGAAAAACACAAACCCAAGATTTTACTACATCATCCACAGAGGCATGAGAAAAGACAAATCTGAAGTAATTAGAAGCTAGATAAAGAAAGCCATCAAACCATGGCCAACTGATGACAAGCTTGAGTAACAGTTTTTTACCGCTTAGGCAAATGAGGGAAGAAAAAGATATAAATAACAAAGGGTACAGCAGAAGAGAGATAAAAAAAACTTTAAGTTTATAGTTCAAAAATTCATAGTCTCAAGGGAGACTCAATCTAAGTAATTCAGACTTCAGGGACAAAAAAAATGATACCAAAAAATGTTGATGTATTCAACATCAGAAGGCAAACGGAGAGTTAAAAGTCTTTAACAAAGGACAAATTGAAGCAAGCAAGAGTAGGAAAGGGAAAGTGTCGTGGGTAAACAAAGGCTGACACATCAGGTTTGTTTTACCTTGCAAGTGTGCGATGAGGCCCAGTAAAAGCCTCCTAACCAAATAAACACCCTTGCAGTCCCCGCGGGAAGCACGGGAGCGAGGGCAGGGCTGGAGGCCCCGGGCAGCAGCACTGGGACCTCACATGCAGCACCACCTCCACTGCGCCTCTGGGACACACTTGTCACATTTCTTTAAACAAAACAAACCAAGCCCGGCCCTGAAGCACTAAAGAGCTCCCTGGAAAACCAAGAAGGAGCAGAGGACATCGGCCCAGCTGGGGCAGGAAGCTCCGTGTGCTGCAGAAGCCAGCAGAGCAGCGGCACAGAGGAGCACGCAGGGCACGAGCAGCATGCGCTGAATTGCTCACCTGGGGGCTCAGCCATCCCCACGATACCCAGGCAGTGCAGGGTCCAGCCTCCCTGCCCTCGGGTCAGTGTCCAGCCCCACCCCTGACATGCCCACGACATGATCCAATAATCATTAACACTGCACATGGAATCATTAACACTGCACATGGAAGCACCAACCACAGCCCACACCAATGCTGAACCCCTTGCTCAGCTCTGTGCTGCGCTGCTCAGGAGGGGAAGGCAGGACAGAGGGCTCAACAGGCCCCATATCAGTCACAGGTTTTTCTTCTCATACAGCTCAGGAATAATTTCCTGCACTAAGTGCTTTCCAGGCCTCTTAACATTGATATTGCAGATCAATATTTCACAAAGACAAAGCTGTCTGATGGATGTGTGCACTCATTTAAGCATCTCTAACAGGCAGTGCTGCTGTAACTACACACTCTGCACCCCTGCTACCTTCCATCCCAGAGGTTTGGCCTTGCTCACTTTCCACATGAAACAAAATGACAGCAAAATGACAGAACAAAGGCCTACTGTAAGGCACTGTGCAAATAAAGACAGTATCCATCTGCTCTGTCCGCACCAGTGCAGTGCAAATACAGTCACAGCTACCAGGAAACATTGCTTGCTCTCAGGAGCTCTTCAGCCTCCCTCTGTTAAAGCCTCTGCACAGGCTTTACTTCTAAAAATGCAACTCCCTGCTAGAACAAATACACAAAGCAGGACCAGGTGAGAGCCTCTGTGTGCTCAGAAATGCGGCTGCAGGGTGAATATTTGATGCAAAAGTCTTGAAAAGCTCAACTCTGTCAGGCACACAGTGAGGAGAAAAACGCTCAGAAAATTGTCACCTGTTATGAAATAGGTGACAATGACACCAGAGGAGCAGAAAGCTGTTTGCAGTGTCTGTAAGGCCTCGCAGAGCTCGTGGGCATGCAGGAACACAGAGGTGCAGATCCACCTGCCCTTGCCGCGCTGTGAACAGAGCAGGTCACTGCACACAGACTAGTGGCAAACACAGGTGGCAGAATTTATTTTTCTAAAGTTAAATAACCACAAAACATGCCAAGCACGGCTCTGTGGTCAGAATTCCCTTTGATAGTTTATTTTCACAGGGGCACTGACACCTGCCATGTCCTGTCCCAAAGCAGAGCTGTGCAGTGCTCTGCTCCTCCCGAGGGCAGCTCGGCTCCTTGGACCATCCCAGCAGGAGGAAGACACAAAACCCCAGCCCAACAGCAAAAAGCAAAAAAGAGTAGCATTGTTTTACAGATACAGACCTTATGTAGGAAGCAGCACTGTCAGGAAGAATTTCTTTACAGAAAGGGTGGTCAGGCATTGGCAGGGGCTGCCCAGGGAGGTGATGGAGCCCGCAGCCCTGGAGGTGCCCAAGGAATGACTGCATGTGGCACTCAGTGCTCTGGGCTGGGTGACAAGGTGGGAATCAGGCACAGCTTGGACTCGATGATCCTGGAGGTGTTTTCCACCCTAAATGACTCTGTGGTTTCTGCTCCTGGCAGTCTGATGTCGTTGCAGGACATTTCAGCAGTGCCACTACCTTGGTGCACATGCTGAGCTGCAGGAAATGCCACCTCTGCAGATACTGTGTGTGTGTGTGTGTGTGTGTGTGACCTGAAGACTCAAACACTCTCACTTCAAGTGTTCAGCCACATAGCTGGTGGGAAATGAAAAACTTTCCATGTGTGGGAGCCAACTGAGCTGATGAAACAAACAGGAACATTCAGAGGGAGGACTGGCGTATCATGATCTCATTGCAGAAGCACTTTTTCCCCAAGTTCAGCATGTGTGAGGCAGAATCAAAGCTCCAGAGATGAGAGCATCAGCCTCAGGGCTGGGTTGCAGGGCTGCCTTACAGGTGCTTGCTCTTCAAAAACCTAAATCTCTTTTAATATAGTTCACTTAGATCTATGAGAGGAAACAACTTGTTTGTGAGTATTAAAAGGAAATAAAACAAATATTGAATTCCTCTCTTTTCCATGACCTTTTTTTACGTGAGACCTGACTCAGTCTAAAAGTAGTAAACCAGCAAAATAGTGAAATAGAAAATGAGAACTTTCTACCCCACAACCTCCCTACAAAGACACAAGCTGACAGTGACAGCTTTGCCCACCATTATCCCCAAGAGCTCAGAACCCCAGCATTCCAGGGAGCTGGAGATGTGCTGTTCCCAACAGCTGATCCTGCTCTTCCCTGGCACCACAGCCTCTGGGAATCCCTGCCTCTGCAGCTGCCAGGGCTCAGCTTTTACACAACATCAAGGAGCAGAAGCTGAACTAAGTAATTTGTCAGGTGATCAAAACAGAACTTGAGCAGTCACTCAGAAACACTTAATTATTTGTGATTTAAACAGAACAGAGAAGAAAGAATGGAACAACTACAGATGGTGCTGGACAACTGACCCATGGCTGTACTCCAGACAATGATAAAATCCAGCAATGCTTTCCAAATTTTAAATATGAAATACAAGTGTATTTTTAGCAACTACAATTTTAAGTTTTTTTAAGCATAAAGTAGCTTCTTAATTCACAAAAGGTCTTTGCAGTTTCTGAATGCTCCTTTTTGCATACAAACCCAAAGTCAACACAGAAAACACACAGCCTGAAAAAAACCTGGAGGAGTCATATACACACAGACATACATTATATATAAAATACAATGAGCACACACACATACACAAACAGTCTACAGTGTGTGTGTAGCCCAGAGCAGAACAGTTGACAAGTATAACAAATAACTTCAACCTTCCAGTGTTGCTACTTTTTCAGTGTCTAACTCCTTAGGTATCTAAAATTACCAGAAACATCTAAACCATAAATATGTGACAAGTGCTGTGTAGAAATATTTTACATTGTTACAAACATCAGCAGTGTCTTCAGCCAATGGACTAAACATGGACAGGAGACCTCACTTCCCTTCTGATTTTCAGCACTGAACTTAATGAAGTCAAATGTTAAAGGATTCCAACAAGGCAAAACAGAGCTGTGATTTCCTCCACAGTAAAAAAAAAAATCCACCAGCAAGTGTTATTTTTCTCTTCAGATATATTTAATCATGCCAGTAACCACATTTGGAACTAGGTGCAAAAGACCTGTTGCAAAAAGCTGGCAGAACCTGGGAACAAAGACATTCTGTGAAGGAATCTTGGAGTCTGCCTGCACGCTACATCCTCCGATATCTCCTGATCTCCCTGGCTTGTGCTTTGCTCTTGCTTCCCCTTCCTCTCCCATCTGCTCACAGAGCTCAGAGCCCTCTGTCCTGTGTTATCTGCCAGGTGCTGTAACAGCATCTGACCTCTTCAGCCTTTTGTCTCTCTTCTGTCCCGCCCTTTAATTTCTTTCTCTCTTCTGCCTTGTCTTCTCTTCTACTTAGAGCCTTAATCACCTTTACCGCTGTCATAAAAAATCCCATTTCCTCCTGTTCAGTGCAGCCATGGAGAAAAACCCAAGCCCTGTCCTGGCTGCAGTGAGCTCACTCTGTGCTGCAGGTCTGTTTTGCCAGCTGCAGCTCCACACACCGTCACTTCTGCAGCAAATGCCCAGCCTGGGGAGGTGTTCCCTGGACTGACCAACCCCACCACACCCCTCCAGTATCACCTGGAAATTTAAATCAGAAATTATTTTTTTTACTATGAAACAATTCCTCGTGTTCCACTGTCAACAAGAGCTCTGCATTTTAAGGTACTTTACTTGGAATTAAAGCTGCCATATCCATCCATCCATCCACCCATCCATCCACCCCTTGCATGCCTAGCCCAAGGGAAGCACTTCACTCTGCTCCATAGACACGAGGTGCAGCCAGCAATCACCCAACAACAGGAGTAAATAACAACTAGCAGATACAAAGTACCGACTCTTCTGTTTCCTCTAAGAGTGTTTAGTGAGTGGGAACTCTTTAACCCTTCCATTTGCCCAGGCAGGGGCTTTCCCAGCTCACCTGCAGTTTTATCTGGTTACAGCCACTGCAGACATCCAGGCTGTCTCCTGACTCAGCTCACTGCAGGGAAAATTTTACCAGGGCACCAGACAAGCAATGGTATGTAAATGCAGTTGATTTTCTGAAAAAATCATCCACCCTACAACCAGAAAGCAACCAGAATTGCAGGCACAATTTGCCATCTACAGCAGGCTGTAAACACTGACTGCACTGTAAGAAAGGGGAAGGGCCAGCAGAGCCAGCAGCCCGTGCAGCTGCAGCCCAGCCTGTCTCTGATGGCACAGTGTGCTCCGAGCTGCTGCCTGCTGAATTCTGCACAAACACACTGCCAAGTGCACTCTTCCTTTCCACTCAGTATTTGCTTCACCAACGTCAGTTTACAGCGAGCCCCAAAGACCCAGAAAACATTTCATTCTGCCTATTCTTTTCAAAAGACTTCAGTCAAGTGTGCACACTTGTTCCTATATAACAAAACCAAGTAAGAAAAACTGTGCCATTCCTGACATTGCTGTGATGGCTACTGCACACCTAAAAACCTGCCAGGCTCCTGGGGGGAGTGAGAACCTCTCCCTGACACAGACAAAGCTGGAAAGATGCTCTCAAATTAACAAAACACAACCTCCTCCTCACCCAGTATCGAATACCAGCACTGAACCTGTACACGTTTTTAGACTGAATCTCAGTCTAAAGATAAAGAGCAAGCACAAAACAATGAGTTTTACTCCTGCAAAGTGGTAGTTACCTACTACACCTGCAGCTACCCTGGCTTTGCTGCCTGCTCCTGGACTGTGGGGTTTTCCAGCATGTCCACACACAAATGACCCTGTCCCCCAGGGACACCACAGACCCCTCAGGCCTGAGCCAACTCCTGCCCATGACCTGCACCAACCACAAACTGCCCTGTTCCATCCCAGATTCAATGGAATGTTTGCTCCTCCTGGTCCCACAGGTATGGCCCCTCAAAAGAGGTGGCCCTCCAGCCACCCACCCTCCACATCCTCACAGCTCCCTGTCTATGCCAGCTGCCTCCTGGTCCAGTGGGCACATGTGGGACAATTTCCATACTTTGCAATTCCTCTCTTTCAAATTTAAATCTCAATCTCACAACCATTTATGTCTCGATGTAAGCCTGGAATTAACCCATGCAAATTCAGTGAAATGGCACCAACAAAAAGTAACCAGTTTTTCTCCCTCCCAGAACCACTCCTCTTTTCAAACAGCACTCTCTCTCTTTTTGCTAACTCTCTGTACTATTTTGCCAAGTTAGGAATGGTCCAGAGAAATCTGAAGCTGAAGAGAGTCTTTCCAGGAACTTGACGGGACTTGAAGTGCTCTGAGATGAAGCTGGATCCAAAGCTGCTCCCCCAGCCGGCCCCTTCCCCCTTCCTGCTCCTGTCAGCAAACTTGGGAGGCATCATCAGCATTCTCCCATCAGAGCCCACCAACCCCTTCTGGAAAGACACAGAACTTCTTGGGATCTCCAGGGCTGAGAGCTGAGAAGTCTATCCAGTGAGTGGAGTATAACGAAAAGGCAACCTGAGGAAGCAGCTTGCTAGTGCCAGGGTGAAGCCTTCCAGAAGCACTACGCTGGATTTCTTCTTCTTCTTTAAAAATCCACTTCATCAGATCTATTTTCCTTTATTTGATCAAACATTGCAGTTGCTTTCAACTACCTCAATGTGTGTTCTGCATCAGTTAAATCCTGAGATGTTTCCTAATGAAGAGGATAAGCCGTAAGCATTTCAGTAAATTCAACCATGAGTCCGAAGGTTTTCTTACTTACGCATAATCCTGCGTTTCAGGACCTGACAATTCAGTGTTGACTTAAATCTTATTTCAACAGCAGTAATCCTCCTCGTGGCACTGTGAAACAGGGGACAAGACAGCCCTCTGGATCAGGATAAAAGCAGCTCTTGTGGTTTCCTGGGGGTGTTTGGAGAGCTGCTGAGCAGCCCTGGTGCAGGAGCAGCGGAGCCCAGCCGCGAGGCACCGCCGGGAGCACAGCCCAGCACAGGGCACCAGGGATGGCCCGACTCTGGCCAAGCCCAAACCCCTGCTGCTCTCTCTGTGTGGGATGCCCGGGGCTGAGCACTTGGAGGGAGGCTGTGGCCTCGCCCTGGCTTTGGCTGCTCACCTGCAGAAGAGGCTCCTTCCCAGGCACGGACACGGGAGCAGCTCCTGGCAGGAAGCGCAGACTCCTAAGCAGCACCCGGGGCAGTAGTTCCTAAATAACATCCAGCTGGGCTAACAAGGCTCTGCAGTCCCAAGAAAGAAACACCAGCATTTCTCCAAAGTCAAAAAACAGATGCGATCATTCAGTATTGAATGTAATTTGTTGCTTCCAACAAATTTCAGTGAGCCTTGGCAACAAGGCATCTGTATTTGGAAAAACAGACACTTGGGGTCATCCTGGGAAGGAGACAGGCCCCACAGGCTGCTCCTGATCACTCAGTTAAGACTTGGGACAAATGTCTGAATGTTCTTGACATGAGGCTTTCTTATTTTTTGCCTCTTTACATCTTCTCTGCAAACCAGTTCAGAATTTTACTGATTTTGACTATGCCCAGCAGAGTTCCTGACTGTAACAGGCGCCCACGCTGGTTTCTATTATGCACAGCCTTTAAGAAATGACAGTGCAAATGCTGCAGTGCAATGTTTTAATTTCTATTTAATTTCCTTCTGCCGAGGCAGAGCTGAAACTGTAAAATGAGCTGCGAAGGCTGGAGTTAGTCGTAACTCCTCTGTCCAAAGGCCTGATAAGATTTCAAAACACCATCTATCTTCCCACAGAGGAACACACGTGCTTTCAATTGTTTGGTTTGCTAATGGACTATTTGCCACTCCACCTAACAATTGCCCCATTTTCTCCATGTGTTTGCCACTTTTCCCTTTGCTTCCTCTTCTGGAGCTCAGCCTGCTGGCAGACGCACAGGCTGGAGAGGAGAAAAATGGCAAATCAGACCTTAGGAATTTGAACATTGTTTATGTTTTCATTTTTTGCCAAGGGTTACTGCTTTACGAGCTTCCTTGAAATCAGCCATGTGTCCATGTGCCTCCCAGCCCTGAGCCTCACCTCATCCCTGCCCCCCGAGTCCTGCCACTGCCCCGTGCCCCAGGGATGCCAGATACCACACAGGTAAAACTACCCAAGAATCACCTGCTCAGGTGTTCTGGGTTTCTTCTTTTGCCCTTATCGAAAAGGAATCAGACCCACGATCTGCCATTCTCAACACGATTAGTGCAACAGGCTTACGGGATCTTCTTCTCTTTGTATTAAATGGAGTTCTTACTCTACACCCTTAGGTAAGGGTCTCACAAGGGAGAACAACATGTCCAAAAAATCAGTATTTTTAAGCAGTGACAAAGTAGAAAGTCTTTAGTAGAGAGACTTGAACAACTAACAATTACATCTCTGAGGTATAAGAAATAAGATGCTCGTGAATTTTGCAATAATAATAATAATAATAATAATAATAATAATGCTACATTTATGTATTTTTAAGCCTTCTTGGAAAAAGTGGCAGTCACTTTTACAGAATTCAGGTGTTCTATTTTAAAAAAATAAATACTGCTACATCAGAAGATAAAATACTATCATACCAAGTGCTGGTGGGTCTCAGACACAAGGCACCAGAGCTTCAACCTCAGATATCGTCACTAAGTGACTTACACTTCTGGTTTCCAGCTTTTTCTTAGAATTAAAAAAAAAAAAAAGAGAAATGTGGAAGTTTAAGACTTTCCAGCTGTTGAAGAAAGAGTAGAAAAAGTTTTTACACTTCATTGGGACACCCAGCTTGAACATGAAGGAGCCGCCTTAGCAGGAGCATAGCTTAGGAGACCAAAAGCCAACTGGGAAGCGCAGCACCCGTAGTGCACATTATTTCCAAAGCCATGGGCAGGGACCTGTGCTCACCACAGCCACTGAAGCCACGTGGGGTTCAGACCACTCTGAAGCAGCAGGTTTGGGAACACAGCAGCCCCCACCCTCCAGAGAGCTGCTATGAGGCTGGGCCAAGCACAGCGGGGCAGTGCCAGGGCAGCACTGGGATAGCACTGGGGACAGCACTGGGGACACCACCGGAGGTAGCACTAGGACAGCAAGGGGTAAGCACTGGGGGCAGCACTGGGATAGCACTGGGGACAGCACTGGGGACAGCACCAGAGGTAGCACAGGGACACCCGAGCCCCCTGCCCCTCCTGCTGCGTGACACTTTCCCCAGCACAGGGCTGGCAGTGGCCGCATGGCAGCCTGGCCACAGTGACGGTGGCCTCGGCACATCTGCAGCTCCCACAGAATTTGCATTTGACATCCATCTCCCCATTGTTCAGACATCTTTATCTCAGCTTTCAGGAAACGCGGATGACTCATCTATCGGAACATCTGACGAAGCTAACGTAATTTCAAAAACGAGTTCTACTTCGGCTTATTTTTCCAAGAAAAAGAAAGAAGAAAAAATGTTTCAAAATTATGGTAAAAATCAAATTTCTGTTGCAAACCAGTTTCCTGATTTAGGAACTTGAGCTTATTTTTGCTGTAGACAGTCTAACAGGCTTTTAGGCATCCAAATTTAGGAAAAAAATCCTACGGCATTTAAACAAGGCAGAGCCAGAGCTGGAGCTGACTCAGCCGCTCCAGCGCATAATTTGAATACACTACATAATCATTCTTGGTTTAAAATTATCCTCCTAATATCTGAGGGCCAGATTATCCCACACACGTTCATCTTGATTCACACGCTCCCCTAGGCCAGCCCCGCAGGTCCCATTAGCGCTAATTAGGCAGCAGGACGATAACATCTCGCTGGGGCTGTCCCAGCCCTGACCTCCTGCAGCACCTCAGAGGTCACAGCCATGGCCCTGGCTGCCTCTTGCTCCCCACGCTCCCAATTACCACTGCTCGTTCTGCTCAGGTAAGGAGGAGCTGCCAGGTGCACCCACGGGACGTGTCTGCAACCAGAGAGGGTGCCCAGAGCCCGGTGCCACTGCTCCCACACAGCACAGCAGGGCACCTCGGGAGGCAACACTGCTTTCCTTGCTCTAGCCCTGCACAGAGCTTGTGCCTTCATTCCACAGGAGGGGGAAATAGTAATTTAAAAAAAACCGCGCTTTACCCAAGCTGCAAGTTTCACTTCTGGCATCTATTTTTGCCTCCTCCCGGCAGGGCAGGGCAGGGCAGCGGGGCCTGGCTGCGGCGGCTGCGCTGTCCCTGCGCCTGCAGAGGACACCTGGGCCAGGGCCAGAGCCGAAGGGCACTGCACTGCACAGGGTCCCTGCGAGGATCTGCTCCGCCTGCCTCTGTTCCAGGAATAGCCCAGCACACAGGCCAGCTCCAGCTCGGAGGAGTCCTGCCCAGGGCTGCAGCTCTGCAGCACTCACACCTGCCTGACGTCAGCTCACACAGCAGTCACTCCTAAGGCACACCAAGCCTTGGAGCGACACATCACAGCATCGCCCAGCGGGCTGGGCTGCCCACTTAAAGGTCACCTCATTTCAACTCTGCCAAGATGCAGGAGTTTGTAGAAAAAAATTCAGTGACTAAGTATCTATCTTATGTTCAAGAGATAATGCAAGAATAGTCGTATAATTAATACTAATACAATATACATTAATAAGAAATCAAATATTTTAACATGAAGGTCAATTTTTCAGCGTGCTGCTATTTTGGTAAAGAACAAGGACATTACATCCATATTGAATTACTGAAAAATTAAAAATTACTTCTGAATATCCTAACCAAAAATCTTTTCTAATCTTCACTAAAGTATTGACTGACCTCATAAGGTCCAGACAGAGCTGGTGCAGCATCTCCCTAAATCGCTTTTGTAGACATCTAAAGTTTGCGATAGTGCAGACAAGGTAACTCAATGACTAGAGCTGCCTGAAATTGGCGCACACCAAAACTGACAGAGAGCTGAAACAAAACCAAAACTGAGCAATGGCTTCAGCAACGGGGTTGGACTGGGAATTCCCCAGAGGGGGATATTCCATTTGCTGTTTCCCCAAGGTATTCCCGTGTACGGTACAGCTCCTTAACCAACCACCCTGCCCAGGGGCTGGGAGCTGCTGGCAGCCACAGGCGCCGGGCCCACGCCGGGACACCGCGGGATCCTGCCCCGCATCCCCGGGAGCCTCTCCAGCACACAGCAGCTCAGCCACTGGCAAACCTTTCAGCATGAGCACAAGTAAACAGCTCTGGTCAGCAGTGTATTTTTAAACAGCAGATTCTTTCCCAGCTCCCAGCTCGGCCCCTGCGCTGACTCCACAGGGCAGCAGCACACTCCTTTCCGAGGATCCGCAGCAACGCTGTAACGTTACCCACGGTTATCACCCACGGACCTTGCAGTGCTTGGCAAAGGTCAGCCTCAGCTCCTGCATTAAAAAGGGTAGCGAAGAGCCCTGCTGACAGCAGCAGAAGGGCCAGTCACGCTGCCGGGGCTGCGGAAAGCAGGCCGGGCCATGCTCCATCCCCTCTCACACAGACACCAGCTCATGCTGCCGCCCGGCTCCAGCACCAGCAGCACCCCCGTCGTGCACTGAGATTTTAAGGCACTTCCAGCGACCACTGACATCATGTCCGGGTCACTCTAGTGGCTGCTTTCCAGCCTTTCGGCAGATCCTCGCCATGAGCAGCAATGCCAGCGGGGTCAGGCCGCGGTGGCCAGACACACGTTGCTGGGAAACCAAGCCGGGACACTGCGGGTGCTGCTGCACCAGCAAACCCACGGCAGCAGTCACAGCCCCTCGCTCAGGAACGGCTGAGAGGCTCCGGGGCCCGGCCTGTGCTCTGGCACCACCGCCATCCCCACGGTGACACCGCGCAGCCACCGACGGCCACGCCGACACGCGCTGGCACCGCGGGGCTGGCACTCCCCGCTGGCACCACCGGCAGCCCTGGCTCTGCTCCTGCCTCCAGCACGTGCTTAATGCAGAAAACCATCTTATTTCCACATTTTAAAATTAATACCCTGCACGCATTGTAATTGCTGCATTTAAAAATAAATTGAACAACAGAGAAACAAACCCTTTCAGTATCTGCAAGTTAAGCCACGGCTGGGGGTGATGGAGCATTTCAGGCCTGAGAGCACTGTAGAGCTCTACCCCATCCCCTGACCAAAGACGCTGAGGATCACTGAGGATCTACAGAGACCGGCTGTAAGCCACTTCCTGCCCCACTCACGCAGCGCCGGACCCGGCTGAGCCACGAGCTGCACAAACTGCCCAGCTCCAGCTCCCTCCCAGCACAGCCCTGCCAGCAGCCAGCTCCCCTTCCCGGGGTCGGGCCCAAGGAGAGAAAATCACACTGGAGAAAAAACTGGCAGACAAATTTCTGCTTCCCAAGTTTTGATTCTTTCATGACTCTGCTGGATTAATTCTGTACTGTTTGTGGTATGAGTATTTTACATGTGAGGTTACTCAAATCATGAAAAACCAAGGAGCTGGGACCTGCACACTTAACACTTACCACTGACACAGCAGCTACAGTGAAACAACAGCCCTGTATTTATGGTGCCTAGATGGGATGTGCCTCCTGAAAACCCTCTCTGCTTCTGCCATGCTTGCATATCCAGAGGCACCTCGCCTTTGCTAAGTGCTGTCCTTCCCTTAAGCGAGTGCACTTGGGAGAAAGATGGGATAACCACACCAGTGCCAACCACAGAAAGGCAAGCAGGGTGCTCACAGACACCCGAATAACCCAGGGAGGAAAACACTCTTCTAAGGTTCACCATCAGCTGTCCAGGGACACCAATAACCCGCTGGTAGTTACGAGATGGAAACAAATCCTCATATTGCTTACGTGGTTTGTGCTATTAAAAACAAAGAATCCTCACAGTGACTTTGCTGTTTCTACGTGAAGTGCCCTTTATTCCAGCTACAGGCAGGGAATAATTTGGAAGCGAAGAATGAGCCCCTGTAGCCATATTGGAGGATTTGAGCCCCGCCAGACGTATTTTCCCTTCGTTCACTATATCCTTCCCCTTCCCCTGAGGAAAGCAGCAACACAAATCAACAAGCATCAATAAAATAAAAGCAGCAAAACACCCCACTGCTCGCAGCCAGCACTTGCTCCTGTCCGGCTGCAGGATTTCTCTGGCTACAACTGCTTCTTTCATTAACCATTTATCCTTGAAAATAATGTAATATTTACTCACTTTCAATGAGTCAAAGCAGGCGATTACGCGTCCGTTTTCAACTTGGCAGCTTTTCGATGGGTGTGCAAATTTACATTCCGTGTCTGGTCGTGAGCAAGTCCCCCTTTGGAACTCCCTACACACTTCCAGCGTTAGCCATTTTGTGTCCCGGATCGGTGTGACGCTAACAGCCATCTTTAGATTTTACAGGTAGTTAAAATTTCCAATAAAAATGGGCAAACGGGTAGCTGAACTGATAAACTGGAAATTACGAAAGTGCCACCTCCAGAACACTTTTTTCCCCCGCTCCCTATTTTAAAACAAGTGCGTGTAAAACCGGGTGGCCGCAATCCCGAGGAAGAGCTGTGTCACCAGAGTTGGGAGCGTGGCACCGTTAGCGGGGCTGGGGAGGCCGGGCCGGCAGCGGGAGCGCCTGCGGGAGGGAGCGTGGCCGGGACTAGCCCCGCGCAGCGCTCAGCATCCCGTCCTGAGTGCGGCCGCCGCAAGCATGGGCACGTGGCGGCTCCGGCAGCGGTTCCCGAGCTGCTCCCGGGGACGGCGGCGGGCAGGTGCCTCCAGGCAGCGGGCTCGCAGCGGGCTCTGCGGTGCAATCGGGATCGATTAGTTTGGCATGGACAGATGCAGCAGTTTAGAGCAACGACCGGCACCGGGTTTAGGCTGGGCTTTTTCTCCTCCTCTCCTTGGCTTTCGGGCAGCAGAGCTCTGACCTTCGCGGCACACTTTAGTGCACAGTGCAGCGGCGGCGGGGGAGCGGCGCCGGACCCTCCTCCCGGCGGGCGCGGGGCTGGCAGCGGCGGAGCGCTGTCGTCGCAGTCTAGCTGGCAGCAAGCAAGGCAAAAGCAGCGGCTGCTCTAGAAGCGGTCCCAAGCAGCAGCGACGTCAGGAAAGGCACTTCTTAGTACCAACCTGTGGAGAGAAGAGACACGTTACGAGCGGGCGGCGCGGGCGCCCCGCGAGCCGCCGCCCCGCGCAGGGCACTCACGGCTGCGGGCGGCGGGGCCGCGTCCCCGCGCGGGGCCGGGCGGCAGCACCGCCGCGGGCCAATCGCGGCGAGCGTTGCAGCGACACTCCGGGCAGGGAGCCAATGGCGGGGGCCGTCTTATGAAAGGTCGCGCCTGTCAGACGCCGGCCGCGCCGCGCTGCCCCGAGCGCGCCCGCCGGGGGCCGCGCGTGCGGCCCGGCGGTACCGGCGAGCGAACCCGGCCGGGAACGGCACCGGCAGCGCCCGCCGGCCCTCCGAGCGGCTCGGGCCCGGCGCCGCCTGACCGCCCGCCGCGGCCGAACGGGACCGGCACCGCCCCGTCGGCCCGCCCGGCGTGAGCACAGACCGAGACACGCTGACCCCGGAGCGGTTCGGCCCCGGCGGCGCCCGCCCGCCCGCTCGGACACGGCCCGCGGCCCCGGGGACAGCGGCCCTGGCCGCCGGGAGCAGCGCTCTGCCCGCACCGCGCCGCGGGAGCGCCTCCGGCCGCCGCCGCAAAGCCGCCCGGCAGCAGGGCAACCATCGCCCGAGGATGCCCCGCTGGGCTGCAGGGGTTTCCCTTCATGCCGCCGCTCACATGCCCAGCTCTGCCACAGAAGCCTGGTGCCACCTGCAAATGCAAATCCGGTATAATGAACTACAGCTGCTGTCCCACCTGAGGATCGCAGTGCCCAGAGGACGGAGCAGAGGGGGGACCCTGGTGGCACTGCCTGGGACACACTGACAGCACCAGCCACGGGGATTCTGCCAGCACCGCAGCCCCAGCAGCATCCTCTGCCTGCACTAAGGGGAAGACTAGCCCCATCCCCATCTTTCTAAAGATGCTGCTTCATCATCTTCCCATTTCCCACTGCCCTCCAATGCAGGTCACTGACACAGCCCCAAGAATCACACCCCGGGAAGCGATGCTGTCAGCGTGCATGCAAACCAACAGATGAGAAAAAGCTACAGTCTTTTTCTAGGGACATAGTGATCAGAACAACCAACTCCAGGGGAAGGAAAACACACCTAACAGAGCTAATGAGATTACAACAGGCACCGTGTGTTCTTTGCCAGGACACTTGAAATCATGCCACGTTTTTAATCCCTGCTAGCAAGAGACAAACAACGACATAATTACTTGCAAGCACAGGTTAACAACTAAGTGTCTTTGTGGTAAACACAGATACTCATTTGCTTCAACTGCCTAAAACTCTGAAGTTCGGGGTCATCCTGCAGCAGCAGTCGCTACTCCTCAGTGCTCAGGATATTGAATTCTTAGGTCTTGAAAACTTGTTCTGTAACAAATGTCCAGGCAAACCAGTTTGGTTCTTGCACTTGTGCCACGCTTCCCAGCCGTGACAGATGTGCACCAAGAGATCTGAAAGCAGAGAATGTGCTGCTGGGGCGGTGTGCCAGCAGGTCCCCCAGATCCACCAGGCCTCCCCGCAGTCTCGTGCAGGAATACCAGCGCATCAGAGTGCTTCTGGAAGCCTAAAGACATCCCCCAGCCTTCAGTCAAGGTGCACTGCAACTTGTCCTCCACAGACAAGAGCTGGATCTGTGTCCTCCCACCATCACTCCTGCACTGCACAAAATGACTTGTGTTACTTTGTTAGGAACATCTGTTCCCTGTGAGGCCCTCAGGACAGGGTGCTGCCAATGCCAGCAAGAAGGGCTCTACCACAAAGCTGTGGAACAGCTCTAAGCAGGGTTTTCTCCTGTTCATCAGCTTGGTAACCAATCCATACCAAGCATTGATTTTTCCAAACACCGAGTTAGAGCAGCAAATTGATGCATTTTATATGCTAAAGCCAATGCAAGTTAAAGGCCACCGTTTCCAAACAAGATATTTCACTCTCATTACAGAAGTAGTCACCCCTAACAAGAAAGGAAAGAGAGCACAAAGGCAGCACCCAAAATGAAAACAGATGAAAACTAGCTTTTGTGCTCTCATATACTGACAGGAAAAATATCCCGGGTAAGGCTCCCCAAACTGTGTTTTACTCCCAGGTTTGTAATAAATTTTCTGTTAGGATTTGAACAATCACCCACTCAGAGATAAATCCTACTCCTGCTGAGGTCAGTGACATGCTTGTGACTGCACTACCTAATTCCCCCCTTCCTTCTTCAGGCTGCCACCCACAAAAAGAAAAGCATTACTCCAAGGAGCTGATACCTCAAAGGTAAATCTTTAGAACACAAAGAAATACTAGATGTATATATTGTATGAACAGTTGCTTGAAGAAAAAGTGTTTTGTCATAGTTTGTTGTCTACCTGAAAACAGCCAGAAATGTCAGCTTTAAAAATAGCCTTTGAGCAGAAATAAAGCCTGACGTCAGACCAGAGGTTTATCTTCAATATCCACTAAATAAAGGAAGATGCTAGCACAGAATTATCCTTTTTTATCTGCATAAAGTATTTTCCCATCACTTGGAAATTCTTTTGTGATACTCGCTCAGTCACTAAGGAGTCCCCAGCAAGCTTGCCATGCTAGAAGATACACTGTCTACAAAACCCAGCTGATACACGTGATGTCTCCTTTGGGCTGTCGCTGATAAGGTGGGAACGACTGTAACAAATCCAGAGGGAGAACCATAGGGACAGGACAGGAAAAAGATTGAACTTCTTATTTTTCGTTCAATTAAAACTGATTTAGGGGCTGACGGTTTCTAGACCCCACCTAGCAGAGCAGTCAGTACTAAAGACTCTTGTGATCCACAGGTGGGTTTTAAATTTCACCTTTTGAAATCTGGAAGCATTTGCCACTTGTCTTGGGAATACTGCAACATTGGTTTGGCCAAGGCAGAACCTTGCCTTGACTGAATATTGAGCTACAAGGATTGAAAGCAAATTAAAAAGTGATTCTCAGAAGAGACAGAAGAGAGAAATAACACTGAGGAGTCATTCCTTAGGAGGGTAACAGAGATGACTTAGTTGTCTCCTGAGCTGGGTCAATGAAAATGATTAAGAAACAGCCTCACAAATCAATGGAAAGGTTACCTGGAAAGTGAATCTGACACAGAAGAGACTCCTGTCACTTCCCCTTATTGCTATTAAGACATGTGCAGACAGATTAGCAATGCATTTCCCCCCCTCATTACAGTCTTTGACACAAAAATAAGGTAACTCCCTGCATTGAGAATCTCTCCCAAAGAGGCATTGTTTTCCCTGTTCCTGTAACTGGGGTTGCTGGACATCCCTGTTTATCTCAATTCACACACGTCTCTCAAAGAAAGATGTAGAAAGCTGGGCAGGCAAGAAGCCCAGCCCTGAAGGAGAAGATGGCAGGGAAGAATGCTATTTTTATGCTTAGAGAAAGTGGAAGATGAAAACACCAGTCTCAATGACATGAGAACTGTCAGCAAGAACAGATAATTACACAACGTGAATTCATCCTCATGACAATGACTCTAATGAGATAGGAAATGGAATAAAATCAATATTCTATTTACACTGGCAGGGCAGTCTCAAAGCTTGAAATTGCCAAATGGCTGTCTTTTAAATCAAGGAACACAAAATTACTGACTCCTTACAGTATTTTCAAAACACCTCTGCCAAACTCAAAGTTTACCAATAACATATCTCAATATAAAATTTGGAACAGATGCAGCAATTACTCCATGGCACAATTGAGGGATATAATTATAGCACTGTCACAAAATTAAGCTGAAACAATGAGCTAATTAACATCTAGTCACATAACAGTATAGGATTGGATAAAGGAAAATATTCTTTAGTAAACTGCAGCTGAAGATTGTCTCACACTCTGGGCTGCACCCGCTGCTCCCATAGGACAGCACAGCAATGGAAGCTGATTCCTTTTACAATTTTGTACTTTTGTGTATTTCAGGAGAAAATAGGAGTGCAAAGGCAGGAGCAGAGAGCAGCCAGCCCTAGAGCAGGACTGCCAGGGTACTGTAGCCTGGGCTGGATTTCACAGTGCCCAGCCCAGCAGCCTGGGACTGGGAGCTGGTAAAACTGCAGGCACATGTTGGCTTTGAGCTAAGTGCCACAACAGATTGGTAAAAAAACTGCCAACACTGCTTCTGTGACGCAGATATTTTGCATGACATACATAGTTTTAGTACTACTACTACTGCTAGTAGTAGTGTTTTAAAGGTTTTTTCTGTACTGTTTTAGCTCTGACAGACTTTCCTGGTGCAACCTCCCACTGACTTCAGTGGCTCCTCCAGCACATCCCCATCAGAAGTGGTTTTATCTTGAGTCTATTTCACAGTTTCTGAAACTGTTTTAGCAGAACCACCTAACTGTGACATTCCATCTGAATTTAACACACCCAAGTGTACTCGGTTCATGAAAACTTGAAAATAATGAAAAAAGAGGCAACATGTTGTACACTACATGCCCCAGCCACATGCAGAAATCAGGTATTGCCCCAAGATTTCTATCCCTAACCAACCTGTGAGCCAATTCCCACCAGCAGGGCACAGGCACTGACATACAAATCCCACAGCCCAATCCTCTCTTACTTTAGATTACAGTAATGCTATTTTCAAGTCAGAAAGCTACACTGCAAATTCCATAAACCCTCTTACCTTTAAGGAGCAGATAGTTACGGATTAACTGCTCTTGCTGTAATTTTAAAAATATTAAAGTCAAGAAACATGCCTGCTGATTTTTTTAATAACCTAGGGTATATATCAATCTCTGTTACAAAATTTGAGACTTCAGGGACACACGGGATTCACAGTTTGACAGCATTAGCTGGATGTGTATTTATGAGCAAGAACAGGCACAGGCCAGGCCCTGTCTCTGGATGAGGACATGGCACACAAGCTGTTATTCTGTTCTTGCAACTTTAAGTCAGGGACACAAAATGGGCAAGGACTACTCTGCCTTTAATCTACTTTTCATCAATTTATTTATTACAAAGCATTTACATATCCATCCCCACCCACCACTGAAGTCACAAATACTGCTTCTGGTAATAAAAACATATTTGCACTGTAATTACCTTGCCATAACATTCACATAATGTATTTTAGAAATGGGAAGTTCTGTATTATCCTGGCACAGGGGAATTCCTACCATAAAAGAAGTGACATTGGCCAAGGAAGCCTAAAAAGAAGTTGTTTATCTTTAAAAATAACAGTAATCTAGTGATTTAAGTTAAAATTCCAGGAAGTAACAAACTGAATTGAAAAAAACAAAACCTGCTTTATTAAAGTCATTTTCATTTTCTTGTTCTAATACTAATTTTAAACATGTTTCTATACAAAGGCTTTTGAGAGGCCAATCAGCTATGCACCCTTCCAAAAACTACAAGCTATTTATTAATCCGACTCTTGCACGTTTTGTTTGATTAACTGCAAATGTACACAAGCCAAGCAAGGCAGGAGAGCAGCAGGATGACCGCGGCAGCGGGGTCAGCCCAGGAGCAGCCCCCCAACCCTGGCACCTCCCCGGGCAGCACAGGGTGCATGAACTGACCACTGCACCTGTAAAACCCTCCCTGCTCTGCACCCTGCAGCTGTGACTCAGGCTCACTGGGAACACAACATTACTGACTGTAACTTTGCTCACGCCTGTCTCGGTGGCAGCGGCTGCAGGGTGTTGTCCTCAAGAAGAGCCACATGGCAAACCCCAGGATGAGTCCCACAGCCCAGATTCAGAGCCAGGAGGCACCTGCAGCAGCAGCAAAGAGGCAGAAACTGTCCCATAGGGCCAGGTGATTTCCAGCTGCATGTGCGTGTATGAATTGATATAAAACTTGATGATTAGCATCATCCATAAGAAGAATCCCTACAGAAAAAAAAAGCCACGTCCATGACTCAGCAAGGGAAGGAACCACTTCCCTCTGACACCAAATTCAGCTGATGCTGATGGTTTCAGCAGAAGTGACCCGGAGGACCTCTCACTGGTGAGAGGTGCAGCATTCACCAAGCCCGGCTTCCCACAGGCCTGATGCCTGAACATCTGCAGCACTGCAAGGGAAAACAGACCAGCACCTCACTCAGTACTGCTCAGGTCCCACTTCCCTTCCTCATGCAGCTGCCATGTGGCCCTGGGGCAAAGGCTGGCTTTTCTTTCCCCAGAGACAGCTGGATAAAGCAGTGGGGAAAAGGAGTCCTGAGGGACCACTGCAGACAGCACCTGATGGATCAGGACATACACCTGGTCACTACTAACGTTATTAATTTATTAATAGTACCACTTCCTCCAGACAATAAGCTCCTCCTCTCAGCCTCACTAGCTCATGGCTGGGCCACTCCTCCTGCCTTTGCCCGCATCAAAAACTCCAGATTTCAAAGTTCTTGCCCATTCACATGACAACCACTGTTAGGACAATAATTTTGAGTCAGGTGTCTGGATGCAGCAACCACATCCCTGCACACATCAAATTAACTAGCAGGATTAAATCTGAACCTAATTACCAGGAATAGAACAGGCCATTCATGTCACGTGCTCCACGCTGGTGTGTGGTCCTGCTCCTGGTGCCGATGCCAGCAGCTCTCCTGGCCCTGAGGACACCTGGAGCACAGTGGGGCACGATTCCATGGGGGACACCTTGCTGCTCTCTGCCTAACAGGCACACTCCCAGGCAGGCCCATCATGGATTGCTTCATCTTGCATCTGACTTGAGGGCAACCGAAAAGGGACGTGAGTGCAGCTCATGAGGAACTCGTTACACCGAGCTCTGCTTGCAGCAGCCCTTAGACCTGGTCACTTCAGCTCAGCCATGGCCAGCTATGGCAATGCAGGGACAATCACATGCTTCTCCCCAGGAACCAGGAAGTTACCTGGGAATGAGGGACAGCAGAGCAGTTCAGTTTGGACTGAAGGACTGCTGCCCAAGCGGCAAACCAGCGCCCTGCCTCTGCAGCATGGCCAAGCAGTGCCAGGCACAGCACCCCCGGTGAAGGACCAGGAGTCCCACACCCCTGAAACCTGCCAGCATCACACAGTGGCAGCGCTCTGGAGCAGGGAGGCACTGCCAGCTCAGTGCCATGACGACACTGCCCGACTCGGTCACCAACATGAATCATGGCAAGGACAGTCCTGAAAGCACTCCAGCATCTGCTGTGAGACACGAGACACAGCCGAGTGCATTTGCATTCACAGCTGTCTGTTTCTCAGGGAATCTCAGATCCAAAATAGAGCACTTCCAGCGCTTTGATTCATTCTGGCCTTACATTTAATTTATGTTTATAATCACATCCTTCCAGGATGAGACAAACTTGTACGACTTCTCAGAAAATACAATGAATCTATTTAATTTATTTAATTAGTTACGTAAGAATGTAAACCACAGAGAATGGGATTTTTAATTCTCTCTGCCCTGTCACCATCTGAGGTATCAGAGATGACTGTTATACACTAAATATAAAATGATTTTTCCATACACAGCAAAACTAAACAAGTTTAGGAGACGCTTTCCTTGACTTAATAGAGATCCTTACATACACAATGCTCAGCAGCACAGACACACTTACTGATGTGATCAGTTTTGGATCGTGACCAATCTCACGCAAACTAAACAAACACACACGTCTTCAGATATCAAGCAAAAGCTCCAAATTGGTCATTGGTATTACAAAGAAGTAATAAAAACTGCATTACTTTTATTTTAGAAAATAAGTGGAAAATATCTTTGAGACAAGTTTTTAATCAGTATTTGCTTTAGTATATGGTTACGCTTGTTCATTTTGAATTATGACATGTACACAGCTAACAATAACCATGAGAAACAAGGCTCTAAGAGCCCCTGTTCAGAACAGCCTCTCTGCACACAAACCCAGCCAGCAGAGCTTCCACCACACAGGGGACAAGTCACAAAGGGGCTCCTGAGCTGGGCTGGTCCCTGCACGCCACAGCAGTGCCACTGACACTGTCCCTTGGGACTTCTCACACGGAATACTCTACCCTCTGCTTGGGCTCTCCTCAGTGTGTCCCTTTTCCATTAACACAGCAAGCTACCCAAGTTAAACCCAATGAAGGCATTTTGGAAAAACCTCAAAAGATCACTGTTTTCCTTGGATTTTCCTTCCTACCTCTAAAAGCCATTTTAAAACACCAAGAATAAAAGTTTAAATTTCTACTCTTACACAAAAAACAAAAATGGGGATATTGGAAAACAGAAATATTTGGAAAACAGCTTCTGAAATAACTTAAGAAAACCTAGCTTTTATAAAAGTGGTGATTAAAGGCAGAAGTTGTAGAATGCTCAGAAGTTGTAGAAAACAAACCAAATCCAAAGCAATAATTTTGGCAGTCATGCAGAAAAATTAGTGAAAGAAGTTCAAATGCTTATATTTCTGTTCC
Source organism: Loriotus luctuosus (assembly GCA_035582745.1). Taxonomy (NCBI): domain Eukaryota; kingdom Metazoa; phylum Chordata; class Aves; order Passeriformes; family Thraupidae; genus Loriotus; species Loriotus luctuosus. Next base: position 541,902 of record JAWWEY010000013.1, on the reverse strand, counting down.
ACCATTAGCTGTATTTAATTATAAGAATTGAACAGAGCTGTGTCTACTTTTCACAACTAAAATCACATCATTAAAGATTTATTTATTGAATATATTTGCACATAAATACAGGAGCTCAATAAAATGTTGATAAGCAGCAAACAAGATATCTGCCCAGGGACTTCCTTCCCAAGCAGCCTGCAAAGCTCCAGCACCACAGCAAGCACCCACACTCCCAAAACAGCATTTTTAACTGCTACACATCAAAAAGCTGAAAAATACATAATTACATTATCAGGATCACGGACTCACTACCTTTGGTTTTTCACTGTTTGAAAGAAGGCTCAAAGTCCACTGAAGTTGTGCCTACGCTTGGAGCATGGAAGGATACATGACCCAGGTAAAGAGTACCAGACTTCACTGAAAACCAGAGGTGGGCACATGAAGTCAAGAATGCTGCCCAGGCACTAATAAACTCTTCCAGACACTAGAATCAACATTTTTGCTCGGATTTTATTCCAAGCTTCAGAGAACCACAGAAGAAAAAAGGGCGAGTTTATTTCTGCCCAGAAAGCCCTGCCGCGTTTATCAGGTGCTTCCTTCCACGGGAGCCAGAGGCACAGGCAGCACTGAAACACCGGCGAGCGCGGCCCTGGGGAGCGGTGAGGAAGAGGAAGGGCGGGTGGGCCTGGCAGCACCCGACACCTCCTTTATATGGCCAATCCAAGGCCCGCTGCTGCGCCTTCAGCTTGGCATCCTGCTCGGAAAGCCTGGCCCAGCCCGGCCGCTCCTCCGCGCTGCCCGGGGCGCACAGGCTCCGCACCTCGGGTAAGCGCAGAGCCAAGCGACGCGGCAAACTCGGCGTGCTCCCCCAGCAATGCACTCACATCTAACGGCAAAGCTTATCTCCTCGAGCGCCGGGTACTGTCACTGCAGTGCAGATAGCGCCACTGCAGCGCCACGGCTCCAGCAGCTCGGGAGCACATCCCGGGGGCTCCGGCCGCCCGCAGCCCAGCCCCGCCGGGCCCGGGGCAGCCCGGCTCGCACAGCGCACGCACGGCAGCGCCCAGGGCCCTGCGGGGCTGAGCCGGGCGCTTCTGACTGCTCTCCCTTTTTTAGAAGGCAAAAATTCCAATTAACTTCTCTGGAAGCACGATTGGGCCGGGAGCCCAAAAATGTTCTGGGTTCCCAAGTCCTTACTCACTGCTCGCAGTTGGACTCGCTGGCGCGGGAGACAGCAACGCAGCAGGAATGCGCGGAGCTGCTGCGGGAGGGTTGGGAGCCCGGGCCCAGCCTGCTCCTGCAGCCTGTGCCCAGGCCCCGGCAGGCAGTACGTGCTGCAGTAAATAGCAGCCATGTACGGTACAAACGCTGCCCCCGGCCTCCCGGGCCGTCCGGAGCGGGAATGCAGATGCCAGCAGCCGCCTCCTGTGCAGGCTCTGCAGGCAGACTGAACCCACAGCCACCCCAGGCAGGACACGCTATTTATAATGGTTTCAACATCTCACTTTTCTCTGCAAATAATACCTGCTCCAAGTTCAAGTCCAAGGCATTTTTTGCCTTGCCAGATGATCTGCAACCGTCTCATGACTTATTACATTGTTATCGCTGCTAAGCTGAGCAAACAGGGCTGCTAAGTCTATTAATCTTCTGAAACACGAAGTCTGAAACTGCAGAAACAAAACATCTCACTACAAGATACATAAAATGTGCTATAGAGAGATAAGGGGGGAATTCAGTGCACGCTCTGTTAAGTTTTTTCAGTGCCACTGCAAGCAAGACTGACGCACTTTTGCAAGAGCCGACTCTGGATGTAACACCAACAAGTTACATAAGGGAAAAGAAATTCCTTTTACAAGAGCAGCCTGCCCCAGGGCGGACAGCGAGGTACACTTCCCACAGGAAAAGCTGGGCACTCAGCAGGCGCTGGAACTGCCACCTGTACGTTCTCAAGAAGGACTGATAAAAGGAGCCCAGCCCAGCCCGGCCAACCACGGCGGGCTGTGCAGGAGCTCTGAAATACATCCAGTCCTTTGGTGTTCAGAGCAACCTATCTAGTACTTATTGCTTTTTCTTCTGTGGAAATCCACTCCGTTCAGCTATTCATACACACCTTGCATATTTATGTACCAAAATATTTTTCTGAGAAAACAAATATTTGGCCTATTTGCCCAAAGCAAAGGGAGCACACAGGAGTCATACATTTTACAACAGTGCTCAGATCAGGGCAGCTCCAGGGGGCAGTGGGGCTTTGGAAGGACAGACAGACCCAAGCCGAGCTGGCCCATTCCCCAGGCTGGGCTAATGCTCACCATGCACTTGCCTTATGGGAATTATAATCTGGCTACACAAAACTCAGGCCCAGCTGCATTTCCCTCACGCCTGGCTGCCTCAGTTTCCCTGTACAACCTGTACATTCAAACCAAAATGAACTCAAGCTGCAGGATTTTGCAACCTTTTGACAGGAGTGCTGTCATTTTACACACCACTGCTACTCTTACTAATTTGCACCAACAGCAATTTTACCCCCAAAATTTCAAGCTTAATCAAGTTGAATTGTGAGAACTCAAGTCAGATTTTACTGATGACAGATTATACCTATTGTAAACTTTTTTTTCTTCCCAGCTACTTTGAATACAAAGATATTTTGGATAAAAATATTCTTCTATAACAATTACATGCACATAATCTGAAACACAGACTGTTTCACAGGGTAGAAGTTGACACAAAGTGGACATTTTAAAAATTTAATTGATCCCTTAGGAAAAGCGATTCTTCTGATAGGTAGTGGGACTTCACCCTGAGGTCAGCACACATCAAACCCAGCACCCAAACTGCCCAATGGGCATAGGAAACCTCGTATCTGCCAGCCTGACCCAGCTCAGGGTGCTGCTGTCACTCTCCTACTGCTGCTGCCTCTGAAACTACTGAACAGACTTCAGAGCACCCTCAGAACAGCAGAACTTACTGCTGGTTTTGAATGCACAGAGCAGGGCAAACCAACATTTGTCTCTGGCTTTTGACTCTGAGCAGGGTACTGACTAGGACATTGCCCCTGCACAGACTGCTGAAGGGAGAGTGGGCTCCAGCATCCTCCCAGGAGCCACACAAAGCCTTCACCTCACAACTCGGTACGTTACCTGTATTTGCTCATCTTAGCATGTACCGAAGTTTCATCACAACCACAGCACAGTTTTAATAGTCCCTTCTCTTTCCTTGTTAATTGCTGGGAACTCTCTTTGACACTAATGGAATTGCAATTGCACAAATTCAAGCAGAGCAGGCTCCAAATGTCACTGAGGACAGCACTCAAACATATTTACATGTTTATTCTTTTGGTAAATAACTATGGGGTAGGAGGAAAGAAACATTGTTTACTTTGCTGCATAACTTGGGAAACTAAGTTTACAGTATATAATTGTTAATTAAATTTAAAAATAATAATCATAGGCAACTGCTCTAATCCTTAAAGTACACAAACAGGGGAGACCACAAGTCATGCGAGGGAAAGGAAAGCCCCTGTGTAGGGCTGGGCACAGCAGGACACACTGAAGTGAAGGAATTCCCAGGGAAGCAATTGAACTCTGCCAGATCCTCCCTCTCCCTTCCCTCTGGACAGGAGTAGTAGCAGGAATTTGCTGATAAACTCATAGTTGCAAAAATCATCCTTGGCATGAACATAAATCATAAGGAATGGGAACAGAATTTTTCATGCAGTTTTACCTTAAGGAGCTGGCCTTAGCTAACATGCTGTTTACAGCATTCCCATCGAAAATATGCCTAAGGAAAACACCCATTAAGCCTTTGAAAGTAACGGAGTTACCACAAGGCCTTTCACAACCCAACACACATGACTTCCTCAGTGTCACAAAATGATGGGTGCAGATTATCCACCAGCTCCTGAGCAGGAATCATCCACTATTGGAGAATCAAGAGGTGCTGAGGCTCATCCCCCTAATTACAGGCATCCCTTTGTCACTACCACCTCCCCACTGATGCAGCAGAATAAAACAAGTACTTGAAGGAAATAAAAACAGGGAGGGAAGCCTATTATTTAATCTGAGCTGACCAGCAGACCTTCATCTACACCACACGTGTAAGAATCTTCCTGTGGCCACAGAATTCCCCCTGGACAGTGAAGTGGAACCATGTGGCGTTTACAGCCTGTCTGCTCTGGGCAGCCAGACCCTGGCCCTGCAGGGCAGCACCCTCCCACGGCCAGGGCGGGCTCCAGTGTTTGCTGGCACCCATCTCCATCTCCTGGACATCACCCTTAGACTGCAGGCTTCCAGCACAGGCGGCTCCGAGGACAGTCAGAGCAGCACCTGATGCAGGGATGGAGCAGGACATGGCTGGGACATGGCACCAAGGCCACGGAATGGGGCATTCACCTGCCCTCCCCAGAGCCCCCAGAGGACAGACTGCAGGAGTGTATCACAGATCCTCCTACCCAGGGGGAACCAGGCTGGAGGCAGCTGTGAGATACATCCCAACTGGCTATTGGCCATGCCTGCTTTCAGCCCAGAGCAGAGACGCCCAGCACCTCTGCCTCCTGCAGTGGCACATCCCAACCTTGCACATTCAGCAGTCCTGTCACCACTGCAGGGAGCACAGGGTTACCAAGCCTTTCATTTCCTCTTTTATCTACTTTAAATTATCATAATACTGCTCTATGCCAGTGGGCCTGCCCAGGGTCAGTGTCACATGCAGCCAGCCCGAGGGAAGCCTGCAACCTCTCATCAGCTCTCACCCCAAACTTCCCCTGCAGCAACAAGTGCCATCAGTTAATTAATCATTATTCAAATAATTTCCTTGTCACTTTGGAATATGTTGTTGTTTCATTAGAACCCCTTCTCCGTAGTGCCAAAAAAAATACAACCCAGTTAAGTTATTCACCATTACCATTCATTACTTCCATCCCTCTTTCCCATTACATCCCTTCCCTGAACCTGCTCTCCTGCACTTCATTATCTCTGTCACCCCTGTCCTGCTCCTCCCTTTCTCTGGGGCATATATTCCCCACCTCAAAAAAATCACCAAAAGAAATTATTTCTTTCCAAAACAGACAATCACATATTTTTCCAAGACAACCATTTTACACAAACATCCCTGCATATTCCTCTTCCACAATTACCAGCGTCTTAACAAACTCACTTATTTGCACCTGCAAACCAAAGTTCGGAATTCAAGAACTTTCTCCAAAAATGAAACAAAAAGCTCTCTTTCTGTCACGCTACCGCGGCAGCTGCCGGGGCCAGGCCGTGCGGTGAGTGCGCACGGGGCGCTGCCGCCCGCCCCGCCGAGTACTGCTCCCGCACCGCCGTGCGCTGCCCCCGCACCACCGGGCTCCCCGCACCGCCGGGTGCTGCTCCCGCACCAGCGTGCGCTGCTCCCGCACCGCCGGGCGCCCCGCCGGCCTCAGACACCGCACCGCGGTACCGGCCCCGCCGGCACCCACCGCCCGCCGAGCAGCCCCGACACACGGCCGAGCCCCGGCCCGGCGCTGCGGAGCCGCTGTTCGCCCCGCGGCCGGGCGGGTCCGGGCTCCGGGCGGGGACCCGCGTGAGGAGCCCCGCGCCGGGCGCTGCCGCAGGGACGCGCGGGCAGCGGGGCCGCGCCCCGGCCCCTGGCGGAGGACGGTCGCTGTCCCCGGCCCGCCGAGCGCAGCGACGCTCCCCCGGAGCCCGGCGAGCCCCCCTTCCCGCGGAGCCGCCCCGCAGGGCCGCCGCCCGCCTCCCCCCGCCGCGGGCCC
>JAWWEY010000013.1:503897-535939 GCA_035582745.1 Loriotus luctuosus | reverse complement strand
GGCCCCGGCCCGGCCGCGCTCACCTAATCCCGGTGCGGCCTCCGCGCTCCGGGCGCCGCGGGAGCGAGGGGAAGGCGCGGAGCGGGGCGGCGGCGCGGCGGGCTGCCCTCCCCCGGGGCCGCCCTCCCTCATCCTCCCCGCGGCGGAGCGGCCGGCGCCTCATGAGTCACCGAGCCCGGGCCCGCACACGTGCCCGGCCCCGCCGCCTCCGGCCGGGGGAGGCACGGCAGGGGCGGCCTGGGAGCGGGCGGCGCTGCCCGGGCCCGGCCGCGTCCGCACAGCGCCCAGCGCGATGGCTCCAGACCCCCCCCAACGCCGTTCCTGAGGACACGATCCTCTAAGGAATTGCTTCCCGAGGCAGGCAGAGGGACCCTGCTTTCCTCCCGGCTCCCGCTCCTCCTTCATCTCAGCGAGTGCAGCCGTGGCAGAGCGGCGGTTCCGCCGGCTGCTGCGGGGGCTGGCAGGGCTCGCCCGGCACCCACCATCAGCAGCTCAGCGCTCCTGGCCCTCCGCAGCATCAGCCCACCGCCCAGCCAACAGGTCCGCTCTGGCCCTGGCACAGGGCACGTGTCGCTGCTGCCGTGTGGGTGACTCCGACTGCAGAGTGCAGAAAAGGACACGCAGTAGTCTAGATTAGCCAGAGGTGTATCCGTGTGTCCCCTGCCAGGACACGCACACAGGGCCAGGTGCAAAGGGCTCGTCAAACCCGTGAGGTGCTAACCACAGTTTAGGGAAAACAAACAAACTGAAACGAGACAAGGAAAGAGACGAGGAAAGAGCCAAAGAGTTTCTCTCCAGTGTCACATAGTGTTAAACATCGTTAAACATCTTTTAACGCAGACGCATAAGCAGAGGGTTATGTTTTGTGAGATGAAGTAATGACAATCCCTTACTTGACTTTGGGAGACAGATTTTGTTACCTGGTCTCAAGATCTAACTCCAGCTGCTTTCTTCATCAGGCTTTTTGTTCTATTTGACAACCTGGAGGGGAGATAATTAGCTTTGCTTTTCTTGTGCTCTAATCACCCCTGCAATGGGGCAGGCAGCACTTTGGAAACAGAATGGGTTCAGTGAGCATTCCTCCTCAGCGCTGCCCAGCCTGGGGAGCATCCAGGTGTGCCACATGCCCGAGGGAGTGCCGGCACCTCACTGGCTGGGAGAGCTTTCTGATATCTGCGGGTTAGAGCTGATGGCTTTTTGCTAGAAACGGGAGACTGAAAGGACAAAGAAGCATTCCATTTTCTTTCAGAAAAATGTCATGTTCTTACACTTGCATTTCAATGAAGTTTAATCCAGATCAGAACAAAATCCATGACGACTGGTATGCCATGGTATTTAACATTTACCTGCCTCACTGTGGGGCAGTGCAGATGCCGCTGCCTGCATAGCCCGATGGGCCCTGGGAGTGAACATTGTACTGGGCCATTTGTGCTCTTCCTGTTCCCGTTCAAGCACAAAGAGCTCCCTGGGCCATTTCCTCCCTGAGAACCGACATCACCGTGCTGGGCGTTTTCAAAGCACTTGTTCTGGTCACAAAGTTTCTATACAAACTCCTCCCTGCCCAAATTCTTCTTAAATAATGGTGTGGGACAGTGTCTTGATGCTAGGAGACTGGAGCTGTATCCTGGGCACAGTGACAGCATTTCTCACTGTATCCTGACAAGTGAATGCATTCCATTCACATCGGTTTATGCAGGTTACAGGGGATCAAACCCTAGGGCATGGATGTCAGGCACAAGCTCTGTCATGACACAATGTCCAGGCAGGGCAGGGTAAAGAGAAAACCGAGAGGAAATTTCAGATCCAGGGGTCTCCCAGGTCATCATCCAATACCAACAACAATTGCCACCTGTGATTCCAACAGACTAATTGTCTTACAGCAAAAATAAAGAAATATGTCATTGTACACTCAGCATTGTGTGCCATTCAGCCCAGAGGATAAAGAGAAACACTGTGTGCTAAGGAAGTTTTTTGAGGGCTACTTTGTGTTTTAGAGTCCCGGTTTGCTAACACAAGGGGAGCAAGAAAGAGGAGCCCTCCCGGCTGAGTCAGTGCAGCCCTGGCGCTGTTGAGGTGAGAGGCTGGCCTGTGAAACTGGTGCCAAGGTGCCTGCCCTTCCCTCTGAGCCTGGCAGGCAGCAGGAGCAGCGGTCACCTGGACGTGGCACTGGGACCACTGCGTCCCAGAGCCCGACACCAGGGTGCCTGTGGGCATCCTCTTCACAGCTCACCTCGAGCAGAACAAAAATGCTTCCTCACTGCAGGGCTCCCACCCGTCAGGAGCACAGGGGGCTCCGTACCCGGCCTCACACACAGACAGAAACCACCTGAGCTCCAAGTGTGTCCCGTGTCTTCATTTTATGTCACCAAATAGCTGCAATACAGCAGCCACTAAATCAACCTACACTCTGATCTATCTTCCCTCCTTGAACCTTTATTAAAGGCAGACACGCAAGTTGCTTCAAACCCAGACTGAACACGACTGCAACCCTGGAGAAGCCGTTTGCTTCCTGATGCCCTTATTTGTGCAACACTGGTGAAGCTCAAGTTCCCCAAAAAGGTCTGACACAGCTCCAGTGCTGCTGCCACAGAAGGCCCTGCTGCCTCCCTGCTCTTCCGGAGCCCGCTCCCGCCGCTGTGCACGGCACACGCTTCCCGCAGGCCACAGCACATTTGTTTCTCTTTTAATGAGCTCATCTGCATCTGCATTTCTGTAAATAGAGCACACAAGTTTATGACTTGGCCCTTACACTGTTTTGTCCTTTTGTTTTAAAGCCTCCTGCAACTACTGTGTGATATTATTTTTGTTGAAAGCAGTAAGATTCTTATAATCTCTCCTAGTCTACAAGCACACAAATGAGAAAAATCCACAGTGCAATTCCCAGCAAATAATTGTGATAGGCATTATAGTTTTTGCGCTTTCTACAAAGGTAATTTCTTTCCTTCCATGCAGCTCATGCTGGAGGCCCTCCAGCAGCACCCGTTTGCTCCCCCAGCCCCATGGGAGCAGTGTGGGTGCTCAGCCCTATGGCTGCTGCGTGCAATCCATTGTGGTGTTTAGTCACAGAAAACTGGCGGGAGGTTCGCCAGCAGCAGCAGATTTCACAGTAGGAACCTGAGAGTGGCTCTCAGAGGATTAATGTCATTTCAGCTTCCCATGTGCTTAACCAAGAGCCCCCCAGAGTGCCAGAGCAGGGCTGAGGAGCTCCAAGGAAGGACACCCACGCCCATCCTGCCTCACCCAGGGCTAGCGGGACCCTGCTGGGAAATGCACCCAAAGTGGAGCACAGCCATGGTGGGGTTCCTCACCAGCCCCGTGTCCCCTCTACCCCCAGGACACAACAGATGTTAAACCAGCTCACAGGGCTCCTGTCAGCATGTGAGAACCTCTCTCAACTTTTCCAGCGCAGTAAGCACCGCAGGCGATGAATGGATAAAACTGTAGTAAAAGCAGAAGAAAGAGAAGATGCACATGCCGGCGCCATGGCAGTGGCTGCCGCGCCGTGCTTCTTCCACGTGTCCCTGGGAGCAGGCTGCTGCTCACTCAGGGTGCAGCTCCTCCACACCACAGGGGTCCCAGCGGGCCCCCAGCACACACCACGGAGGGTCTATGGTGGATCTGACTGCAACTTTTAATGCTCTTCAGAACCACAAAGTTTTGTTACTCATGTCTTGCATAAAGGCATTTAGTGTTCGTTTCTCTAATAAATTATTCAAAGCTTCATTAACTCAAGACAGCGAGGCGCATATGCGAAAGCAGCACAGTGAAAGACGACAACGAAACCATCCAGCTTTGTGAACAACTCACCGTCCGTGCCGGCGGCCGCAGTGTCCTGCTGCGCTGGGGCAGCGGCTCGGTCCCACCTGGGCTGCTGCTCGGTGCTGGGGCACAGCAGTGCTGCTGGCACTGCCACCGCCCCCGGGGCCGCGGCTCGGTCCCACCTGGGCTGCTGCTCGGTGCTGGGGCACAGCAGCGCTGCTGGCACTGCCACCGCCCCGGGGCCGCGGGGCCAATGACAGCCAGCAGCTCTCTGCGATGATAGCCTGGCCTGGGGAAGCGGTGACAGGCCAGAGAATGACACTTACCAAACCTAGGGGCCAAGGAGTGAAGTGAGCCCTTCCTGCAGCGGTAACCACGGCCACGGGCTGGGCTTTGCACATGTGTTTTCTTAAGGAAGCAAAAGTTACTTTCTGCTGGTAGAAACGGCCACGGCAGAGGAAGTGCTTTGCATGGCGCTGCAGCCCAGCTCGCTGACGGAGCTCACTCACGTCGGGGACGCGGACACGCGGTTGGAGTGTCCCTGTGCCCCGTTAATCTGCCCGCTGGCAGCTGCTGGGGGAAGCGGGCCTGGGCCGTGGCCCGCGCTCCCTGCAAATGGGGCAATGGCTGGGGCGGCGCCCGGGACCCCTTCCTGCTGCAAGCCGCAGATAACGGCTGCCTGCCCTCGCCAGCCGGGGGCTTCCAGGCCCATCCTTGCTAGTTCTGCTGGGGTTGCCACCAGCTCCAGGCTGCCAGAGCCAGCCGCCCTTCCACCCAAAGCTCTGCTGCACTCAGGGCCAGCTGGAAATGTCCCTTGCTCAGCCCAGGGAGAAACGCCGTGGTGCCCCACCTTCGCTGGCCATGCCAGCTCTGGTACACCGTGCAGCGGCTCCCGCCCGGCATGTCCGTGGTGGGCATGGCCCAGGACAAGGGGTGTGTGGCAGAGCTGCAGGGGAAGGGCCATGTGGCTCGGCTGTGCCAGCTGTACCAGCTGTGCAGCCGGAGCAGGGGGCTCGTACCCACAGCCCCTGTGCCGGGAGCAGAGCCGCCTCTCTGGACCTGGGCCCTGCAGTGCCCGAGCTCAGGGCGTGCTGCAGGTGCAGCTGGAGGTGCAGCACACGCTGAGCAGCCTGGGAGCGCTGCTGAGGGACCCTGCAGCCAGCACGGCCGTGCACAGCATTTCCTGTCATTTCTTTCCGCTCCTCCACCGGTGTCCCCCCCTGCTCCTGCCCTGCAGAGTGCTGCTGGATTCACCATCCCACCCTACGGGGTATTGCAGGAGTGGAGGGAACAGCTCTCCACGAGTCCCTGAGCCTGGCTCGTGGCATGTACCAGCCAGCCACAGCCTGGCACAGCCCAGCTTGGCCCCAGCACTGGCAGCAGAGTGTGGGGAGCAGGTCTCTGTCTGCACTGCTTCCTCACTGAGGCTGCCCCAAGAACTGCCTGTGTGACAAAGACAGGTCCTGAGTCCTGATTTCAATCACTAATAAATAATCAAATCAATTACAATAGTCACCTGAGAAACATCCATTCCTATGACAGAATTTTGTGTGTTTTGGCGGGGATAGGGATGTCTGCACTAGGGGTCTCTTCCCATCCTGAAGCCTGTTTCCAAGCAGAGTGCAGGCACCCTGGTCCCTTCTCTGGGATTCCCAGAGGTTCCGTAGCTTGGTCAGAGTGAAACCCCCAATAAGGGTGAAAGGTACCCAGAAATTTCACCCAGAGAGATACAACAGATAAAATTTCCCGTGGCTGTCAGCTATCTGTGCAGAAACCCAACATCCTCGAGGTCTCCATCAGAAAAGAGGCCTCCATGGAGAGGGGCCCAGGGCTAGTCTAACATTCTTGGTTGAAACGACAGATTTTCTCCTTTCTCCTGATACAGCTGTGGCGCTGCCAGGCACAGTGAGCTAGCAAACAGCCCCATTTAATCTGGCATGATTACCTGGGCTGCAAACAGAGAGCAGGGCCCACCCACCTTCCCTGGGGTGTCAGACATGCAGCAGGGGGAGTCTGCATGCTCTGCTGCATGAGTGAAACTGCTCGCTGAGTACTCAGCACAGACACGCTTGCTGGCACATTATTACTCAGGCCACGGTGTGCTCTGTGGCGTTGGTTCTGAATTGAGATAAAATGTGCCATCAGCCCCAGACAGCACAGGGTGAGCAGTGGTGGTGGCACAGATGACAGAACTGCCCAACTTTTTTCCTTTTTTTTTGGTTTTTTTTTTGTTTTTTTGTTATTATTCTTGAAGAGTCCAAAGCCTGAAGTTTTTCTTAGGCTGCAATTATTAAAATAATGAGTTCTTTCAGAAAGGCAGCAAGGCCAGCCCATGTCATGGTGCTGCTGAAGGGGTTTCTGTTCCCAGCATTTCAGGAGCTTTATTTCTTTCTCATTAAAGCTGACAGTGTCTGACCAATTGCCCCACTCCATCCTTCTTATTATTTTTCCAAATTTTGGTCACATCTTTGTTTTGAAAAATAATGACTGTTAAAGTTTTCAGGGGCAGGAGCATTTTGTTTTGTTTGCAAAGAATAAGAAGTCTCTGGTTAATCTGTAAAAGATTATCTGAATCAGAGGAAGTGTGGGAAACATATGGACAATCTCATCTCTCCCTCATTAGGAGATAAAGTGTCCATGCTCCTCATTTCCATCCCAGCACAGGAGATAACAGCTTTGCCTTCCTGCTGGATATCGTGTCAAACAGATCCAGACTGGAAACAAAGGTCTCTTCCCTGATATGGGAGCCAGGAGCAGGATCCTCATGTTTTTATATAAACCTCAGTGTGAAATAATAATAAACTGACCCTTTTGTACCTTCTTGTGTTGTTTAGGCAGCTTTTGTATTTTCCGTGAGGAATTGTGTCACCAAGGCAGACCTGCCATGGGCACACTGGCCTGGCTGGCACTGGGCAGGAGTGGGAGCATCTCAGCATCCCTGAGCTCCATCCCAGGAAGGGTTGCTTGAGTCCAGCCATAAAGGAGGAGGAGGTTGGCTCAAAACATAAAACATGTAAGTCCCAAAAGTGAAATTCACATGTAAATGCAAAATGCACCAGGTGAAACAACAGACTCATACTTGCTTTGTTTGGCATTTTTTCCCTTTCAAAAGGTAGATCCCAAACAAGTGATGCTACCAAAGACATTCCCGCTGTATTCTTTACCTTTTTTTTGTCATTTTGTTTTTTTACTAAATGTATCCAGGTATAAAATAAAAGATAGTTTTAAAAAGTTTGCAGATTTTCAGGCCTAGGACTTTATTTAATTTTCTTTTTCAATCCTACTTGTTATCATCCCAGTGTCTGGCATAGATGCAGTGGAACTCCCCTGCTTCCCTGTCTTTCACAGCCTCCCCGGGCTTCCAGAGCAATGGCACATTCCTGCCCGCAGCGATGCAGCCAAATCAAATATTAGCTCCTGGGAACGTTCCTGCTTTCTCTCACATGCCCGGGGTGAGGCTCTGGGGCTGGCCACGCGCCGTGCCCGTGATGCTGGGGCACATTCGGGGCACTGCCCGCAGCTCTCCCGGCCCAGAGCAGGGTGCAGGGGGCTGCACCTCCTGCACGCCTCCTGCCTCCCTCAGCACACAGGTGGCATCTCCAAATGCCGTGTACAACCAAAATTTGGGCACTTGGATCCCATCCCCAGACCTACCATCTCAGATCTGAGCTGCCCAGCTGCGGGGGGCACTGCCTGTCCCCTAAATGACAGAGGCATCAACAGCTCGCAGCCGCATTTAGAAACAAAGAAATTCTTCAGGGAAAAACCACAGCCAACTATCTACTAGTTACTCTCAGTATTTAACTCAAAGCACAGCTACTGCTGGGCAGGAAACGCTGCTTTGGTGAAAGCTGTGGAGTTTTACCAAAGCATCCCTTTTGCTTCCAGAGGATTTGTGCATCTGTGACCCAACACAGCCACGTTTAAAAGTATTCTGCTGTGAAACTGCCACGGGGCACAAGTGGAAGCACAAGGTGAGTCTGCCTTCACACAGAACACAGTAATTCCAGGCGTGGTGATGTTTCCAAAGGACTGCAATAATGCACAGCCTTTCGTACAGCCCCACAGTGTGTAACCCAGCCATGCTCCAGCGTGGGCACAGACCAGCAGGCAGTGACAGGGAGCAACAGTCCCTTCCTGACATGAAAATCACACTTCAAAGTCTGGCTTCATTCCTGTGTGGCAATGGAGGGTTGTTGCTACTTGGCTTATGCCCACACCGAAATATTACATATAAGGAGTGAGGCAGATGTGACTTAGTGACCCCCATATTTTTAGCTAAATAACAAGGATGGGATATTCTCCCATGTCTTAGCAAGCCCCAGCAGTGCCCAGCTCCAGCCTGGCACCGTTTGACAGCACCCTGTGTGTACTTGCACGGCGGTATGAGTGTCAGAGCCCTTCGGCGGCTCCGGCAAAGCCGAATCCGTGCCGCTCCCCGCCAAGAGCGCGGGGCTCGTGCGCCCGGAGGGAAGCGCCGTTCCTGCTCTGCCCGGGGCCCGGCCAGGGGCGGTGCCGGGGCCGAGCCCCGCCGGAGCGGGCCCGGCGGGCAGCGGGAGCAGGGCACGGAGGCAAAGCACGGCCGCGGCTCTCGGGCGCCTGGCACGGAGGGACACGGTGCCACCAGGCTGCCCGCAGACAGCCGGGGCCGAGAACGCCCTGCCAGGAGCGCCGCGGGGCCGGGGCCGGGCGCCCGGCGTGTCCCTGCCCTGCTGCCGCGGCTGCCACAGCGAGGGGCGCTCCCTGCGGCGCCGGGGCACCGGGGCCGGGAGCTCTGCTCCGAGGCTCGGCACGATCACTCACACCACGCCGGTCCCGGCCAGCGGGGCCCGGGCTGGGAGCGGCCGCAGGACCTGCCCTGCCCCGGCTCGGGGCGCAGCCTGGCCGGGAGCCGAGCCGCACATCGCAGCCCTGGCGGCTCCCCCGGCCCCGGGCAGCCCGGGCGTGTGCTCAAACCCGGGGCTGCCGCTGTGCTCCGTGACAGCGCCGACCGCAGCCTCCCAGCGGCTCGGCTCGGCCCGGCTCGGCTCGGGGGATGCTGGGCACAAAGAGGATGCTCAGGTGTGTGGGACAGCCAAGACCCTCCATGTCCCTGCCTGGGTGAAGGCACCGCCTTTTTGGCACATTTTGAAGGGATGCCTAAAGGTTTCCTCCAGCCTTGCAAACACTCCAGTCAATCAATCTTTCTCTCTCTTCAGGAAACCACAGTCCCCAATTTCTTGAGAAGACACTGCTAATTCACACGGGTCTAGTTGAGACCTACTTTCAGACACATCCTCTGCTATGAGACACCCTCCAAACAAGCATTTTATTGCATATTTTCCCAGCCTGAGGAATTAACCAACACAGATAAAGTATTTTGGGGGTGGGACACTGGGTTCACAGCACACGAGAGGCCACATTACTTCACTGGAGCAACTTCTCTGGCTGACAGCCCTCATCTGGATGCACCAGCCCCATCCTGTCAGGCCCAAAGCAAAATAATCCGAATAAAAATATAGAAAGGTGACAAGAGTGTTGCTTCTATCTTGCTCTCATCAAGGCTGAGTCAAAGAAGACAATTTCAGGGTTTTCTTCTGTAATCACACATTGCTCAGGAACTGCCAGCAGGACGATGGGCCCCCAGTTAACCAGAGCATGGTGACAAGCACAGACCTCACAGAGGACAGACAGATCACATCACCCACTTCACTCTGACACAAACCAGGAGCTTCCATGATCTGCTTTTCTATGACACAGCTATTCACAGAGCACCCATCCCCTCTGGCAGTGCCCAGGCTCCTGGCCCTATTCCAGTGGGGCACAGCCCCTCCACGACCTGCCATGCCACAGACAGAAAACCTGAGCAGTGCCCAGTACAGACCAATTGGTGCACTGGGCATACTGGGATGCAGGGTGACACCCCCAGGGCCAGGGTTAATGATCAGCTCGTTCTGTAAACACCAGCTGGTTTCTCTAACTCGGTATTTGGAGTTGTACTCTTTCTAATTAAGTAGTGACTACAGTTAGGTGTCATAAAAATCAGATTGCAAGTAATTAATCATTAGGTCATATTTTAATTGGTTTTTTTTAGTGAAAAAGGCATCCTTTGTCTCTTGTGCTTTTGAAAAGTATATAAAGAAAAATATGACAGATACAATTACAGCAGGAAAGAAAAATAAATAAGAAGTGGCACATCCAGACAGTGAGTGCATTCAACAGATTTACAGTCTGCATGTTACAGGCATGAACCAGAAACTTGCTTTAAAATAAGATTTAAGGAGCCCAAGGAATCAAAACCAAGTGTGTCATGCTAAGAAATACTGTTGGAGAAGCTTACATTCAATGCTATCAGTACAACAGGCTGAATTGCTGTAATGATAGGCAGCAGCTTTAAGAAAAACTGATTTCTCTGATATAATTCAATATAGGAATAAAGTAGCTAAGAGGAACCATTTAACTCTGTCTATTTTTATCTGTGTAAAGCAATACTGGGTACTATATAGAGTGGTCTGAAAAGCATTTTAGGAGGTGAGCAGGATTATTTGTCCTCACACAGGTAGCAGATCTGGAAAAGCTGCTTTCATAAATATGGCAAAAGTCACACCAAACCCCTTGGAAGTTAGTGTGTCACAGCAAGCAGAGGAACTGTTAATGAGAACAGGATAATTGTAACTAAACATTAATTCCTCTGTATTTATTTTGGTACAAGGTCAATTCTGATGTTATTTCTTCCCTTGCCAACTTATACCAAACACTCTGCCCAAAGGTGTTGCAGGCAGGAGAAAACAAAGACTGAATTAATCTCTGATGGGAACAGGAAAAGTCATCTCAGGATCCTTTGAGGTTACTACTGAAATCCTTCTAGGAAATAACAGAAATCAAAGCAAAGGAGAGAGCATCTGCTCATCAACTCCAGCTCCATGCACGGGATGAGGATGAAGGAGGTGCCCTGGTCCTGAGGGAAGGCAGGGATGGGGCTGGGACAGGCACTGAGGGTCACAGCCTCCTCCTAAACACAACCAAACCCTGAATCCAAAGGGACTTTATGGAAATCAAGCCATCTAAAGCGTCCTGTGACACTTCCCTCAATGAAGCAAAATAAGCAGCATGAAGCACAACCATTTTGCAACAATTGCCCTGAAATGCA
Organism: Loriotus luctuosus; assembly: GCA_035582745.1. Taxonomy (NCBI): domain Eukaryota; kingdom Metazoa; phylum Chordata; class Aves; order Passeriformes; family Thraupidae; genus Loriotus; species Loriotus luctuosus. The sequence goes on along the minus strand of JAWWEY010000013.1, from coordinate 525,051 downwards.
CAACAACTAATTAAAAGGAAGTAAGAAAAAACACCCTGAAAGACAAATGGGCACTGAAAGTGATTTGCTCCCAGGGATCAGGGAAAGCTTATTTCTCTGTGACACAACTATAGACACAAACCTCAGAGAAGCCAGCATTTCTTAGGGCACTCGATAGCTAAAACATTCCCTGCAAAAATATTGGGTTGAAATACACAGAAACTAGAATATCCCCATACACCATAAAGAAAAATAAACATTAGGGTGATAAAGTACTTCCTCTCCTGTCAAAAATGTATTGCTAGATATAAAATCATGGCAATTGAACCTCATACATGAGGTTTTTAAATTCAGGCCTCTGTAGAAATGCGCTCTAACAGGATGATGTTTGTTTTCCCTGGCTGCTGCTCACCCTGGAGAGCCCCCAGCCATTGTGCTCCTGCAGGAGGAGGATTTCCGCTAGTAAACCTACCAGGGGAGCACAACCAGGCATCCCAGGAGCTGCGTTTCTTTAGGAGAATGGAAAACCCCTCGAGTGCCAGGAGCTGTTCAATGACAAAGGAGATGTGAGCAGCCCAAGGTCCACCAGGCGAAGCCATGTTTGTTTTGAGCCGCTCCATAGGCTGACCAGGGGAAAGGAGATGTGGGGACTGTCTGAAGAAAAAAAGAGAAAGTCCCAATTGCTTTTAAAGCTACCATCCCAAGGATGGAGGGAGCCCATGGGAGTACTCACACAGCCCCAGTTGTTTGCCAGGCCAACTGAACACAGAAGTGCTGTGTCTCCTTGCAGAGGCAGAAGTGCTGTGTCCCTGCTGTCTGTCCCTGCTGTGTGTCCCTGCAGGGACAGAAGCGCTGTGTCCCTGCTGTGTGTCCCTGCTGTCTGTCCCTGCAAAGACAGGAGTGCTGTGGTCCTGCTGTCTGTCCCTGCTGTGTGTCCCTGCAAAGCCCGGCAGCAGCTCCGGGCAGGTTCCTGGCCTTACAGCTGCTCCTTGTACCTCCATTTGCAGGGACATTTCCCAGTGGTTTCACTTGTAACCCAGCTCAAAGGACTGTTTTTTGCACATTGCCTCTCAGTTCCTACACCTGCAGCAGCCTCCCTTCACCCCTCCTGCCTTGGCACAGAGCAGCTCCCCTCACGTTGCTGATCATTTCCATAAACCCAACTGGGTCACTTCATTTCTCTACAGGAACTCCTGATTCCATCTGAGTGTCCCACCACAGCCCTGCACCACAATGCACACACAAGCTCTCTCTGCAGCAGATCACCCAACCAGGCTTCCCCAAGAAGTGCCACATTCTGCTGTAAATTTTTCTGCCGTAACTTTAGTTATAAAAGAGACTTTTGAGAACTGTCACCTCATTCTTACCTGTTCAGCTTGCTCCTTCCTTCTGGCCCCCAGCAGCACAGCACGCAGGCAGCACAGGATCTTTGTGCAGGCAGAAAAGCAGCACCACAGCCCCTATTTAACCCTTTGGGCCCCACATCCTGTCTGCTGGGGCTCCTGGGGCAGGTGGGACCCATTGCCTGTTCTGGCTCATCAGCACTGCCCCAGCCCCTCACCTGGGCAGAGGACACTGCCCAGCCCGTGCCCAGCCCTGCATCACCTGGCTAAGGGGTAACAGCTCCCTGTTCTCCCCAGAGTGTTTGGACAGCTGGGCTGTGCCAGGCTCAGCCCCCACCCTTCCCATCAGAAAGAAGGAATTGGGCCAGCAGCATGTGGGCTGTGCTGCCCTGAACAGCATTCACCAGCCAGGGCAGGCCTCTGGGAAGGAAAAAGAATTCCTTAGACCGAGCCTTGGAGCAGCCGAGAGCACAGCATTTATTTCAAAAGGTAGCAAGCAAACTGCAGGATTGCTTTACTTATAAAATAACTTAATTGCTTCATCTGGACGGTTACTTGTGAGACCTTCCATCCTGTGACTCTTGTGTGGCTGTGTCAGGAAGTGAGGCAAGAGTGCAAGAATGAACAAAGCAGCACTTAAATGTTCCACTTCACTTATGCGGGTCAAAATCTCGACAAGACACAGAAAACTGAAAGGAAAATGAGTCTTGCAGGCACCTTGCTCTGGCATCAGGTCCCTGCAGCACTCTGCCCCCAGGTGTTGGTGTGCTCAGCTCAGAGCCTGATGCTGCTGATCCAGAAGCTGCCTGAACAAACAGGTGAAGCTCTGGGCATTCCCACGAGTGTGCCTGCACACCTGGGTGCTGCCCAGAGACCTCGGGGGGCTGCAGAGCTCCCTCACCTCACCAGCCAAAGGACAGACTGCCCAGAGGGTGAAGCTCCTCCTGGGCTCCAGGAAGACTATTTTTAACTCGTGTATTTTTAGAAAGTGAAAACCAAATTGAAACCAAGCAGAAGTCAGCTGAATGAGTACCTTCATTACTGTCAACATGAGCAGTTAAACTCTGAATTGCCGGTGTGGCAGTGACATGGCAGGACCCCTCTGCTGGTGTCAGCTCCTTGCAGGTGTGCAGGGCAGCCAGGCAGGCACCCCTCACACAGCACTGCTCTGAACCCACAGCCCCTGTGTGGGCAGCCTTGCTCTTCTCTTATCAATCATTATTAAAACACTGCAGAGCAGCAGCTGCTGTGGCACAGAGCTCTGCAGAGAGCTGGGGCAAGGAGCAGAGGCAGCTGACCACAGAGCTGCACTGCCTGGGCAGTGGCAGGGCAAAAGGTGATGGGAACAGAGGCAAACCCGGGAAATTCCCTCTAAATGTCAAGAAAAATGTGGTAGGACATTTTACACATTCCAAGCTGTAGAGGACCTGAGGCTTGGTTGGGTTTGGAATGAATAAGAAATAGATCCATGTGTTTTTCTCGAGGGTGTGGAGCTGGTTGTGAATTCCCTCCAAGGACAGGCTCCTGCAGCTCCCACCTAAAGGGGAGACTGAGCACAGCGCGGTGTCCTGGCCCTGTGTGTGCCTGGGAAAGTGGCTGTGGGGCTGGCAGGGCCAGGGCAGCCCCAGCCCCTCGCCCTGCCCTCACCCCTCTTCCCAGGAACAGTTATTTTTAGGTCACTTACCGCCACTAAAACATACTTGGACTGTTTTCAGGCTGACTCACAGCTGAATTCCTGTTCTGGAGGCATTTTCAGTCCACACCCAAAATAAGGAAAGACAAAACAAAATGAAACCAAAAAAGCCCTGTCTGAATCAGAACCAAAGCCTGTGCCCAGCTGTGCTGATGCCAGCCCCTGCAGCCCAAGTGTGGCTCTGCCTGGGGGCACCTGCACCCACCTTGCTCCTGCTTAGCCCAGCTCAGGTGAACCAGGTAGTGCTTTGGAGCTTTATTAATTGAAATTTCTCCATGTACCACTCAGGAGTAGAAGAATTAGGCAGAGAGGAACATGCATGTGAAGCTTGAACATAGTGGTTTATATTATCTTTTTTATCACATTTTTAATTGCAAAACCAGCAGTATCATAGTTAATTGTGTAATGATCAGAAGTTTCACTCATTAGTTTAGGGAAATGGAAGTCATGGAGACTTTAGAGATTGTCACTAAATCAAAGATACAAGCCAGGGCTGTCCCAGAAGGGGGAAGGACCAAAGCCCAGCAGGTTTTTGAGTCCCTCTGAGGTGCTGGGGCTCTGTGTGGAGCAGGGATCAGGCAGGGACTGGCTCCCCATTAGCTCCTGGTTCATTAGTGCAACTGCTAATGAAGTTTGAACTCTGAGGTCTGAATTCTGCTTCAGGCTATAGATTCCACGGGCACTTACAGACAGTTGTAATGAGGAGAGGTAGCTCCATACCCTGGTAAGAGCTGTGTGAGTGCCCATGCGAGCGTGCCTGGCTGTCCTGGTGACGTAGGAAGGCGCTTTCTGTCCCAGCCCAGGCGCACGTTGTTGCTCACAAAGCAGCTGTCTGAGAGCAGCGTGCTTTGCCTCACAGAGCTGGCTTGATGGCCTTTTGATGGCAGTATTATTGGGCTGTGGGGTGTTCCACTGCTGTCCTGCTGGGAGCGAGCACAGCGTCCCTCCTGGCTTGCTGGAGGCAGCTCAGCAGAATTCTCCTGTACAATAAGGTGACAGGTGCATATAGAGGAACACAATCAGCTCATACCTATTCTATTGCATGAATAAAGTTATCTAAAGCAATGGCACATTGCTGAACGCTCTCCCTCAGAGAGTTTCCTCCCAGACCTCTCCCACCATAAGGGGACTGCTCCCTCATTCACTTCCCAGTGGTTGTCAGCCTGCTCAGGAGCTGTCTTGTTTTGGCCATCAGCATCTCTCTGAAGTGGTCACCCATCAGGAAATAAAAAACGGGATTAATGGCACTATTTAGAAAGGCAAAGGGTCTGGTGATGATGTAAATGGTGCTGATGACTCCCTGCGTGCACTCAGAGACATTGAGGGCTGAAATTCGGGAGGCGATCCGGACGTTGCGCATGACGTGGTAGGGAGTAAAGAGCAGGGAGAAGATCACCATGGTGAGGATCACCAGGGTCAGGGGCTTCTCCAGGGTCAGGGCAGAGGGGATCTGCTCGCTCCTGTTTTGGAGAAAGCGAACCATCTTCACGTAGAAGTAGCACATGGTCAGCAGGGGAACGAGGAAGCCAAAGACGGTCAGGAACATGCTGTAGACGAGGTTTGTCACGGGGTCCCCAGAGCTCGCATAGTCAAGACATTTGTGGTTATTGGCAGCTGTTAGAGGCTCCAGGAAATGCAGCAGTGGCAGCAGCTCCAGGATCACCCCGATCCACACGGCAACAGACACCATGACAGCTGTGTTCCTCTTCTGCAGGATGTGGTCCCTGAAGGGATGTTTCATCAGCATGTACCGGTCAACGCTGATAACCGTGAGGAAGAGGATGCTGCTGTACAGGTTGGCATGCAGCAGGAATCTGTTGCTGTGGCACAGGATGCTCTCCTTTGCCCACTGATCTTTGGAGTAGCTGTTCACCAATATTGGCAGAGTGCACAGAAATAGCAAATCTGATATGGATAAATTGAACAGGTAGATGTTGCCGCTTTTCCATTTTTTCAGGCAGAAAATATAGCCAAACACCACGATGGTGTTTCCAATGGCACCTATAATGAACTCAAGGCTGTACATGGTGGAGAGATAATACTTTTCCAGTACTCTGTTTGTCAGCAAATAGTCACTGGTCTCGTTCACAGCCTGGAAAATCAAAAGAAAAAAGTTAAACACCAAACCCAAGTAAAAGATCATAGCACAGTTATCATTATATCATTGCTGTAATCAGCGAATGCAGCCTGCAATTTCCTTCCAGCCTACAGGGTAAGTAGATATGTGACCTCAAATATCTCTCACACATGGGACTGGTACTTGCAGACACTGGTCAGAGTTGCAGAAGGAGATGAAAACACGCCTGAGCAAAGACCTGTGTGAGGGACTCAAAGTGGGAGCATCACCTCAATGAAGGTGTCAGTCACAGCATGCCAGCTTGGCCAAAGCCAGGGCAGTGCCAGGGGTCAGGAAAGTGAAACCAGCCCGTGGGTGCCCTGTCAGAACCTCGTGGAGTCATCTGCCCCTGTTACCCAACACCAGTCCCGCGGGTCCTGCCTCATCACCACATCAGAGGTTTGCTGACAAGGCTGGGGAGGGATGAAGGCAGCTCAGAACTGGCTGGGGAGCCAGAAGAGATGTGTTTGTTAAATTAACCCAGCCCTTAATGGAGCACTTTGTGAGCTGTGCTGGAAACTGGGTACCAGAATTGCACGGAGGATGGAGCAGATCTCTCCTGTCCTTTCTGCCAAAGCTTCCTTCAAAGCTGCACCACACATGAGCTTGCTTTCTTTCTAAAGGCTGGTTAAAAAAAATGCTTTCATCTCCAGGGAAGGAAATAGAGCAGGATCTCAAGTGTTTACTCCTCTCCCTCCTCAGCAAAGCCACCTGTCCCTGCCACAGGACACAGCTTTTGGTGAGAGCCTTGGATAAAGTGTCAGCAAACAACTGGGAAGCAGGGAAAACCAAATGCCAGAAATTGGGATATAGATCAAAACTGAACTCAAGCTAAGGTTAAGCATTTGCAAAGGTGTTTTGGTGTCAAGAACTTGTTCACAGGTCTCTGTCCTCAAAGCAGAGGTCAGCTGTATTTCATTTTGAAGGGAGATCATGAAGCAAAGCAAAATCTCCATAAGACTATTTCTGTCAATTCTCAACACTTACTCTGTGGTCCCCGGGAGACAGAAATGCTACAGAGAGCCCTTGCTCTGCTCAGACCTCACCTGCTGCACCTGCTGAGCCCTGTCTGCTCGGTTCTTGAGGAGAAACTCAACACCTTAGTGAGGTTCTAAATCTAGAAAGCACATCACAGACATCAGCAATTTAAATAGCAATAATAATTGAAAGTTCGGTACGGACAGATGCATTAATTTAGCAAGTCGTTAGGAAAAGGCTGATGGATCAGTTTTAAGGTGAGAAGGAAGAGCAGTTAGAGCCCAGTCAGAAATGCGGGACAGCAGAGTGCCCTTGGCTGGAGCCTTACCATGGCCGGGCCGGTGCTGCTCGCCGCAGGTCCGGCGGCGCTCTGCGGTCTGGGCAGCCCCGCCGCCGCTCATTCAATCATTAACGAGTCAGGGCAAGGCGGGATCTGTTTGGCGGAGCTGCCGAGATGCGAGCAGCACTTCCCCTTCACAGGAACCGCGGGGAACCAGCCCAGGAGAGGGCAGCCCCTGCTCCGGTCCCGTGCCCCGGGTCAGCCAGGGGCTGCAGGAGGGCAGAGCCGGGGCAAGAGGAGCACCAGCTCCTCACACAGCAGAGCATCACCACCCCACAGCTCCCTGCTTTACTAGCACTGCTATAGAAATTATTGGCGAAGATAAAAAATACAACAATGCAGCTAATGCAGAGTGGCCACACCCCACAGTGAATAATTCCACCCCTCTGCCGTGGGCAGGGACACTTCCACTAGACCAGGCTGCTTCAAGCCCCATTCCACCTGGCCTTGAGCATCCTCAGGTATGGGGCAGCCACAGCTTCTCTACCTTTCCCTCCCCTTTATTGTGATGTACTCCACAGTTAGCAAATATTAACCCTATTAACATATATAAAAGGCTATTGTAGCTTTTCTCTGTGGACAAGGCCAATAAATCAGCTTATATTTAGCCATTACAGAAGCTGATTTGAAATTTCCCCCATGGCTAATAACCAACACTGACTTCTCATTTACCAGCTTTTAAATATCTTGTTCATTCAGGCAACTGCTGTTGCACTGAAGGATAAAATAGGGCTGAAGAAATGGAGCATTTCTTCCTTCCTGCTGCAGTAGCTCCTCAGAAAACTGGCGAGGAGCAAGAAATGTTCATTTCAGTAGGTTTAGATTGGTCCCTGCTTTCCAGCTCTGTGACCATTGTCTCCGTTGGTTGTATTTCGAGGCAGTTTTCTATCCCCTGGTAATTTTGAGCTGTCCCAGTCACACATGCTGGCACTCCACTGCCTTTCAGCAGCCTGTCCATGAGGAGCAGCTGAGCTGGGCTCTCAGCACAGGCTCTGTGGTGGCTGGCACTGCAGGCTGCAGCTCCCAGTGCTGCTGGCAGGGCAGGCTGGGTCCTGCTGGCCTCTGCTGGGGCTCCAGCCCAGGCTGCAGCCCAGGCTCCAGCAGGGACCGAGGCTTTGGGGGGCTGAGCGCTGGTGCCAGCCTTGGGGCCCTCCTCAGGAACAAGGGCCTGGCTGAGCACGCCAGCAGCAATCAACCAACACTGCCAAAAATACCAGAAACCCAAGAGCACTGTCCAGTTCTGGGGTTTGGGGCTTGGGGGGTGGTTTGTTGGGGATTTTTTGGGTTTTTTAACCAGTGCAGTACTGCGACGAAAAGTTCAGGATTCTTAAGAAATGGGTGATGGGGAAGCCCAGATTGGTGGGGATATTTCAAGCATACTTCATTTCCTCCTCGACTCACCTGCAAGCATGAACCCCCTCTGTTCATACAGCTCCCACTGCCCCCTGTGGTAGGAGAGTCTGTGATCAGTGTCCCTGTGCTTGGGCATCCTTGGAGGGATTGATCTCTGCACCCAGAGCTGGCTCCTAACGGGGTTGTGAACCCACCATGGTGAGGCTGAGCTTTGTCCTTGACTGTCAACCACCAAACCCCATCCTCCCTTCAAGGGAAGGCTTGTGGAGATGTACCAAAGCCTCCCCTTGTGGGGTTTGTCTTGTTTTTGGTGTGGATAAATGGGTTGCTTACTGCAGCTCCAGCCTCTCCTGCCAACAACATCAATAGTGCAGCTTTCACTGTCTCATTTTGTGCCTCACCAGGCATTTCCAACCCAAAAAGTCTATTTTAGGAACCTAAACAAAAACATACAGCACAATCAATCACAAGTCCATATTTAGGTGCTGGTGCTTAAAAGCCATTTACTTCTGGTTCCAAGAGCATCCTATAAAAACACAGAAGGGAAGGTTGGCAGTTTTTGACTGGCATTGTTTCTTAGGACATAAATTTTTCTCCTGCCTTACAGGCAGGCATTCAGTGTCCCTGACACAGCTGATACCTGAGCCATGATGGAGGAAGCACAGTATTATTGGTGGCAGTGTGGACGGGGGGATGGCCCAGGTTTGCTCCAGCTGGGCTGGCACAGGCTCCTCCAGCAGCCCTGAAGGGAGGCAAAGCCCCCTGAGGCCAAGACTTCAGCCCAGTGCTGCCCCAACAGCAACATCCCAGGGCTGCGGGGCAGGAGAACCACCAAAGCCACTCTGGCTCACAGCAGGGCAACCTGCTGAGGGATGTGATGTGGGCACGTCCCCTCCAAATCAGAACTACAGCCATCCTCCCTGAGCAGTCTCTCAAGCAAGGTTATCTCCTGGAAACCCCAGCTGGGCTCATCCCTTTAGTATTTACGACCCCAAAATGCCCATCCCAGGGACCATTCTTGGGGATGTGACCCTAAAACTGTACAGAAAATCAGACCAAAGGTGTTAATGAGCAAAACCCCCAAGCCCAACTGCCTCAGGAACACTAAGAGGCTGTTAATTAATCCCAAATGTGGGAGGAATAAAACTGCAGTGGAGCTGTCTCTGGCAGCAGAGAGGAGCCCAGGCTGTGGTGAGCACTGGGCTGTGCTGGCAGTGCTGCAGGGAGACCAAGGAATAACTCCCAAACCCCCTGGGACTGAGCACAGGAGCACAGATGTGCCCCCAGAGGGTGTGCAAAAGGACAAGGAGAGACCTACCCGAGCACTGCTGCTTCCCTCCTGCACAGCCCAGCCCAGCAGCTCCCCATCCCCTGCAGGAGCGAGGGCAGAGCTGGAGCTGGGGCTGTCTGCACGGCCAGCCCTGGGCTGCAGCACAGCTGCCACTGCTCCGATGGATGGCACACCCTCGGGACAGAACACTGCACTGGAATCAAAAACGAGTTTAATGTTTATGTTCATCTGAATGAAGATGAAAGGCTGCAACCATCCCGTACACAAGCCATCTGAACAGGCCGCACACACTCAGGAAAATAACCCAGCATTATTGAAGATTCAGTACCTTTTATGCAAAAGAAAAGCAGGATACATGAAGTACCTGCCCAGTGGTTGATTTACTTAAACCAACAACCAACCCTTGTATTCATGCTTCAGTCAAAAGTTTTAGGGTTTATATTTAACACACAAAACATTTACATAGAGGTTATTTGTTCCACACAGCCAGCTGATCTGTTTCTTTTCTAAGCCTATAAAATTTCTAAGCTAATTCTACTTTTAAGAAATCATATGTGAAATCTGATAAAAAATTTCAAGGACAATTAGAACACCTAGCACATGACTTAACAGATAAGTAGAGCACAGACCATGCAGCAGTGTTATCACAAGTCTGGGACCTTCACAGCTTCCTTTTTCCAGTGAATATCCAGTGCTGGTTTGATTCACTAAATCCTGCTAGTGCAAGGATTACAGAAAGGAAGTAGGAGTAAGATACGTGCTTTAAAAAAAAAAAATCCAACACAACAAAAACCCCAAATGAAAAAAACCCCCAAAAGAAACAAACAAGCAAAGCCCAAAACACCTGCACAATTTTTTAGCCATCCCACTGGGTTTGGAAGCGCTTCCCTCAAGCTGTGCAGGGCAGGAGCAGCAGCCCCAGCCCAGGTCCCTGCAGCTCCCGGTGCTTCCCTCCACCCCATCAGCCCTGACAGCAGCGGGGCCCTGCTGCCACATCCCACGGAGCCAGAGGGGACAGGAGGAAACAGCCACGAGCATGTCCCGTGTGCCCACAGCCACCCGGCCCTTGGGCACACACCCCGCGCTGAAGGTGCGATAGGGAGAGAGAAGCAGCAACAGAGACCAGACACCAGAGCCCAGAGGCTGCAGGGCCAGAGGAGGAACCCGGGGCAGTCCTGGCAGTCTGGGAGATTGAGGTTCGGATGGTAGCACTGGAGGAACGCTGGGTTGGCATCAGACCGATTTCCTGCCAGACAAGGTGGGAAACGCTCCAGCCCCAGCACCACGGGGACCGCAAGGGGGACGGCGATCGCGGCCAAAATCCAGCCCGGCTCCAGCCACACCCGGGCACGCGAGGGGCTGACTGTGGCTCACAGGTTCTCCTTCAGCCACTCCACGCAGGTGTTGAGGAGCCGATGGCCCACGGCCAGCTCCAGCGGCCAGGTCAGGAAGGTCACGGCGCCGTGGAAGGCGTCGCTGGCGTGGTGGTGCGTGACGGGCACGCCGGCGGCGCGCAGCCGGGCCGCGTACATGGCGCCGTCGTCCCGCAGCACGTCGTGCTCGCAGGTCAGCACGAGGGCCGGGGGCAGGCGGCGCAGCCGGGCCTCGGGGGCCAGCAGCGGGCACGCGCGCGGGTCCAGCAGCCCCGGGAAGCGCCGCGCCAGCCCCGCGCCGCCCAGCGCCGGGCCCTCGTAGGCGTGAGCGCCGCGCATGGCGGCGGGCAGCCAGCGGCTCCAGTTGACCCGGGGCAGCAGGGGCCCGGCCTCGGGCGGCACGTGGCGGTTGGAGGCCATGGCCGCGCGCAGAGCGGGCTCGGCGCTCAGGTACTCGCTCCAGAAGCGCACCATCAGCGAGCGCGGCAGCAGCGGCTTGTGCGCGTTGTCGCGGTACGACGGCAGGTCCAGGTCCAGCGCCTGCAGGGCTGGGTAGATCAGAACCTGAGCTCTGAGCTTGGTTTTGACTTCAGGGTCCTCCGATAGCTGCAGGAAAACAGAACCCGTTGCAAAGAATCAGAAAAGGCGTCAATTCTCCCACACTGACAGATCATCTGAGGTGAAGAATGAAGACACTCATTTTGCAACGTGAGCAAAATAGGATTATCAATAAAACCAGGATAAAGAAATTCTGAATCTATGGGCAGGTTGTCTAAAACAGTATACTGTAATAAAAATTCTCAAACATCAAATATAATTTAATTTTATTTCTTATATTGAAGGATATTGATTTTTGGGAAATACTCTTTCTGGAATTTTGATGCTTTCTGAAGTATTGACAGAAGATTTTCTATAGCTACTGAAAATTTCTATTCTTACATCACGAAACTTTCAAGTTTCTTATCATTTCAGGGTCTCCTTATCATTTCACACAATTTAGAGCATGTTCATCTGTTTGGTTTTTTAACCTGAGATTTTACAACTCAAGCAATCACAATTCTGTGCATTTTAGAGATGTAACAAATAAAATGTGATGAATTGAACATAGACATTTCTTATATGTCAACCTTTTCCCCTCTTCACTAATAAATTTTCCATTTTCTCCCTCCTTTTCTGCTATCAGCATCCACAGCAAATTCACCACCATTCCCGGGGTTTCATTAGAGCCCAAACAGCTTCTCAAGAGAGCAACAACACCGTGCTGACTTTATTTAATAAAGCTGAAGGAGAAGTGCAAAAGGCACCAGACTGTATGCTCAGACACCGCAAAATTTAGTGAGGGTTTTTTTGTTTGCTTGTTTTCCCTGCTATTTGCATCTTTATGAGTCACATAGTTAAAATTCCCTTTGCAAACATCATACCTAAACCAGTCAACACGAGCTTGTGGTTAGAGTGATGTAAGGCCTGACTAGAGGGCAGAGAGCCTTTTTTAGGGGACAGGTGTCTGGATGGCACTAAAGCTCCTGTGATGGCACTGGGTGGCTCAGGCACAGCTGCCTGGTCCCCAGAGCCCTGTGACAATCCCACAGGCTGTGACATCCTGACAGACGGCGAGAGCAGCGTGTGCTGCGAGCTGAGCTTTTCCTAGTGGTGGGGAGACTGCACAAACACTGGTTTTGATCTGCAAACCGTTGGTGTTGTACCTGCTGTGCCACGGCTGCAGCCAGGTTGCCCCCGGCGCTGTCCCCGGCCACGCAGACCCGCGCAGGGTCCACCCCGTACTGGGACAGCACCTTGCTCTGCAGGAAGAACTTGGTCACCGAGTACACATCTTCAAATTGGGCAGGGAAGCGGTGCGGAGGGGCCAACCTGTAGCTGGGGGAGGCAAGAGCAGTGTGTTAGTGCCTGCTGTTAATAAAGAGAAGGGGTTGCCCACATCTCCCTGTTGGGGGATGTTTGTTTCCATGCCCAGAGAAGTGGGAACTGTCTGTCCCAGGGCATCCACTTCATTACCCACCCATCTCCATAAAGCCAAAGTAGCCACCAACCCCAATTCTCCTCTGTCACCCTGGCAGCCTCTGTTCATGAATGTGTATAAATCAGCAGGAAAGCACGCAATCAAATACAGAAACATTGAAAAATCAGATTAATTGAAACAGATTAATTTACTCCAAGCCCTCATCCCATCTGGAAGGAGGATATCTCTTACTTGACTGACACCACGACAGCATTCAGCTCGTTTGAAATCCGCCGTGACATGTGGTCATAGCCGTGCATGCCTGGAATGGAAGCCCGGTGTGTGTGAGAATGGGCTCACACACACACACCCCGGCCTGCTCCCCTTGGCAGCACTTGGAGCTGGCTTTCCCAAACCTCACCCTGCTTTCAGCTGCTGAGACCCCGGTGCCCTGCCCCTCCCTGTGGCAAGTCCCACAGAACAGAAGGCAGCGCCCGACAGGGCTGTGAGCTCTGTGGCACAGAGCCAGCAGCGTGTGCAGGGCTCACCTGCGTCGCCCAGGCACCAGCCGCCGCCGTGGAAGAAGAGCACGGCCCTCCTGAGCCCTCCGGGTGGCCTCTTGGGCAGGTACAGGCGCACGGGGACCCCGCCGAGCTCCGTGTCTGTCACGGTGACGTTCTCATCGGACGTGGGAGCCACCAGCTCCACAGTGGTGACCAGCCTCAGGCCCTCCATGTAGTGCATCAGCCCCAGCAGCTCTGCCACCTCCGACTGCGGCACAGGACAGGGGAAGCTGATTCCAGGGCAGCCTGCTCACTCTCAAACTCCCCTGCAGCTGTTTGATGCTCTGTGCAGATGTGTGAAGTTGCTGTGGGGGTCACACGAACAGGCCAGAGCAGAGTGCCTCCCCCTGAGCCTGGCAGTGTGAGGGGTGCTCGTGGCACATGCCCACACTGCCACCAGCTGCCCAGCAAGGCCAGAGCCCGGCCAGAGCCAGGGCTGCTGCTCTGTGCCCATGCTCAGACTCCTGCTCGGTGTTCATGCAGGTCCCCTCCACAGCCCAGTGTCCAGCTCAGTGAGCCACCAGCATCAGCATGGGCATTGTGACACAGAGAGCCACCCAGGGCTCCAGACCTGCTGCTGGCACCGGCATGGCATGGGCACAGCCCAGGGAGCACACTGCAGAGCCACCCACAGCCCCTGCACTGCTGCCAGCACCAGTGTGGCATGGGCACAGCCCAGGGAGCACAGTGCAGAGCCACCCACAGCCACCCATGGCCCCTGCCCTGCTGCCAGCACCAGTACCTGGGCTCCTCCACCAGCACCCAAGCAATGGGATGTGACCCTCTTCCCACCCCAGCCCCACCACACCACAACTGAAACAATAAGAAATAAAGCCAAGCTCTTACATGTTATCTGAAGGTGAAAACAGATGAAATTCAGAGCAGGTTTGAGTTTTAAAAGGAAGAAAATAGCCAAGCCTGGTGCAGAGCCTGTTTGGGGTTTGGCTCCCCAGAGAAGCTTTGTAGTCCCCAGGGAGAACGTGCAGCCCCCATAACAGGACTGGTCATCTGCTGATGGGTGGAACCTCTGGCCTTCCCACTCTGATACTGGAAGCCATACAGTCTGACCATGCTTGGTGTATTTTCTTTTCTTCAAATTGTATGTAAATCAAGTATTTAATCATCATCTACATATAACCAGGTTTTGAGCAACTTGGTTATATGCAGATGATGATTAAACAGTTTATTTAAATACAATTTGAGCAACCAGGTCTAGTGGAAGGTGTCCCTGACCTTGGCAGGAGGGTGGAATGAGATGAAATTTAAGATCTTTTCTGACCCAAGCCAGTCTGGGATTCTGGGATTCCATGATATAACCTTCTTTTTCAGGAGCTGGAATGGCACAGAGCTCAGCCCTTGCCACAGCCCTTGACAGGGATTGTCAGCACATTTTTGAGTCACTTCTCTCTGAAGGCTTGGATCAGGTGATGCCAGGGGGAGCCCTGCCAATCCCAGCGTGCTGGAACTGGGAGGGAGATGAGTGGGCAGGCCCTGGCACACTGCAAAGGGAAGCACAGGTCCTTGCCATCAGCTCCATGAAAACAAACAAACACACATGCCCGTGCCAGAGTTGCCGTTTTAGCCACCACATTGACACAGTTTACATAAACATGTCTCAGTTATTGCTTTTCCCCCAAGGATTAACATCTTAAAAAAACAAATATCTCAGTCAAAGTGAGTCCTGCTGTGACTCCAATGAGCTTGTGAAGGCCTCGTGGTGGGAGGAATTCCCTGAGCCCCAGCACTGAGGGTTTCCAGAGCTCTCAGAGCTGTTTTCCACAAGTGGACAATTTACATTGTGGAAAACCACTGGGCTGCTGCCTGCGGTTTCCAGGCCACTATCAATAAAAGGAAATGGTGCCCTCGTCTGAAAATCCTCATTGTCCCAGTGTGAGATCATTGGGCATTATGGAGCAACAGGAAAGCCAGTCACTTTGGGGCTGGGATCCCTGTGCTTTGGAAAGCGTTTTCCTTGTGCACAAGCACTTTCCTTGTGCTTTGGGAAGCATTTCCCCAGTCCCTGCAGCAGGGACAGACCCAAACGCTGTGCAGGGGGAAGGGAGCCTGGCTGTGCCCGGGCAGGCAGGACAGCCCCACCTTGAGAGAGATGGCAGCGCTCCTGCGGGCAGCAGGGCCCTGCCGAGGGACAGTGTGACCGGGCGGGCACCGGCCGTGCCTGGCCATGGGCTGCCCGTGCCCGCCCTCCCCGCAGGCTCCCTCCAGCAGGGATTCAGCAGGGGAAGCAGCAAGCAGCACACCAACACTGCTGAACACGGCTGTTTTCCTTCTCACCACTCTCATCTTCCACCACTCAGCCCCCGAAATCAAAACAGGAGTCCCTGACACGCACCACAAAACTCCTCATCCTCCCTCCTCCTGCAGACTGGGCAGCTCTGAAAAGTACCCCCTGCCAACAGGGGCTGTCTCACACAGAGATGTTGTTTTGTGTGGTTTTTTGTGTGGTTTTGCCAGTGGATTTCCATGGAACCACAGAAATCAATAGAATGTGAGAGCTGCTGTAGCGTTCCCTCCCCGGGCAGCCAGCGCTGCCAGGGGAGCTGGGCACAGGAGCCAGGATGATTCAGGCAGCAGGGCTTGAGCTGCACAGCCCTGCCAAGCAGGACAAGCCTGTCTGTGCCTGTCGATCCAGTCCCATCCCACGCCCCATTCGCTGCTCTGAACGGCCCTTTCAAGGCTGCAAGACCAAAGGTTTCCTACATTTCTTTCTACCACAGTCACGGTCAGTTCAGTGCTCCATTCAGCGACTCAGCCCTTGGGTCCGTGTGACACCATCCCCGTGTGACACACGCAGCACACACAGCACACACACACCCTGCCGTGTCCCCCAGCCCACAGAACCCTCCTGCCCTGCCCCACAGCTCACCAGGTGCCCCAGCGCCCTGAGGGCAGCCGAGGCGAGCATCACGGTGCCGGGCTGGGCCAGCTCCGGCGGCAGCGGGCTGTAGATGTAGTAGCCGAGCAGGGCGGTGAGGAGGCACAGGCACAGCAACCGGGCCCCCATCCTCGCACGATCCTCTCTGGCGCTGCCGGAGCCGCTCTCACCCTCTCACCGCCTCCCAGCGAGCCAGCACAGGGCAAAGTTAATCCCGTGTTTTGCTTGGGTCCCGGCCAGGAGGTGATTTCTTGTCGTATCGCCCGGGACAGAGGTTACTCCACTGTGCAGCTTCCAAAACAACAGGTTTCACCAGCAGGGCGTGCAGCCGCCGGAGCAGCCGAGCCGGCCAGTCCTGCTCCGAGCCCCGCATTGAACCCTGAACCGAGTTCCGAGCCCCGCATTGAACCCCGCACTGAGCCTCTCCCCGCATTGAACCCCGCACTGAGCCTCTCCCGCACCAAACCCCGCACTGAGCCTCTCAGCGAGCCCCGCATTGAACCCTAAACCGAGTTCCGAGCCCCGCATTGAACCCCGCACTGAGCCTCTCAGCGAGCCCCGCATTGAACCCCGCATTGAGCCTCTCCCGCACCAAACCCCGCACTGAGCCTCTCCCCGCACCAAGCCCCGCACTGAGCCTCTCCCCGAGCCCCGCTGCCCGGCCCTGCCCCGGCCCCGCGCCCCCGGGACAGGCGGCGGACGCAGCGGGACGGGAGCGGGCGGCGGCCGCACGGTGACGGTGACGCCCAGGTGCCGACAGCCGCGCCGGGTGTCCCGGGGCACTGAGCTGCCGCTCTGCAAGGCAGGAGCTCGAGCAGAGCCTGCGACACAGCGGTTTTATCCTTTCAGATTAAAATGCAGGTGATTTCTTTGGCCAAATTCTACCAGCAGCAAATCGGCGCAGCCTCCTGCTCTCCGGCTGAGCCGCCTGCGGGTGAGCACCCTTTGGAGGAGCAGAGCAGGAAAATCACAGAAGGCTGAGAGCTGAACCATGTGCCACCTGCCCAAACACAGATGAAGACTGGCCCTTAGTCAAACTTTCAGACGTTTAAGTTCTGAACACCTCCAAACTATTCAAGTATTTAAAAAATCCATCCCTGCTGTCTCTCCTCAGTCCTTCTGCAGCACAACAGCCAGTGAAAGCTCAATGTTCCTGACCCCACTCCCACAAAGCCAAGAGAGAACACAGCTCCATGGCCACTCCACCTGCCCTGCAGTGCCAGGTGCTGGGCAGGGCACAGGTGAGCCCACTCTGGCACAGGTGAGGGTGGCCTGGCCCTGGGTCTCAGCAGAGGCACGTGTACACGCAGGGCTGGGCACGAAGCAGCAAACCCATTTCTTTTGCACAGCTCAGGTCTCTTGTCAGGGGCTGAGAGGTAAAACACAGGCAAAGAGCCTTTCAAAGGCACCGGTTGGGACAGCACAAGACCTCTGTCAGACAGGGGATGAGGTGCCAAATGGAACACGTGGGTGTTAAAATGCAGATCCATCCCACACAGTGATCACCCTCCATGCCTCAGCCCAGCACCACCAGCACCACCAGCGCTCTGCAGAGCCCACCCCAGCACTGCTGGATTGCTGTGCAGCACCTGCTCCCCACACTCACAGTTTTCTAAAGCAAACAAGCATTTGGTTCAGTCCTTTCCCTCCTTATTTATAACATTCAATAAGTTTGGATGGAGCTTGGAGCACCTGGTCTAATCGAGGCTGTCCCTGCCCATGGCATGTGGGTGGAAAGAGACAATTTAAAGCCACTCCCCAACCCAAACCATTCTGTAGTTGTACAAGGGTGAAATGTCACATTGCTGCTTTTCCTGCACGTGTACCAAGAGCCATGCAGTATGCCCTGCTTCCCACCCTCTGCATTCCCAGGCAGTCCAGGCTGCTGATGTTTCAGAAAAAAATGAGTGCAAGGTTAAGGAGGCTAAAGCCAGGGCTAAAACTGCAATGGGAAGAGCAGCAGGCAGCGTGTCCCCCTGCTCAGAGCAGCATTCCCTGCATCCTGTGCTCCACAACACAGACAATCGGAGCCAGGATTGCCTGGATGTGCTGTGCAGAGTGGCAGGGACTCAGGCACTGACCTGCCATCCCAGTAAGTCAACCCAGCAAAAAATAAGTGTTGCAACATCAGACTGAGTTTTCAAACTGTGGTTTGGAAAGGAGATATGTGTAGGTTTATAACCTTACACCTTGTTTGTAACAGCAATCCAGGCTTACAGCCTACATCTGTTTGTAACAGCAGTCCCTCTTCACCCCCTTCCACCCTACTGCCTCTCAGCTGCCTGCACCCTCACAGCATCACAGGCCCTTGCTTTGTCTGTCAGTCACAGAGTCATTCAGGCTGGAAAATCGCCCCAAGACCATCGAGTGCAGCCATGCCCCCAGCACTGGCCAGGCCACCAGCAGCCCATGTCCCCAAGTGCCACATCCACACAGCCTCCCCCGGCTGGAGACTCTAGCACAGCCACCTGCAGCCTGTGGACATCAATTCCCACTGAGCAATCTCAGCCTGCCCTGGGGTGTCAGCACTGCCTCGTGTGCAGGCACGGCACTGCTGTGGCCCTGGCTGCGCCCAGGGTGCTCCTGGCACTGGTGGCACCCCCGGCTGCCAGGGTGGCCCTGCCGCCTCAGGGACCCCGTGTGACCCGTGGTGACAGCAGCGCTGTGGTACATCCGCGCTGAGGAGGGTCACGTCTGCTCTAGGGTGTGCACTCTAGCTGCCCAGGGTGGCACCCAGGGCTGGCAGGGCCCTGGGCACCCCCTGGGGGATGGGGTTGCGGCTCCACAGCCCCCCACTCCTGCTGGGGACAGAGGGGTCAGCAGGGGACAGCCAGCCCCGGTGGCCAATGGCCCTGCAGGGCTGGCGGCAAGGGATGCACACAGGGGTGCTGAATGGGCGTGGGGAAACGACACCAGCGCCCCGGCACCGCGGCAGGAGGGGCAGGTGTGCCCGCACGGGTGTGCCCGCACAGGTGTGCCCGCACTGCCCAGGCTCGCACAGGTGTGCCCGCACAGGTGTGCCCGCTCAGGTGTGCCCGCACTGCCCAGGCCCGCACAGGTGTGCCCGCGCAGGTGAAGGGGAGGCAGAAACGCTGCAGGTGTGAGCACTGCAGCTGCCCCAGCACTGCGCTCCCATGCGAGGGAAGCTTTCAGGAGAGGACGGGAGAGCCGCCGGGCGGCAGTGCAGCCCCGCAGAGCCTCTGCCTCGCACCGAGCGCCGCAAAGCCCCAGGAGCAGCAGCGGCGGCGCCGTTCCTGGCGCTCCTGCCCCCGCGGGGCGGGCACGGGCACCTGGAGGCTCCAGGAGGGGAAAGGGACACACACAGCACCGGAGCCACTGGGTGCTGCCACATCTGCCTGCAAGCAATTAAGGTGCAACCTTGTAGTAAAAAGCAAAAACTACTTACTGTGCCCTTTAGTGCCTCTGATGGACACCCCCTGACCAGTCAGTACAGCCAGAGCAGCACAGGGCTGAAAGCACCCCTTGAGTCCGGGGTATCCAACCCCAGACAGCTTTTGGGTTGATATTCAGAAACCAGTGCTAGATTTCACACCACCTCACTAAACTCCAGTTGTTTCTGCTTTCTTTCTTCTTTACTGGTATCTGTACTTTTAATGCTACTCACAGGACTGAAAACTGGCCTGCTTCTGTGAAATGAAGGGATGGCATCCACAAGAAATTTTATACAAGAGAATTTGGACACTGCGTTTTCATCTGTTGCTTATTACCAAATTGCAAGTTGTGTAAATGGAAACAAATGTCTTATTAGACAATACATTCATACCCTGAACTGAAAAAAGCAATTCTCTGAAACTTTAGTAAGCAGAAGTATGGCACATGCAGTATTTCTGAACACAAGACAAAGCAGCAGCTCCAGAAGCACACTGTGCTCATGAAGGCATTAAAGCAGTCAATTAAACATCTTCCAACTCTGTCTAAAAAGTACATTATTATCAGGATACGACAACAGGGGTTCTCAAATAAGTCAGTGTTTCGCTTTGATGCTTTCAGACTGAAATCTTGCTTGTAAACATGCAGCTTTTTACTGTTTGGCAGGAGGGCAGCAGCCCTTCTGCTTTTCACTCTTTCTATTGCAGGCGAGGCAGCAGCTCAGAGCTGCTCCCTGGGAGTGCAGATCCTGCTCTGAACCAGCACAGCAGCTGCTCAGGCAGGCCAGGAGAGCAGCCCCAGTGAGCACACACAGAACCAGGATCCACACACTCCCAAACACCTCACTCAGTTCCTCCTCACATTCAAGTTTGTGCTTCAAAGTAATTTAAGGAACCCAAACTTATAACAAGGATTTGGTCTAGCTCACACCTCCCACTGCCAGTTCCTCAATGTCCATCTAGTTCTAGTTCTCATACAGTTTCCCATTTTTACAAAAACAAGCACAATTCCTGAACTCTGGATCCAGCAGCAGCTCGCTGGAGTTGGATTTGTCATCCTGGGGGAACAGAGAAGGCAGAGAAGGAACCTGAGGGACAATCAGCAGGACTCTTACACACAGTTAAAGCAGTAAATTATAAAAAATAGTTGATAAAATTGAAGCCCAAGGCAGTCACTTGGGAAGGGAATGACCACCTGAAAGACCACGAACAGGAAAGAGACCATTTGGGAAGTGTTTGCAGCAAGAGGGGCCTTGGATTTGTTTACTCAAACATGTCTCTGGCTTTGTGAATGCACAGATGTGCACCAGCAGGAGCACATGTTGGAGGCTGAATTCTGAAATTAGTGACACTTTGGAACTGCAGGGCCACCAGGCATGCCAAGGATGGGGAACAGGAGGGACATTATTCAAACCAGAGGCTCACAGCTTCTCCAGCTGAGCTGCCATGGCATTGGGGGATTAAGCTCTGAAATGGAATTGCAATAGCAAATGAGAAAAAAGCATGATCGAGCCAAGGATTTGGTTACTTTTGCTGTTTATCTCACCAAAGGAACACTTTGGGATGTTTCTGAAGGTTATCCAGAGCTGCACCTGCTCTGGGTGCAGTTCCACCCCACTGCTCCAGGGCAGCCCCACTGTCCCTGGGCTCAGAGAGTCACTGCAGGTTTGTGCCTGAGAGCAAAGGCTGCAGACTGAGCAAGGGCAGCTCCTCACCCTCACAGCTGCCAGGGGCCAGGAGGGCTGCCCAGGCTGAGACACCCCTGGGATGGATGGATGGGTGGGTGGATGATGGATGGATGGATGGATGGATGGATGATGGATGGATGGATGATGGATGGATGGATGGATGGATGGATGGATGGATGATGGATGGATGGATGGATG
>JAWWEY010000013.1:473043-489426 GCA_035582745.1 Loriotus luctuosus | reverse complement strand
ACCTGCCCGCTGTACCTGCCCACAGTGACCTGCCCACAGTGACCTGCCCACTGTACCTGCCCGCTGTACCTGCCCACAGTGACCTGCCCACAGTGACCTGCCCACTGTACCTGCCCGCTGTACCTGCCCACTGTACCTGCCCACAGTGACCTGCCCACTGTACCTGCCCACTGTACCTGCCCGTGCCCCAGGAGCACACAAACCACACAGATGAGCTGTGGAGCAGCTCTACCTTCCCTCCTGGCTTGGACAAAGCCAGGTTATTGCACAGAAAGGTACGTTAGGAACAGAACTGCTGAAAAACGAGCTGAAATTGTGAAATTCCATTTTTGATAGGTACCATTTGCTAAGCAGATCCAGTTCACAAACACCCCCTTCACTCAGCTTTCCCCTTCCCAGCACTCCTGAGCTCACACTCAGTCACACTTTCTTGCCAAAATATAGTTTCACTTCACAAAAAGCTCCCTTCATTCTCCCTTGTAATGAATTCCAGCTAAACCAATGTCTCAAAGTCAGACATGGGCCAGGATTGCCAGCAAAGCAGCGAGCTCAGGGTTTGTACAGCCATTGTGCTCCCTGTGAGGCTGCCCTGGGAGATCCCAGCCACAAGGTAATAAAATATTCCACATGTTCCTCAGCCACCTTCCGGAGGGAGAACTTTGCATCTCTTGTAATTTAATGCTCTGCCTCTCAGCAGTGAGAGCGAGCTGCAGCTTAATGACAACAGACAGCACATCCTGAGATGAAAACCCTGTTCTTAAAACATTGACAAGGTCCACATACATTTAAAACATTTGTTTTTATTTTAATGCAGATTTTCAGATATGTGATTTTGGAGAACGTTCTCAGAAGTGACTTCAGTTTCTTGTCTACCATGTCTACAAATTATGGAGACTGGTACAAATAATTTTAAAATATCTTTTACCTGCTGTTTAAACTCACAGAAGCACAGCATTAGAATGTGTTGCTCCAGAAGCCTTGACCTCAGTCTTCCAGAAGAAAAAAAATCGATGATCTGAAAGAGAGCAATTGATGCTTTGCTTTTCAGACAGTAATTAAATGGAGAAAAGGCACCTAACAACAGCCTTCTCACCCTCTAGCACCCAGGGGAACAGAATTCAGTGTGAGCTGTTAACATTTTCCCCGTTCTTAGGGTAGCACCTGAAGATGCCACCTCAGGACTTGGTGCAGGGCTCAGCTGAGGCGTTGTTCTTTCTTCTGAGCCCCCAGTGCCAGTGACACGAGTGGGGCAGTGTTTCTGGGCCCCAGCTCCCGTGCTGGATCAGGGTGAGACCATCCAACCCCTGAGATTGCAAACACCAGCCAGTGAATCCCACCGGTGAAGCTCTGACTGGCTTACACAGAACACCCCATCCCTGCCAGCCCTCCCGAACTCCCACAGCTCACATTTGATTTTGAACTCATCTGAACAATTTCAGAACCTTTAAAAATATATTTGAACCTTTATCTTATCTTTAAAGCTTCGTATTTCCTTTACATCTCCAGTCGAATTCCTAGAAGGAGGTTTGCCCTAGGATGACACAATCTCAGCAGAAAGGTGCCGTCAGTCGAGTTTGTGGCTGTCACAGACACCTGTGAGCCCAGAAAAGCTCCTGAAGCACCGGCAGACACCTCTACAACGAGAGGAAACGTCCTCCAAACAGAACTGAGGGTGGCACCGGCTGGTCTCGGGAGGGGTCGGGCACGATTCCCCCCGGACAGCGAACGCTCCTCGAGTGCGGGGCAGCGAGCCCCGGCAGGCGGCCCGGGGGATGCGGGGCTCCCGTGCGGGGCCGGGGGATGCGGGGTTCGGGGATGCGGGGTTCCCTGCGGGGCTCCCGTGCGGGGCTCCCTGCGGGGCCGCGGGATGCGGGGTTCCCTGCGGGGCCGGGGGATGCTGGGTTCCCTGCGGGGCTCCCTGCGGGGCCGGGGGATGCGGGGCTGGGGGATGCGCGGTTCCCGTGCGGGGCGCGCACGGAGCGGCGGCGCCGGTCCCGCAGCATCCCCGGAGAGGCGGCGGGCGCTCCTCCCTCCCCGCCTCGCAGCGAGCGGTGCCGATGGGGCTGCGGGGAGCCCGGGGTGCCCCCGGAGGAGGAGGCGGTGTCGGGTTTGTCCCTGCCCGGCCCCGGAGGGGGAAGGCGCAGGTGGGGACGCGCAGGTGGGAGCGTGCGGCCGGTCCCGGTGCTGGTCCCGGGCGGGGTTTGTGCGAGGGATGCGAAATGAGTTAATTCTGCTCGGAATAGCTGCTGGCGGGGAAGGAGCTGACGTGTGGAGCCGCCTCCGGGGGATGCGCCGCCGGCGGGGCCGGGAACGCTCGCACGGCCGGGCCGGGGCGCACGGCGGGCACGGCTGCAGCTGCCCCGGCTCCCCGCGGGATCGCGGCCTCTGCTGCGCCCGCAGCTCCCGCACATCGCGCGGGCACCGCGGGGCAGCCGTCAAATGACAGCGCTTTGGGTCGCGACACAGATCCGCCGCTGAGGGGAAACCCGAGAGTTGGGGGCTGGTTCGTGGGCGGGCTTTTCTTTCAAGTTAAGAATTCTTTTTTGCTTATGGCTTAAACCCGAGCGGCTCAGCTCGGCTGGCGCGGTGAGCGCCCGCGTGTTCTGCTTTCCCCGCAGGAGCCCGCCCGCCGGGATGGCAGCGTAGGACCCCGCAGGATGGGGGCCCCGCGCAGGGAATGGCGGCCCCGCTGGCTGGGGACCCTCCTGGCCGCCTGCCTGGCCGCCCTGCCGGCCAGCAGCGCCTGCCCCCGGCCCTGCGCCTGCCACGGCTCCGCCGAGCTCCACTGCACCTTCCGCTACTTCAGCGCCGTGCCCCCGCGCATCCCGCCCGACGTGCAGCGCATCAACCTGGGGTACGTGAGCTGCGGCATCCGAGCGCTCCGCCTGCCTTTCTGCGCTTTGCACAGCACTAATTAACCGTCCAGATTTAGGGCTAAATTTAACCGCAGCAATAGGTGAGTCTGTAATGTTCTGCAGTGCTCAGCAACGGCTGCAGCCACAGCCAGCAGAGCCCGAGACCACCCACAGAAAGGAGAAATTTTGGGGGTCTAGCACAGGACATTGAGAACTTCAGAAAGTTTTGAACTTAACTTTCCTTTGTATTACCTGAATATGTTGTGTCTGTAGCATGGAACCTGGAAGAAGGCTGAAATAGATTTCTCTCTGGGGAAGGATAGTCCAGAGCTCAGAAAGTGGCCTGGAAAAGGAGGACGGGTATTAAAATCTGCAGAGACTTTGCAGTGATGTAACACCAAGATCGGGGGTTAGATCCCCCTGTGAGCCATTCTCTTGAGGGCTGGACTCAGTGATCCTTCTGGGTCCCTTCAGATTCAGCCTGTTCTGTGATTCCATCACTCAGAATGTCCCACAGCATTAGGGTCCATGCTTTCATCTGCTGAGTTCAAGGGAAATTTCACTTGTCTGGCCATGTCAGCCTCCACAGTGCCTCTGTTCTCTGAGTGGTTAAAGGAGCAGGGAATAGATCATACCCAGGCTTGTCTGGCCCCTTCATGCAGTTTCCAGCAAGCGTCCTCTCTCTTAAATCAAATTATGAGACCCGTCAGCAGTATTTGTCTGATCTGTGTGTCCCTTTTGATGCACATAACCTTTGAACCACCCAGATGTGTCTGCAGAAACACACAAGGCACTTTTCACTGAAGTGGTAGCAGAGTGAGCACAGACAGATATGTCTCATGCTTGCTATCACTCACACCACCCACTGGGAATTCACCCCCAGAACCCTGTCCTGGAAAAGTGACCACCTTCTGTGCTAACCTGAAGGAATGACCCACTTTCCTCTTGGCAAGGGCAGTGCTGCTTACCTTCAGCCGTTCCCAAAGAGTGGTTCTTCTGTTTTGGGTTGGTTGGATTTAAAATCTGTGAGTTGGGGCTGACTAAACCCATCCTGTACAGCTACAACAGCCTGAGAAAACTCAGCCCCACGGACTTTGCTGGCCTGGAGAAGCTGGAGCTACTGATGCTGCACAGCAATGAGATCAGTACCATCCCTGAGAAGGTGTTCAGAGATTTACACTCACTGCAGGTAAGAGCTAAATGAGCCAGTGTTAATTTGGTTATGATTTAACTCTCAGTGATACTGGTAGGCAGCCACAGAGCAGCCTCCCGCAGCATTTTGGTTTCCTGTTTCTTACCTTATTCACATGAAAGTCAACAGCCTTCAGAATCCAGTATCCTGGTGGGAAATGTCTTTCCTTCCCGGGCAGGCACTCAGGTACAGGGTATAGAGCACAACAGACTCTTTGGTAGATATCTCTCAGCTGTACCTTAGCAGGCAACTGCAGTCAAAACTCTCTTCTTACAGAGGTTAAAGAGTGCAAAGCTCCAGCTACTGTGTCTGAAAAAGGAAACCTGTCACTGTTAATATGTTAGTCAGTTTTGGGCTTTTTGAGGATTTTTTTTCCACTGAGATTTCCCTTTCCCTTCAGTACAATCCTGTCCCTTTCTAGCTTTCATGAAAAAAGGCCAAACTGTGCAGAAACTTAACACTGCATATAAACACTCCAGTTCTTTACAGAAACTCCAGTTACCTGGCATTCCAGTTATCTGGAGAAGAACTTTCACTGCACAGAGCAACCTTCAGTAGCATTTATTAGGGGTCCTATAACTTTAACATGGATTAATATTATACATTTGTTACTTTTTCATGAACAGGTCTTAAAAATGAGTTACAACAAGGTCAGAGTGCTTCAGCAGGATGTATTTTATGGCCTGAACAGCTTGGTACGGCTGCATATGGACCACAATCAAATTGAATTTGTGAATCCCAATGTTTTCTATGGACTCACTTCCTTGAGGTTGGTCCACCTGGATGGAAATTTACTTCAGCAGCTGCACCCAGACACTTTTGTCACCTTGCGCTATAGCCAAATATTCAGAATATCCTTCCTGAAGCACATCTCTCTGTCTGACAATGCGCTGACTTCACTCCCACAAGAGATGTTTTCCTACATGTCAGAGCTCGAGAGCATTTACCTCCACGGAAACCCCTGGTCCTGTGACTGCAGCCTGCAGGGGTTGGCAGGGTGGGCACAGGAGAGACCAGGTGAGCTGAAGGCTTTTTAATGCTCTTTAATCCTGTTGTAGCATCTTGCTCCTCCTGATACAGGTAATTGCCCTTTATTCATCTGTTTATTCTCCCAGAAAAGACTGGAAGATAGGATTTGTGTAGGTGTGTGCAATCAGGATAAGGAGATTAACACCACTGCATTTCCCCGATTAAATTAATCTAGTGGCCATTCCCAAGTGCAGATTTTCTTAATGGAGAAATTTCCTTGGCCAGTCCAAAGCTTCTGTGCACTAGGAGAATCCACAGGGAATAAGCTAACTTTTGTGGAATTGGCAAAAGCAAGGGCCACGTTGCACTTGCTTCTTTAAAAAGAAATCCAGGAACTCAAGGGACTCTGGGACTTTCTCTGCTGCTCCCATTCACATGTCACTTCAAGCCTTGGTTTTATTTCATTCAAAAGAACCACTTGTTAGTAGCTATATGTCATTTTTAACACTAAAAGTTGTAGCACAGAAACTTACTGAAGTTTTCTTCCCTTCAGATGTTATAAAGTGCAGAAAAGAGAGAAGTTCTGGTGTCCAGCAATGCCCGGTCTGTGCTAGTCCCAAAACTCATAATGGGAAAAGTTTAGTGGATCTCCCTTCTGCATCTTTCACCTGCACAAAGCCAGTCATCCATGACTCCCTGAAATCCAGAAACCTCTCGGTGCCAGACGATGGGGATTCCAGTTTTGTGTCTCCCAAGGACTTCATGGCTCCAATAGGATCTGTGGTTTTGAATATGACTGACCAGGCAGGAAATCGAGGCAACTTGGTTTGCAATGTCCAGAGACCTAAAGAAGTGTCTCCCATCTCATTTGACCAAAGTGGCCCCAGCAGAGCGCTCAAAGCCTCGTTCTCAGCAATCCTGGTGTGTGGTATTGATTCTGGGCACATCCAGCAGCTGTGGAGCATCCTGGCACTGTACAGCAGCTCTCCTTTGAGACTGGAGCACACTGCACGGGCAGCTGAGGAGCCTTCTGCCAGCTACAAATACAAGCAGGTGTACAGTGAGAAGGATGAGCTCTTCACCAGGATGGAGGCAGAGCTGCGAGCCGAGCCAGCGTGGCTGCTGCAGAGGCAGGTGTCCCTGCAGCTGGACAGGACAGCCACCACGCTCAGCACGCTGCACCTCCGCTACGCCACCCAGGCCCGGCTGCCTCTGCCCAGCCAGGACAAGGACCAGGGCAGGCACGGCTGGGCCATCATCTCCAGGGACAACAGCACCCAAACGGAGCACACGGTGCTGGTGGGGGGCACCGTGGAGCTGGGGTGCCAGGCAGCCGGGCAGCCAGCTCCGGCCGTGGAGTGGATACTGGCCGATGGCAGCAGGGTGCGAGCCCCCCACATCAGCGAGGATGGCAGGATCCTGGTCCTCAAGAGTGGGGTGCTGACGCTGAGGACAGCTGACGTGTTCGACTCGGGGCTCTACCACTGCATCAGCACCAACCACAAGGACGCTGACGTGCTCACGTTCCGGATTACAGTGCTGGATCCTCACGTGGAACACAGCGGCGTCAACGGAGCCCAGCTGCCGGCTGCTCTCGGCAGCACGCTGCACCTCCCCTGCACAGCCACGGCTGCCCCAGACCCTGCTGTCACCTGGGTGCTCCCTGAGCACACAATCCTCCGTCAGTCTGCTGGAAACAAGCACATTTTTGCCAATGGCACCTTGAGAATACAAGGGGTGACGCCGCGAGACCTGGGCTACTTCCGATGCGTGGTGGCCAACCGGTTCGGCGTTGATCTTTTGGTTTTCCAGGTGCTGGTGAGACAGCATGAAACTGCTCTGCAGAAAAAGCATGGAGCTCTGGGAGAGTGGGAAGAAGGCTCTGGCAATGAGCTGCTGCACTCTGCTGCAGCACAGAGACATCCCTCAGGCACTGCAGGAACCCTGGGAGCTCCCGAGGAACCTGCTGCTCCAGCAGCCAGCAGCCAGAGCACACGGCAGAGGAACGGCCATGGGAAAATGCCTCAATGGCCCTATGCAGACAGGACAGGGCGGCGCTTCAGGGGACACAGGAGACAGTTTGTTCCCTCAGGCAGGAGAGTTGATCCACAGCGCTGGGCAGCCCTGCTGGAGAAAACAAAGAGGAACTCGACAATGGCAGACAAACGAGGAGAAGCTGCAACAGAACCACCCATTCAAGCCCATAGGCTCTCAGAGGTACCCAGGGATGAGGAGGAGACATCTGGTGATCTCATATCTCCAGAAGAAGAATTCATGATACCAGCAACAGAGAGATCCCCAGTATCTGCTCTGGGCAGAGCAACAGAGCTCAGGATCACTGCAGGGGCCAAGGAGACTGAGAATCCCCCTCCTGCCTGGAGCACCTCTGTCCTGCCCACAGAGCCAATAACTCCCCTACCCTCACCTCTTCCACACCCTGGGGCACCTGCCAGCAAAAGGCCACAAACACTTCCCAAACCTACAGACTCATGGGAAAGATCTGATTTGAGTCAAATATCAGCAAATGGTGTAAAACAACCAACTGTACCAAGTGGAACAGCCACCCTCTCCCCTGCTGGGCAAAAGTCAATATATTCAGGGGAAAGTAATAACCAGCACCTAAAGTCTGCATCCATGACACCCACGACAGAAGCTACAGGCACCAGCAAGGCTGTAACTCCCCAAAACATGGCAGACAAGTTACATATTTTTACTGAGTCTATTGATAATGTCTCCACCAAAACAGATCACCAGGTCCCTGTGGCGACAGCCAATGCACCAAGCTCTGAATTTGGCCCCATCTATTTTCATAGTACTCAGAAAGGAGGAGACCCTAATCCACCTGCGTCGACTTTCACTACTCATCAGCAAATTCAGGTTATCCAGGACGTTCCAACTCATCCACCCCAGCTTCAGCAGCACCATGGGAGACGAAGGAAAATTTCTGGTTGGAGACGAATTGTTAGACCAGGCCGTGTCCCAGGCATGAAAGAGCCCTGGTACAATTTTGGGAGGCCAGGGTCTGCCAGAGGAAGTATAGCTGTGGCTACAGGTGCCCAACTGAATATGAACTATGCATCAAATGTACCAAACTTAAATAACTCCAGCAGTTCCATCATCAATCCATTTAGCCCAGAAACGCCCCAGTCCTTCCCCTCCACCATAAAAATGCCATTGGAGCACTCTGTGGGTACCCATCAAAACACAGCATTCCTCAGGGAAGAGGAAAAGAAGCATGGTGCAAGGCAAAAAGCTGCTGCCACGGTCGTGTCTGTCACTGCAGGGGACACTGCCACCACTGCAGCCAGTGGATTGGGTGTGATGGGTTTGAAGCCAACAGTGACACTTGTTACTGCTCCTCAAACTGACACCAGAGCCACCAAAAGTAAAATACTCAGAGTGGGAGGAAGGAGAGGTCAGAGGAGGAAGAGGCCTCCTAAAACACCTGCCCCACAGCGTGTGGCTGCAGCCCAGAGCACTGCAGCCACCCCTGCAGCGAGGACAGGCACCTCTGCAGCAAGGACAGGCACCCCTGCAGCAAGGACAGGCACCCCTGCAGCCCAGAGCACTGCAGCCACCCCTGCAGCCCAGAGCACTGCAGCCACCCCTGCAGCAAGGACAGGCACCCCTGCAGCCCAGAGCACTGCAGCCACCCCTGCAGCGAGCACAGCCACCCCCACGGTGACAGCTCCTGCATCGGCAGCTGTGCCTCCAAGCCTTGCACCTGCAGACCCTGTCCCTGGGAGCAGCAGTGCAGTCCCCAGAGCCAAAGCAGCAGCACTGGGGGTCCCTGAGAGCCCCTCAGCCCCTCAGCACAGCCCCACAGCAGCCACACAGACAGCAGCAGCCCCGGGCACCTGGAGGGGCACCCTGTCAGCAGTGCCACTGCCCGGCATTGTGACTGCTCAGAGCCCCCCCTGGGCACCCCAAACCACACCAGACTCGCACAGGAGCACCCAGCTGGCCGTGGCACCTGCTACCAGTCCTGCCCAGACCCCCACCACGGGTCTCCAAGCCTCACCATGGCCGGAGGAGCCCCCTGGTGCCACCAGTGCCCCCCCTGCTGCAGTCAGTGCCACGCCAGGGCCAGGGCCTGCCCAGCACAGCAGAGGCACTGCCAGGGCAGGAGGAAAGCCCCACGGGGGTCTGGGGGCAGCACAGCCCACGCTCGCAGCCAGCGCCGCCGCCGCAGTCACTGCTGCCAGCACCCAGCGCCCCTCTCCCCTGCCAGCCCCCACTGCCGCCGTGCCCGCAGCCCCCCCGAGAGCCCCCTCGGTCCCCCGGGGGCACGGCCAGCTCCAGCCCAGGCCGCCTCCCGAGGGCACCGAGAGAGGGAACGCGCTGCGAGCACCGCAGATCCCATCTCCGTGGGGAGGGGACAAGGACAGTTCTGCCAGTGCCTCGTCTGACAGGCGACACCATCAAGACACCACCACCCTGCCCAGTCCCATCACCTCAGGCTCTGCAAGCAAAAACCATCTCTCAAAGCCCAGAATAGCCGGAGGGAAAGTGGCTGCCTTCACCGTGCTGGCGGATTCCGATGCTTTTATTCCATGTGAAGCTACTGGGAACCCCCCTCCAACAATACAGTGGACCAAGATACCATCAGGTGAGCTTGATAAACCTCTCTAGAATTTACCTTCCATTAGCCCTGTAATTTGGCACCTCTTCTGTGTGCCAAACTCAACCATTGCTTCATTTCAGAGTACTGTGAAATATTAGTGAAAGGTAAACTTGGAAACAGTGACAGAGACACACTGCAGCAACTTAGTGCTGATTCTGGAGCAGCTCTTTAGTGAAATGATTTAAAAAATCAAATCTGTGTTTAATTACAATTCCTTGCTTCTTGTGGGAAGAATTCAGTATTTATTCTACATTACCTGCTATTCCAGGACAGTGAGACAAGTGAAAACAAAAATGTGGTAAAAGCCACTCAAACTGAGTCACAGCTGTGCCAGGTTTGGATTGCAAAGCCCCACATGCTTCATCCAAACTTTGTCTCTACTGGAGATTCAGCTTCATTCTTACTTTAAAGCTTTGTCAGTCTATATGCAGAATTCGCTGATTTCTTTCTGGTTTATCAATGTTGTCTTGGTTATTTGGGCAGAAAAGAACAGGTCAGGGTATTTGGGACTGAGGAAAACGCAACAAGAGGCAGGCAGTCCAGGCAGTCCCAGGCTGCCCAGGCAGTGCCAGGCTGTCCCAGGTTATCCCAGGCTGTCCCAGGCGGTCTCAGACTTTGGCAGGTTATCCCAGGCAGTGCCAGGCTGTCCCACGCTGTCCCAGGCAGTGCCAGGCTATCCCGGCTGTCCCAGGTTATCCCAGTCTGTCCCAGGCAGTGCCAGGCTTTGCCAGGCTATCCCAGTGTGTCCCAAGCAGTCCCAGGCTGTCCCAGTGTGTCCCAGGCAGTCCCGGCTGTCCCAAGCAGTCCCAGGCTATCCCAGTGTGTCCCAGGCTGTCCCAAGCAGTCCCAGGCTGTCCCAGTGTGTCCCAGGCTGTCCCAAGCAGTCCCAGGCTATCCCAGTGTGTCCCAGGCAGTCCCGGCTGTCCCAAGCAGTCCCAGGCTATCCCAGTGTGTCCCAGGCAGTCCCAAGCAGTCCCAGGCTGTCCCAGTGTGTCGCAGGCAGTGACTGTCCGTGCCTTGCTCCGCAGGGCGCGATGCCGCGGGTCCCGGCGGTGCCAGCCGCTGGTCGGTGCTGCCCAACGGGACGCTGGCGGTGGCCCGGGCGGGGCTGCAGGACGGCGGGCAGTACCTGTGCACGGCGGCCAACGCGCTGGGCTCGGCGCGGCTGCTGGCCACGCTGGCCGTGCTGGCGCTGCCGCCGCGCATCGCCGCCGCCCGCCCGCTGACCGCGCTGTCCGGGGGCGCCGCGGCGCTGCCGTGCCGGGCCCGGGGCAGCCCCCCGCCCCGCATCTCCTGGCTGCTGCCCGACGGCACCGAGCTGGGCCCGGGCCCGGCGGGCCGCGGCAGGGCCAGGCTGCAGCCGGACGGCACGCTGCTCCTCCGGGCCGTCACCGTGTACGACCGGGGCACCTACACCTGCCGCGCCCGCAACGCCGCGGGCTCCGACACGCTGCCCCTCCGGCTGCAGGTGGTGGCGGCGCCCCCCGCCATCCTGGAGGAGAGGAGACAGAGCGTGGCAGGGGCGGCGGGGCAGAGCCTGAGCCTGCCCTGCACGGCGCGGGGACAGCCCGAGCCCAGCGTGCACTGGGTGCTGCCCGGCGGCGCGGTGCTGCGGCCGCCGCAGGCGCTGCACGCCGGGCTGCTCCTGCTCGCCAACGGCACCCTGCACCTGGGCAGCATCGGCCCCTCCGACAGCGGCACCTACGAGTGCATCGCCACCAGCTCCACGGGCTCGGACAGGAGAGTGGTCAGCCTCACGGTGGAGCACAGAGACACACCTCCGAAAATCGCCATCGCCTCCCAGGAACTGACGCGGCTGAACTTTGGGGAGAGGTTGCTTCTGAACTGTACAGCAAATGGGGAGCCCGAGCCCAGGATAATCTGGAGGTTGCCCTCCAAGGCTCTTGTGGACCAGTGGCACAGGTATGACCCATTTTTTCTTCCTCCTCTTTGGAGCTCCAAACACTGTCTCCTCTGGTGCTCATGTAAGAGCCTATTACAGCACTAATACACTGTGAACTAAACCAAACTTTAAGCATTTAACAGTTGTGAAACATCTTTTCTAACAGCATCTATATCTAATAACAGACGTATTAACAGATCACATCAATTGCCATAGGTGAGTGAAGTCTCAAAACAGGTACAAGTCGTATTTGAATTAAGGTAACCACTGTCACCATGCACTGGCTGACTGCTGTCAGTTTAGAGGAAGGGAAGTTATTTGTAACAGATTTGTGAAGTAGGGCTCAGGAGGGAGGGGTTTCTCTCATCTCTGCCATGTCAGCCTTTGGGAGTGTCCCCCTGCCCCCTCCCACATAACACTCACCTCCACCTTAGGAGACAGCCCCAGCTCAGGGCGCTCCCAGTAGAGCCAGCACCGCTCACATCCACACAACTCCAAAACTGGCAGTGACATCAGGGTAGGACACGCTGGGTGGGCAGGAGGCATGGGCACAGCGCCTGTGGAAAGGCCTCCTGTGTTGTACCCTGCTGCTAACACATTCAGTCCCTTCCAGTGCTCAGTGTTCACCCCCAGCACTTGCTTCCATAATTCTTTTCCTCTCTCTCTCTCTGTCCCAACAGAATGGGAAGTCGGATCCATGTCTTCCCCAACGGATCCTTGGCTATTGAGGCAGTTACAGAAAAGGATGCAGGTGATTACCTGTGCGTCGCAAGAAACAGAATCGGGGAAGATCTGATCCTGATGAAAGTCAGCATCACAATGAAACCAGCCAAGATTGAGCACAAACAGCAGTTCAAGAAGCTGGTGCCGTACGGGAAGGATTTCAGAGTGGACTGCAAGGCCTCAGGGTCGCCCACCCCAGCAATATCCTGGGGCCTGCCGGACGGGACGGTGGTGAACAACGCGATGCTGGCTGACGACAGCGGGCACAGGGCTCGCAGGTACGTCCTCTTCCACAATGGCACTCTGCACCTCAACAAAGCTGGAGTGGCAGAAGGAGGAGACTACACGTGCTACGCCCAAAACACCCTGGGGAGGGATGAGATGAAGATCCACGTCACGGTTGTTGTGGCAGCCCCTCAAATAAAGCACAATCACAAGACACACGTCACAGTGACAGCTGGAGACACAGCCCTGCTGGACTGTGAGGCTGCTGGAGAGCCCAGGGCACAGATATTCTGGCTGCTGCCCTCCAGTGAGATGATCTCCTCGTCCACAGACAGGCACTCCCTGCACGCCAACGGCTCGCTGTCCATCAGCCAGGCTGGCCTGCTGGATGCTGGGGAGTACCTGTGTGTGGCTCGGAACCCTGGCGGGGACGACAGCAAGCTCTACAGGCTGGGTGTGGCTGCTAAACCCCCCATCATCAATGGTTTACACAGGAACAAAACGATCATGAAGGTGACAGCAGTGAGGCACTCCAAGAAACACATCGACTGCCGGGCAGAAGGGACACCTCCTCCCCAGATTATGTGGATCATGCCTGATAACATTTTCCTAACAGCCCCGTATTACGGGAGCAGGATCGTGGTGCACAAAAACGGGACACTTGAGATTCGGAACATCAGGCCCTCAGACGCGGGGGATTTTATCTGTGTGGCACGTAACGATGGGGGAGAGACTGTGCTGGTGGTGCAGCTGGAAGTCACGGAAATGCTACGGAGACCAATGTTCAAAAACCCTTTCAACGAAAAAATAATAGCAAAACCTGGGAAACCTGTCACACTGAACTGTTCTGTGGATGGAAACCCTCCCCCGGATATAAGCTGGATGCTGCCCAACGGCACGTGGTTTTACAGCAGCATCAGGAGCCCCCGGTTTGTCACAGGCAGCAACGGCACCCTGACCATCCCCAGCCCCGAGAACCAGCACGCCGGGCGGTACCGCTGCGCCGCGCGGAACCAGGTGGGCTACATCGAAAAGCTGATGGTGCTGGAGGTGGCCCAGAAGCCCAGGATCCTGAGCCGGCCCGCAGGGCTGGTGCGGGGGGTCAGCGGGGAGCCCCTGTCCCTGCACTGCCTGGCCGAGGGCAGCCCCAGGCCCCGCGTGGCGTGGACGCTGCCGGGGGGCCGCGTGCTGGAGCGGCCGCAGCTCAGCGGGAGGCTCCTGCTGCTGGACAACGGCACCCTGGTCATCGCGGCGGCCGCGCCCCACGACACGGGCAGCTACCTGTGCAGGGCCCACAACGCGGCCGGGGACTCCTCCCTCACCATCCCTGTCGCGGTCGCAGCCTACGCCCCGCGGATCATGGGCAGACCCCCCCCGGCCATCCACACCACGCCAGGGGCAGCAGTTCAGCTCCACTGCGTCGTGCTGGGCATCCCAAAGCCAGAAATCACCTGGGAGTTACCTGACCGCTCCGTACTCTCCACAGCTCACCAGGGCCGGGGCTCTGGGGGCGAGCTGCTCCACCCCACGGGGACTCTGCTCCTGCAGAACCCCAGACCCTCCAGTTCTGGCACGTACAGGTGCACAGCGAGGAACCCCCTGGGCACCGACACTGCCGCCACCTACGTCCACGTCATCTGAGCAGGAAACACGGCAGGAATGGTGGGGAACACAGGCTGCAGCCAGGCTGGGCTCAGCCCTGCAATGGCTTCAATCAAAGGCAGCCACAAGCACCTGAGTGCCTGGGCACACCACAGCATTCAGTCTGCAGTCACTGGACAAAAGGAGAGAGGAAAGGGAAAATTAGCTCTAGCATCATTTGCTAGCATTCGTTCTCTCCATGTTCAGGGGATTTAAAGGACAGCAACATTAAGGCACTTAAGTGCCTGATCCACAGCAGGAACAAACCCCTCAGTGCCCAAGCCATGGCAGGAACAAACCCCACAATGCCCAATCCACGGCAGGAACAAACCCCTCAGTGCCCAAGCCATGGCAGGAACAAAGCCCACAGTATCTGAGCCAAGGTGCCCGGCTGTACCGCCCTGGCACAGGGGCCAGCAGGTGAGGAGGGCAGCAAGGGCAGGAGGGTGTCCTGCACAGCAAGGACACAGGCAGCACCTGAGAACTCAGAACACTGGCTCCCTTCCTGCCCTGCAGTCTCCCAGCAGGGCTGCTCAGCCTGCAGAAGAGAAGGCTTTGGGATGCCCCACTGCAGCTGTGGCACTGAGCAAAGCGGGATCAGCACCCCAAACTCAGCGCCCGCCACCCATCTCTGGGCCCTCAGCTTTACAGATCTGCCTCCTCAATCCCAACTGTTTTTCTTATTTGACCCAGTGAAAATGCACGTGCTTCTAATGCTTTTCATTAAGTGATTCTTTGGAAATCTGATGTGTTGAATAAAACTGGAGTAATCCTGTACCCTAATAACTCCGTGAGCGCTACAGAAACCGCCCCAGCTTTGCTCAGCAAAACCTGGTGCTTACTGAAGGCAGTTTCAGTGTTTTACAAGACGTCAGTG
Source organism: Loriotus luctuosus (assembly GCA_035582745.1). Lineage (NCBI taxonomy): Eukaryota > Metazoa > Chordata > Aves > Passeriformes > Thraupidae > Loriotus > Loriotus luctuosus. The sequence continues at coordinate 474,417 of JAWWEY010000013.1, read as the reverse complement.
ACTTTTCCCTTTCTGAATCCAAATCCTTCACTTCAAACATGTTGTGTAATCTCCTGGCTACCAGGCTGTAGGAACTGCTGAGGTTATCAAAGGCACTAACCAGCACATGGAGGTTTTTGGGGGACATAAACCCAACCCACATCACCTTCTGCTGTGCAGGTGCTGGCAGAGGAGTCTGCACCAGGCAGGTGCCCATTGCAGCAGCACTCTCCTATCAGTTTGTTCAACATATAAGAACAATTAAAAAAAATCAAAAATGGATGAAAATTATATAAGATTAATTCTTTTTAACTCAAAAGCTGCAATTTCAGCATGACTGTATTTTCTCTACTTTTCTATAGCAAACTTTTCCTAGTTATCCTCACCTACCTGAAATATGTTTGGAAAAACTGTGGAAATAAAGGAAACAAGCATAAAGAGATTTTTAAATGATTTGGCAGTGACAATTGTTGGGTAAAATCATTCCCTAACCCAGCAAAGGCTCCAATCCAGCAGAGTCGTGTCTCAGAAGTAATTCAGTTTGTTCAGCTGTCTTCATGCAACTCTGGTTTATTACTAACAATTTAATTTAAAAGGATCTTCAAACAGTAAACCCTATTTTTCCCCCAGCCTGTTAGCAGTGCAGCCTAAAATCAAGGGCCCCCAGTCAGGAGCAGCGCCCTGTGATGGGACACAGCAGGGGCTGGAGGCAGCAGGGATGCTCCTTGAGGACAGTGCAGGGACAGGGAGCAGGGCCAGCCACCAGCACCTCGCCTGGTCAGGGGCTCCCTTCTCTGTCCACAGGGACACAGCCCACCCTGTCCCTCCCCATGTGCTTCCTGCGTGACTGGAACGCTGCACAGCTGCACTTGGCCACTTCTAAAACCACAAAAAAGCCCAGGGACAGGCAGGAGCTGGAAGCAGCAATGATCCTTCCCCACAGCTCTCCAGTTCCCCAAAGAACCAAACACAAATCCAAGTCCTCCAGCAAAGCCTTTGCCATTCTAGACAGGATATCTTTACAGACATGTATAAATTAAGGTTAAAAGTTGTAGGAGCGTCAGGGTGTCCTGCACGGTCGGGATGAACGGAGACGAGAGATCTCAGGCTGGATCATGGGCATGCAGTTTATTGCCAGGGCGTGGGGGCAGAGCCCTGCTGGAGCTGCCAGCTGCAGCTCAGAGCAGGGCCCAGAGAAGAAGAGAGTGAGAGCGAAGAGAGAGCAAGGAAAAAGAGAGAGAGCGAAAAGAGAGCGAGAAGAGACCGAAGTTCCCGTTACAATACTTTAAATCATCTTCTGTGTTGAATATGCTGATTGTCACTAACCAATCTAATACAGAATACAAATCCTATAGCATTTACATATAGCCTATAAGAACTACTACATTACCATAC
>JAWWEY010000013.1:441375-472943 GCA_035582745.1 Loriotus luctuosus | reverse complement strand
TCTTGCTTATAGTTTCTATATTCTCAGAATCTTTTGCCAGGCAATCATATTTATAGGGCTTCCCTGTTCCATCCTCATCATCAAAAAGTGATTTGATAGCACACAGCAAGCAGCAGCATCACAACTGAGGCTACCAGTTGGGTAAGGATTGGAGAACCCTCCCTGTGTGCCTGCCTGAGTGCAAACAGGGCAATGGGTCCCCATTCTGACATGCCCCAGCAGCCCAGCAATGACTGCAGGTGTAGGAAATACAGAAAGCAGGGTCAGTGGCATTGCCTCCTTACACATACATCTGGCTTTGCCTTACCACTGAGGGTTTTAGCAGTGTGGCAGCTTCCCTGGGGTAGGACCAAAGTCCTGCAGACCAAATCTAGAGCAGCTTCACTATTATCTGGAAAGCTTTCCAGCATGGATAGTAGGAATGAGACTTCACAGCATCACTGTTTTTCGCAGAAACTGCTGAATTCTATGAAAGTCAATGATTTAGTAGGTAAGTCTTAGCTGTTACTGCTGTTGGAAGTAACAAGACCTGGTTATTCCAATAGTGGCCCATTCTGCCAGTGCAGAACCCTCAGCCCTGCTCACACAGTCACTGCTTCGGGCACATCCTGCAGCTGCTCTCATCTGCCACAGCAAGAAACACATGAGAAGAGGGAAAAATGACCAGTGATGCAGCTATTGGAAATACTTGTAAGTGTCCATCTCTGTAGAGGCACAGCCTGGATTAAACCTGATTTCTGGCCTGCAAATTTAAATGGGCAAAGCAGCTTTGAAGACTGCCACTTGTGAATGAGAAAGAAAAAGCTCAAACACTGTGGGCTGCTGTATGTTCTGTGTCACATAAAGCATCTCGCTACTGCTGCTGAACAAAAGTTGTGTGTCACATCAAAAGCATGGCCTGAACATCTTAATATGTCAAGCCAATCTTATGATACGGCAGCAGTTTATGCACTCTTTGCAACTTGATAAAAATCATCTATCTCGGTCAGACTTCAAAGGTCATCTTATATATTTGTTTTCAAAAGCAGCATTTCCTTAAACTTTTTAGCCACTCTCTAGTATATTCTGAAGACTTTACACAGTTAAAATACAGGTTAGTTGTATTCGTAGCTTCAGGAATGAATATTTAATATTTATAACGGGAATCAAACTTTTAAACTTCTGCTTGGAGAAGTCACAGGAATGTATCTCAAATCATCACACAGTGCTGCCCTCTGGAGCCAGTAAAACTCTAATTCACTAACTAGAGGAAACAGACAATCCCCCACAAAATAAAGCACCTATCTGAAATGCTGGAAAAACGTGAGCCTGTGGATGTATTACATCTAGAAGATGGCAAATTATCCACCATGGCTCTTGGTATGAATCACAGAGGAAATAACACAAAGGGCCTTGGTTCCTTTAAATGTCCATTTCTCCCTTCCCTCAGCACAGAACCCCACCAGCTCTCTCACACTGCCACCACAGGAGTTGTTCTGGCTTATCCGCCCACAAAGTTCAACACCTTAGCAGAGACAGAGCTACAACTGAGAGCAGAAAAGCCCTTTGAGACCCCCCAGCTGACAAAGGAATCAGCCAAACGGGGAGAGAAACAGGACAGGGCCAAAGTCTGCAGGGTGTGCCTCCCCAGCTGGGGCCAGGGGCTGGCTGTGCAGGAAGAGGCTGGGCTGGGGAGGGGTCCCCAGGTGCACCGCCAGCCTGTACCCCCGGGTACACCCCCAGGTGCACCGCCAGCCTGTACCCCCAGCCCGTACCCCCAGGTGTACCCCCAGCCTGTACCCCCGGGTACACCCCCAGGCTGTTCCCCCGGGTGCACCCCAAGCCCATACCCCCAGCCTGTGCCCCCAGCCCGTACCCCTAGCCCGTACCCCAGGTGCACCCCCAGCCCGTACCCCCCACAGAGCAGGGGCTGTGTGAGCCAGCAGGGATGGCATGAGGAGCAGAGGGAGGCAGTCTGTGTGAGCTGGCCCGTGCACAGTCCTAAAATACCCAGCAGAAGGAAATGTGAATCCATACCTTGCTAACTCATAAGTAATGCCCGTTTTCCTACTGAATTATGAAGAGCCAGAGACAGGTCCCTTGTTGCTGGCAATGATGTGAACTCCAGGTGAGGTCTGGTGATTCCCACTGCCAGCTCCAGGCACACCCCAGCCTCAGGAGCAGGCACCTGCTCCAGGCATGGTCAGGTGGAGCACAGCGTAGCTCAAAGTATCAGGATGGAAGTAACATGAAGAACACCACTGAAACGTCAAAAAGGCCAGAAAATAATCTCAAAATCACAGCTGCTTAAACCACAGCACATGGCCAATGCAGCTGGGTGCTGAGGGAATACCAGGACATCCATGTGTTGATACTGGACAAACCAGCTGGGTGCTGGGGGAATTCCAGCACACCCATGGGCAATGCAGCTGGATGCTGAGGGAATATCCAGCTGGATGCTGAGGGAATCCCAGCACACCCACGCCAGGGCTGGCCACACTGGTGCCAGGCATGTTTCCAAACTCGTGCTCCAAGCGACTGCTCAGCTCAGGGACCCACAGCCCCAGCCCCAGTAGAAGGGCAAGTGTCTCAGACACAGACCAGGCTGCACAGCAGCACAGTTTAGTGTGGGAGGCTTTTCCAAACTGGTTCCCATTTGAATGGGACCTGGGGTTTAGCAGTTTAGTGTGTGAGACTTTTCCAAACTGGTTCCATGTGAATGGGACCCGGGTTTAAACCAACGTGTTTGGTGTCAACATAGCATGAGCAGGAAGCATTTCAGAAACCTGCTCGTGCAGTAACAGCTACAGCCTGCCCCAGACAAGAGGAAGCACACACAAACCTGGGCGAGAGTCAGCAGGGCTGGCAGGGCCTGGTGATGCTCTCAGAGCCCCTGCCCCAGCTCCTTCTGGGAGCACACAGAGCCAGACAGGAACGGGGACAGGGCCACACTGCTTTCACTATTAGAAAACATCCACTTTCTACATGAATCATTTCCTTGTACTTTTACTAAATTTAAGCAAGTGGCTTTGCAAGGTTTTTGGGTTTCTCTCTTTGTTTGAAGAACATCAGTTTTCTTTTAATCTCTGCTTTAAAAGCAACATAGAAAGTACATAAAGCAAGTTTAGTGTCCCAAACATGAATAAAAGTAACTAAGTGTCTTGCAGGGTTCCCAAATTTAATAGAATATGAAGAAAATCCTAGAAATCTCTTCCCATGCCCACATTCCTGTATTTTTACTTTCTTCCATTTCTTCTTGTTATCACCAGGAATGTTTCAGTCTTTCCACTTTTTCCAAAAGACACTTTCCTCTTTTTCCCAGACACTAGGAATGACAGGATTAAAACACAAGCACAGAAGGCAATTCAAAGGAAATGCTGAAAATGACACACATGACACTTACTTTTAATTTCTTCACTGCATGCCTGTAAGCCCTTTTGTGCTCAGGCCCTCCTTGGGAGGCGTTTGGCAGGTCTGAGGTGAGTGTCCCCCTGATGAGGACCCCCAGCATATCCAGCACGGTGGTGAACAACTCCCTGAGAGTGAAGAGAGGTGTTATCCTGGGGAGCTGTGGCTGCCAGGAGACCCAGAGAGAGATCTGATTCATGGCAGGGGCCCCAGAGGCAGCTCAGAGTCAGCACAGACTCCAACAGAGCCAGGAGGAATTGCAGTGCCCAACCAGGGAAAATGCTCCAGGGAGGAAAAGAGAATAAAGGCTCCAGTGCTTTCCCAGATGGAGGCACAGCCAGCACAGAACCTCTAAATGAAGCAGTAACAGGACAAAACAATAACAATTACACACATGCAACCTAGGCTTAAAGCTGTAATGACAGAAGCCAGCTGTTTGAACAGTGCACAAGTTCTTGCTGCTCTGCAGATCTGCAGCCCCTGAGGATGGCCTGGAGGAGCAGCAGGGCCAGTCTGGGTGCACTGGTGCTCCCTGCACTATGTAAGTCATGCCCAGCCTGGGCTGCACTGGTGCTCCCCTCACTGTGTGTCTGTCACACATGCATGTCTGGGGTGCACAGGGATCATCCCAGAATAAAACAGCTCACCAGCCCCCAGAGCTGGACACTCTGCAGCTCCCTGCTCCTCCTCACCCCCTCCCCAGCAGCTGCTGCATCTTTTCAAACATCAGGAGAGCCTCAAGTTTTGTAGCCAGCTGAGATGCAGTTGCAGGGCTTCGTGCATCACCTGCCTGCCTTTGACATCGTCCTGGTACTGCTCTTCTCTCCGCTGACTGAGGATCTAAGAAAAATCATTGGCCCAAGGTTCTTTTCTTCCTGTAATGTTCTCCCTCTAAGTATTTGTGGCCTTTTAGCTATAAGGAATCACAAAAGATTATTGACCTTTTTATCCTTCTCTCTATTCAAGGCTTAGAACAGGTTGAGAAAACTGAGAGGAGGAAGAAGTTAATTTGTAAAGAGCTGATGATCTGCTGTCATTTGTGTGACTGCATCTTCCTGTTGCAGAAAAAAACCAATCAGCTTTGTTATGCATTTCTTAGCAATATTGCTTGAAACACACCATTTCACAAGGGGTAAGTCAATAAGTCTCTTGCACTGGATGCAGCTTCCCAGCAGGATCTGGTGGGGTCTCCAGATGAGAGATGAGCACAAACTCAGGGAACCTGGACCAGCTGCAAATCAGGGACAACCCAGACAGTGAAAGGAAAACCCAAATGGCAGAAACCAGGGGGGGAAAACCATCGAAGGAAGGAATTTCCCTGGCATGCAGAGCTGTGTCCCAGCCTGGGCCTGAGCTGAGGGGCAATGTGGGAGTTAACAATGGCACCAATTCTCAGTGTGACAGCAGCTGACAGAAACTGAGCTCGGGGAAAGGAGGCAGTTGTGCCTCCTGGGGCACAGGGTATGTTCAGGCTGAGGGAGGCTGGAGCAGGAGTGGGGGGAGCAGGAACCTCGGAGCACCATGGGCAGAGGCTGTGAGGGAGCTCGAGAGGAGCAAAGGAGAGCTGCAGGCAGCAGCCAGTCTGGGACCAGGAACGTTGCTGTTTACAGGATGCAAAACTCTTCAACACTCTCTCTGTGCCAGGTTTTCCTAAAGAAGGACAGTTCTAAACTTATCCAAACTTTCCAGGATCAAGCAAGGGGCTGGGAAGACGTGCTCTCAGAGCTAATCCCTTTATTGTTTCTCCTAGAAAGAACTGAAATCAGACTCCAGTTCATTACATTTCTCTGCAACAAATTTAGGAGAAAAGATGTATTCACACTCAAAAGAGGAACAAGGCCTCCCCATTTTCCCCTCCTGGGACTGCTTCTTTTGGCACAGCTCTGTAATTTCCCTGGGTTTACACCATCAAACTGCTGACATAAACCTGCTGACACACACCCACCTGACAAAGGTGCTCACAGCTCTGTGCTTGCCTTTCCTGAGTAACCTGATTGTGCAGGAGTGCCAGGAGCCTTTGCTCATCCTGACCTTAAGGCAAGTGAGTGCCAGGGGCAGGAAGGCTGCTGGCTCAGCAGGGACATGCTTTAGGAGAAGCAAACACAGCACTGCATCAGTAAAGTTATTTTGATACTTCCCATCCTCAGTCCCTTCCCTGTTTTGTCTGCCTGCTTTCCCCTGAAGTGGCACTGCTGCCTCTGTGTCTGTTTCTGTTTCAGTCAATTTTAATCTTGGCAGAGGCTTTCAGGACCATTCAGGAAGGCAGAGTCCCAGCCAGCCCAGCTGCCACTGAGATCCCCCAGCTCAGGGGCCCTCAGGGAGCTGCCCCACACCTGAATGTGACTCACTCTTCTCAGATGCCCTTTCTCCAAGTGCTGTCTCTCCCTTTGATTTATTAACATTCTGCAGTTCAAGAGGTAATTTTGACCAGTGGCCCCTCAATGTTACTGCCAGCCCATCCTTTATCCAGGGAGGCTGAGAGGAAGGACCTGGTAGGGAGATAAAACAATAAGAGTGGCACCAAGGCCACATGAACCCAAAGCCACCCCAGAATGCTCTGATAAAACTGGAGCTGCTTCCTCAGCACAGAACTGCAGCACCTACCATTTATCTGATGCTTTTCTTCAGCAAAGCCAGTAAAAATTTTGAATTACTAATGCAGGGTGCCAACAAGCTGAACTAGTGCCAAACCAAAGGCAGTTACTTATTTGGAAAATAGCACTCACCATTTGTGGAGAGCTGCTCAGAGTGATGCTTTTGCAAGTCCCACAATGGCAGACACCCAGGATTTGTGGCAAAACACAGAAAACCCATCTGAGACCCTATTTCCTATCTATAGTTGAGAGGGACTTGCCCGAGTTTAAATGCACTGGGACTCATGGTGGAGGTCAGGGTGAACATCTGAAACAGCCACACGTACCTACAGCCTCCAGTGGGGCTGACCCACAGGGAAATGTGGCTTTGACCTGGGCTCTGCTCCCTGCAGGACACAGCAGCCACATTCCTCCCTTGTTCTCAGGGTTTCCTTTCCCAGGAGCATTCCCCAGCAGTGGACCAGCACGAGCTGTTTCCCACACAAACACTGCCATAAACACACCACACAGGTCTCTGCACACCCTTACCAAGCACCACAATTGCCTTCAGGACTGCAAACACAGCCCCCACTTCGATGGGAGCAGCAGCCAGGAGGTGACAATCACAAGAAGAACAAATTCCAGAAAACAATTTCTCTGTGGCAAGAAGAGGAAATCTTGTAAAAAATGGGCATTTTTAACCAACTAACATTTCCTTTGTACGAAATCCTCCTCAGCCAGAACAGCTACAGAAGCTCATGAGCTGAGGAAAGAACTGAGTGTTCTGATATTGAGACTGCAGCCTAACAGGTAAGTGATTAATTCAGCTGGGGTATGTGGTTACAATGGATTAATATCAAAATAAGTTGTGGGCACTGAAATAGAAAAAGGAGCCTGTTGGCTCGCTGTGTCCATGTGAACAGGGAACTTAACCACAATGAGACACTGAAGCCTGTGTTGGTTTTAACACCATAGATTTAGGAAATTACTTCCCTTACCTCACCTGCATGACAAATGAGGCAAAATTAAGTGCTGTAAATGCTTGAAATCACACTTACTCTCCATTTCCATGTCAGGCTCCCAAACAGCACAGCGTGTATCCCTGTCAGTGCCTCTGCCCTTCTCAGCACTGCCAGTGCAGAGAATGACTCAGTTTCAGCCAAATTCCTCTAGTCCTACCTGCTTCCAAACCATTTCCTAACCAATTAAGATTATTGGTATCAACTCCTCAGTAGTGAAACATTTGCAGTTTTGAACTTGCACTGTGGATATTTTCACCCATGAAAATATGCAGCCATTAAAAACCAACTGTGGGTTCACAGAGGTGTGTGAGACACCCAGCATCACAGAGGTGTGTGAGACACCCAGCATCACAGAGGTGTGTGAGACACCCAGCATCACAGACAGAGGCGTGTGGGGCACCTCTCCCCAGCTCTGTGTCACTGCAGGACCCTCCCCCTGCCCAGCCAGCACTGCCATCAGGAGGGAGACCAGCCACAAAATCAACTGGCATTAAAGAATTTCACTTCAGAGATCCCATGCAGTGTAATGTGGGATTTGGGGCATGATTCAGGGTTATGTAACAGTTGAAGAAACAGCAGAGTTGACTCACCCCAGTGCAAGTTATGTTCTCTCTATTCTAGAGTGAAACTCGTTTGACTGCATTTAGATGTTCCCCTTTGTGCTCTTACAAAACTGCTTCCTCTCAGCTGCTCTGCCCTGCCAAGGATGCCCCACACTCCAGAGAATCACAGACTGGTTTGGCTTGGAAGGAACCTTAAAGCTCATCCAACCCCTGCCATGGCAGGGACACCTCCCAGTGTCCCAGGGTGTCCCAGTGTCCAGCCTGGCCTTGGGCACTGCCAGGGATGCAGGGGCAGCCACAGCTGCTCTGGGCACCTGTGCCAGGGCCTGCCCACCCTCACAGGGAACAATTCCTTCCTCACATCCAATGTCAACCTAGTCTCTGCCAGTTTAAAACCATTCCCCCAATAAAAACTCTTACTACTTTTAAAAACCAGATTTTTCAAAAATCTATGTAGACAAAATCCATAATCTATGAATTACACATTTAATAAACAAAACACCCATCATAAAAGGAGGCAAGGACCTAATGCAGAGCCTTCCCTCATTTCCAGACTTAAACAGGAAAAGATCGTCCTGAGCTGCTCAGTCTGAAACAGCAAAACTGCTGATGCCAAACAACAACTTCTGACACCAAACACACAACTGTTGGTACCAAACAACTGCTGGTACCAAACAACAACTGCTGGTGCCAAACACACAACTGTTGGTACCAAACAACTGCTGGTCCCAAACAAACAGCTGCTGGTGCCAAACAACTGCTGATACCAAACAACAACTGCTGACACCAAACACACAACTGTTGGTACCAAACAACAACTGCTGGTCCCAAACAAACAACTGCTGACACCAAACAACAACTGCTGATGCCAAACACACAACTGTTGGTACCAAACAACAACTGCTGGTCCCAAACACACAACTGCTGGTGCCAAACACACAACTGTTGGTACCAAACAACAACTGCTGATGCCAAACAACAACTGCTAATGCCAAACACACAACTTCTGACACCAAACAACTGCTGGTACGAAACAACACCTGCTGGTGCCAAACAACACCTGCTGATACCAAAAAACAACTGCTGGTGCCAAACTGCTCCTGACAGTCTGACAGCAATGCCTGCTGCTCCTTCCTCCCTTCTGAGACACTACACAGACTGATTTAACACAGTAACTCAGAGTGCTCTATACATTTTCACAGCAGGGATGAAAGTGAGCATGATTGCAGAGGCAGGCACAGGACAAACAGGAGAAGGAATTCTGCAGAGCTCACCTGCTGCAGTGCTGCTGCCCCTGCACACACCCAGCAGAGCTGCCCTGGCACTCAGGACCCTGCCCAGCATCCAGGAGGTCCCGCTGGGAGCTGAGGGCTCTCCAGGAAATCCAGCACGAGCTCTGCTCCTACAGCAGGCTGTGCTTGGAGTGTTGCTGTAGCTCTTCGGCTGCACTGGGAACACGCACTGCTGGGGACCCAAACCAGAGCTGCCTGCAATGCACACGGCAGGAAAGCTGCTGGCATGACAAAACCCTGCTGGGTTAGCACTTCAGACATGTTTCCAAAATCCTGGCTGGGCTAGCACTTCAGACACATTTTCAAACTCATTTTGGATAAGTAACATTTACCAGATAGTAAGGCTGGTACACCTAATTTGATCAAGTTTCTCTGTAAACAAAGTCTTGAATTTCCAAATGAGTTCCTGGACATTTCTAGGACTGAAATTGTGAGCAGCTGGGTAAGGCCCAGCATCCTCCTCCTCAGCCTCTTCCAGGGACATCAGGTGTCCCTACAGGGCACAGAACCTCACCTCCCAGCACTGTCACCCCCTCCAGGTGTCCTGACCCAGTGAGCTGCAGTGGGGCAGGGGGAATTCATTAAGGAGAAATGAGAAAATTTATCCAAATTAAAAGCTACATTTGATAATAAGGTGACTTAACAGACAGGGTCTGGAAATCAGTATATAGAGAAAAGATACTTAAAGCTCATATTTTGATATAAATGATTAGACAAAAGGGCAAGAACTCTCCCAGGCCAGGAACACCAATATGTGAAGTGGTTTTCTTGAGGGAGAAAAATAGGTGTTAGTGAGGAATGCAAATTTCACACCCAAAATATTCCAAACAGCATTTGTCTCCAGCATAAGGTTTTATATCACAGGGACAAATTTCACTAATTAGCCCAACTGGGAAGACTTCCTCATTACTGAAAAGAATCTATGAATTGAAGTTAACTTAAAACATCTCCTGCAGCCCTGGGACCCCCTGTCACTGCCAGTCCCTGCCTGCTGCTCCACATCCTGATACCCCAGGGCAGGAGGACAAGGTCATTAGCAGGGTAATTAATTACAAGAACAGTGCCTGATGTTAACCCTCTGCTCTGACAGCCACTGCCACAGCCAAAACAGAAATTCAGTGAGTGTTCTACTCGGGGACACACTTGCACCAGAAGTAATACTGAAGGAGTGGCCAGGAGACAGAATCTTTTAAAAAAGTGAAAGAATTATTTTAAAAGAGGAAGTTTACGGAAGATAAGTAACTGTTCCAGGCACACGAAACCAAACATACCCCTCCCTCACTGACACACACTCAGAGACACCACAGAGGAGACCAGAGCACAGCAATCCACAGAGGGTGAGTCTCTAAACGTGAGCATTTGTGAATTGTAATTTATTATTGCTTCAAATGGACTGAGAGAAACAGCTAGGCTTACAGCAGGCCAGAAAGGAGCTGAAAATGTTCCTGTGAACATACAGTGGGGTTGGGTGCTTGGAAAGGAGACCAACAAGAATGTAATGTTATTATTACCTTAAATAGAGCTGTTTCAAAATGTATACATAAATTTTATTAACAGTTTTCAGGAATTTCTAACTCCACTTGACCAAAAAAAAGGTGCTTCCAAACAAGTTCTGTGTATCATATCTTTAACATATTATTTATTACCCTGTATTATTACTAGACCCTGTTTTGACTTGTTTTTGTAGATTACCCTTAACAAAACTTGTTATTTTTGTTGTGTTACTGAACTTTAGCTTGTAAGCAGAAGAAATGAACATAGACGTCAGACACTTGTGTAGTTCTATATTTCCTATTTCCTTTTCCTGGTGTTTCTGATTAAATGCTACTGCTGCCAGGTGTCTGTAAACCTACTAAAATATTATTACTGAGAAATACTCTCCTGCTCCCTATGAAATGGAACCACAAATCTGAACTATGCAAACCCAAACTAGGGCCCCAAACCAGGAGGGGAAATAGCAACTGGGGCAGTTTGTGGGTATTACAAGAGGCGGATTTGCATCTGAAGGGTTTCCATTCCTCCTTTACAAAGTAAAAGCCAAAAATATGGCATACGGGAACCTAATTCTTTTTTAACTTAAAAATCAAGGAACTGAACATTCAAGCATAAAGCTTGAGAAACTCAAACGCGTTTGTGCCTCTCCCCGCACCAAAGGACGCCTTTACAGAGCACTGCAGCTGAGATTTGGCAGGATTTCCATCCAGCTCTGCCTGTCCTGCAGCCGAGGTGCCCCAGAGCCGAACCGGGCACCCCCAGCCCGCGGCGGCAGCGGAGCCAGGGGGGTGAGGGGGCTCCGGTGCCGCGGGGCTGCCCCGGGAGGGTCCCGAGCTGCGGGCAGGGCAGCCCCGGGGTGCTGCCGGACACGGCGGGAGCGGGCTCAGCCCCGGCTCCCCGAGCACGGCCCCGGCACCGCACATCCTCCAGGGACCGAACATCCCCCGGACACCGAACATCCTTCGGGCACCGCTCAGCCCGAGCACCCCGAGCACGGCCCCGGGACCGCACAGCCCCGGGCACAGAAACGGCCTCCGGGCACTGCACAGCCCCCACGGACCTAACATCCCCCGGGACCGCACATCCCCCGGGCACCAAACATCCTCCGGGGACAGAACATCCCCCGGGGACCACACATTCTGCGGGACCGAACATCCCCCAGAGACGACACATCCTCCGGGCACCAAACATCCCCCGGGCACCGCACAGCCCCGGGACCGAACATCCTCGGGACCGCACAGTGCCCAGGGATCGCACAGTGCCCAGGGACCGCACAGTGCCCAGGGATCGCACATCCTCCGGGACTGCACATCCTGCGGAACCGAACAACCCCCTATTCAAACTGTGCCCTGCATCAATACTCTGCAGCAGATCAGTAAACAGAAGACAGATGTTTAGAAACTGTTACACGTACTACATACGAATCCATTGAAAAAAAGATGCAGCTCCTAAAGTGGTGTCTTGTACACCCCAAAGAAATTGAAATATGTGTAGTTTATTTCATTGTAACTGTTTATATTTAGTCTTTCAATTACACGTATATATCATATAATGTTGACTTACTGTATGCAGCTTAAAACTTGAAGCACTGTTCTACAAGTCACATAACGAAGAAATATTTTCTTCAATAATAACTTTTCCCAAAGTAACAAATCACTACTTCTTTCAAGGGCTTTAAAAATTTTAAGAAACAAGGCTGTGTACAGAACTAACACTAAGGACTCTCAAGGCCAAAACGGGCAGACAGGAATGCAGCTCTGTGCTCAGAAAAGTTGCACAATCTGACAAATCCCTGCTCCCTTTACAAATAGTGCCTCTGGGAGTCAGTCAAAGGCAGGAAGCAATCTGCTAATTATTTCTTAAAATTTCATTTCTCTCTCTTTTCTAAAGAAAACAGAAGCAGAAGCTCCTAGTGCATCATCTGGAATCTGCAGCTGTCACTGGCTAAGAAAGCAGTTTGGAGCCAGAGCAAGGTCTGAGCCTCAGGCCTGGGATGCTCAGCTGCTCCTGCCTCTGCCTGCTCCGAGGGGCTCCCCAGGAGCCCTCCTCCCTGCCCCATGGTGAAGAGCTGTAGGGGCTGCCAGGGCCCCCTGGCTGAGAGCAACCTGTGCCCAGAGCACCCAGCTCCTCCTGGTGCCTGCCCTGGCCCCAGAGGACCCCGTGCCCACTCTGCCAGGGCTTGCTCCCACAGCACGGGACTTGGCACACCAACCTGCTTCATCTTCAAAGCAAAAGCCTTTTTTTCCTACTTTCTAGGAAGAAATACAACTTTGTCAGGGATTTGGGCATCAGCTGAGAGCACATCAATTCCCCCAAGTGCCTGTTTTATCCAGGCAGAACCCAGACAAGCAGAACCAACTGCATCACCACACACCTGAGCGCTGCCCTGGCCCAGCTGGGTGCACTTGTTCACAACACAACAACTCAAAGCTGACTGAAAAGGCTGAAGCCTCATAACAGATAAAACTCTCAATTTCTTCTTTTTTTTTTCTGTTTGTTTTTCCAGGGAGATACCACAATGCAAATGAAAGCCACAACCCAATTCAGTTCTTCCAGGAATGACAGCAACTGCACCAGCGACAGCAGGATCAGCCAAGTCATCTTCCCTTTACTCTATACATTTCTGTTCCTGGTGGGGATCACCATGAACGGCCTGGCAATGTGGGTCTTCTTTAAAATATCCAGTAAATCCAATTTCATTATCTTCCTCAAGAACACTGTGATTTCTGACTTCCTCATGATCCTGACTTTTCCATTTAAAATCCTCAGTGATGCCAAGCTGGTGTCCTGGGTCCTGCGAGGGTTTGTGTGCCAGGTCACACAGGTGGTGTTTTACTTCACCATGTACATCAGCATCCTGTTCCTAGGTCTGATAACGATTGATCGCTACCAGAAAGCCACCTCACCTTTCAGAACCTCCACTCCACGGAGCCTCCTAGCTGCCAAGGTCCTGTCCACAGCAATCTGGCTGTCCATGTTTGCTCTCTCGCTACCCAACATGATTTTAAATAATAAGAAGAAAACACCCAAGAACGTAAGGAAGTGTGCTCTCCTGAAATCGGAGTTTGGCTTAGTCTGGCATGAAATTGTAAATTACATTTGTCAGCTCATCTTCTGGGTTAACTTAGCAGTCATAGTGGTATGTTATATCCTCATCAGCAAGGAACTCTACAAGTCCTACAAAAGGACTCGATGTGCAGGGAAGGGATCTAAAAAGACTGTCAATCTCAAGGTTTTCATAATAATTGCTGTGTTCTTTATTTGCTTTGTGCCATTCCACTTCACCAGAATCCCCTACACCCTGAGCCAAACGAGAGATGTGTTTGATTGCTCTGCTCGGAACGCTCTGTTCTACCTGAAGGAGACCACGCTGTGGCTGACATCCCTCAATGCCTGCCTGGATCCCTTCATTTACTTTTTCCTGTGCAAATCCTTTAGGAAATCCCTGCTGGACATGCTGTGCAAGCACAGGGCAGTGTCAGGGGCACAGACAAAGGGGGATGACTCTGACGAGACGCCGCTCTAGATCCCAGGGCTCCTCTCCCCTTCCTGGCCACACTGAGGTGGCAGGAGCACAGATCCACGAGGAGCATCCAGAACTCCACTGAATTCTTCAGAAACAGCCCTGCAGATGAAGCACGAGCCCCCTGGAACCACCACCACTGCTGCAAAAAGAAAAAGCTTAAATAAATACCAGAGGAGTCCCCTCAACCTCCACCCTTGCCAAAACCAGAGCTCCCCAGACCCCAAACTCCACAGCTGTCAGAACTGCTGGGAAAAAGTCAGAACTGAAAGGTGGAACTGTGAGGAAAAACTTAGAATCATGAAATGCTACAGACGATACCATGAACTGTAAAGATGTTGCAGAAATAGCTAACCATGGGCCAGAGTAACGTTCATGACAACACAAGACCTGAGAAATGCAGATAAAATGCACAACAGATGTCATTTTTCAATAGAGGGAGTTGTCACCTTGTATGCAACTGGTAGACAAACAGAAACCTAGAGAGAGACATTTGGACAGATTTTTGGTAACAGAATAACACTTTGCTTATCTCATTCCGTGCTTGCAGTTCCTAATCCATTGACCAATAATTAACAGTTGTATTTGAGAGGAAATTATTCCACAATCAGGCTTGATATTAATTAAATCCCCAAATCTTTCCCCTTACTACATAAATAAACAAAACTTTTCATAGAGAACATGATATTAGAAAAAATACAAACACTCAATTTAAATCATAGTGAGATTATGGGGCAAGACAAGCTCATGGTAAATTCTTTACTGATGATTAAGGGCAGCTTTTTCCACTATACAAAATACTCAACCACTTCCCTTTTTGCACGTGGAAAACTTGAAAAAAAACATGGTAGTATTTTCAAGTACATGACATTTTGAGGTATCACAGCAATCGCACATGAAATAGATTGTGGGCTATTGGAATAAGTTGCGGTTCATTTATCACCGCTGCAAACTGCTCCAGCTGAGCAGTGAGTGTCCCCATCACACAAGAGCTCAGCCTGCCAAAGCCATCACCTGTCCGTCCTTCCTGGGACGTGTCCCTGCCTGCCAGGGCACTTCTGCAACCCAATTTCCTAAGAAGTTAAAGGGCAGCTCACTTGTTGCTCACCTACTGCCACCCTCGGCCTTGGGGTCTGTGCATCTCTGACAGCTGCTGGGATGAACCCACCCTGCCTCAAACTGTGCCCTGCCTGTGCTGGGCCCTGTCCAGCTGAGACAGGCAGTGACTGGGCTCCACCACAGAGCACCAGGATTCCCTGGAACAGCCTCCAGCCACCCCAGAGCACGCTCCCCCAGCAGCCCACAGGCCCTGGGCCAGGTCAGTCCCCATCAGTGCCCAGGGAGGGCAGTGCCACATGCCCCACTCCCACCCAGAGCTCATTCTGCACACATTTTGCACCTACACGTGGAGAGAGAGTGGCAATTAGCCAGGAGCTGCTTTCCCTGGCCAGGTGAGCTGTCCAGACAGACACCACAGACACTCCTGTCCCCCAGAGCCACACGGGCGGGCTGTGCACAGGTACCTGCTGCCTCTGACACCTGGGAACAGCATCAAGAGCTCAAAACTCGGAAGGCACTGCCTTGGACAGCACTCCTGGGGCATTGCCGTGGACTGTGACACCCTTGTGTGGTCACCAGTGGGGACCAGAAGGCAGGGACAGGCAGGGACACACCACACTGGTGACAGTGCTGAGCGCGACTGAAGCCCAGCCATCCTCAGGGCTGCCTGCTCTCAGCAGCCATTTAACAGTGACACCAGCACCTACATTAACCAAAATGTGCCAGGTACTGATGCACAAACTGCCTGGCAGAGCTGCAGCCTGAGCTCCTCTGGAGCAATCCACAGCTGCCTGAGCAGGAGCACTGCCCACAGGGCAGCGAGCCCTGGGCCCGAGCTGTCCCACCAGCAGGCAGCAATAAACTCACACAAACAGCTCTGCTTTCAGAGAAATGCACTCAGTTCCAGCCTACACCCAACAAACACACCATCAATCCCCGCAGCAGTACCTGCCAGGACAGAAAGGGTTGTAGCAGCACAAAGGGGCAATCCCTGCCTGCATGGGCCAAAACCCTGGAATCCTGTCTGGAGAGGCAGAGCCCAGCCCAGGCCAGGTCAGTGACACCAGGGCCAGGAGAGGGGGCAGGCCCCAGGCACCACTGTCAGGGGCTCTGAACAGACTCTTGTAGTGCTTGGGCAATGACTGCTGCCATCCAGAACATGGAATTCACACACAAACAACAACCAGGCGCTACTTTTGAGGGTTGTCCTGGAATGCTGTCGGGAAACACTCTGTGTTTGTTCATCCTACCAGCCCAGGTGCAGCAGGTCTGTCCCATGCACACACAAACCCAGAAATGTGTCTGCCCTCAGAGGCAGGCTCAGGTTTCCTTTCCAGTTCAGGAGCAGATGGTGTGCTTTCTCACACAGAGCAAAGGGAAGAGACAAAGCAACAGCAATGTGACAAACTCAGGCGACACTGAAAATGAGGAAGGAAGCCACACACCAGCAGAAAAACGTCTCATCTTTCTACACATTTCCCCACTCCTAACACTTTGCTCAAGGCTTTGGTTGGCAGAGGAGCAGCAGATGAGATGGGGACAGCCACAGAGGGCTCTGTGACAGCTGCTGCAGGCTTGCCCAGGTACTCAGAGGGTCGGAGTGTTTGGGGTGTGTGGGGTGCTCGGGCAGCTGGTGCTCAGGGCTGGGAGCCACCTGTGTGCAGCTGACCTTGGATCTGAAGCTGTGCTGACAAGGGAAAGAGTGGGTGCTTGGAAAGAATTACCAGAAGTCACTTTCCCAGGAGTGGCTGGCTTCTGGGCCACAGCTCTAACATTTCTATTTCTATACTATATTCAACACTAAAATATTTCTATTTTAGTGTTGAATTTCTATCTAGTGTTGAATGTTAGAGATATAGAATATCTCTAACATTTTTATTCAACACTAAAATATTTCTATTTCCATGGAAAGGCCAACGGTGCTCCAGGCAGTCTGCTCTTATACCCTGCTGACATTACCCTAGGCCTCCAAAATAAGCATGAACCCTTTTAACTCTTCAGTGGATGCTAGCTTGCAAACAATTTAAATTTCAGCAAAGATTTAGATTTTCCATGAACCAGAAGAGAAATTGGTTGGGCTGTTTAACACATGCTTGGGTTTGGTGTTTGTTCATGTGAACCTGCTGTCACTGCAAGGAACATGTAATACTACATACAGAAGGGTGTGTTTTGTGTTCTCTCCCTCCTTTTCACCCAAGTCTGTTCCCAACGATGGGAGGCTCTGCAAACACGAGCTCTGTGGGTAATGCCAGTGCACCCTCCTCTGCACAGTGCCAGCGTGACACCACCGTCACCCACCTGCTCTTCCCAGTGCTCTACACCCTCATCTTCCTCCTGGGACTCCTGCTCAACAGCCTGGCCTGCTGGGCCTTCTTCCACATTCCAAGCACATCAACCTTCATCGTCTACTTGAAAAACATCTTGGTTTCTGACTTCATCATGACGCTGATGCTTCCTCTGAAGATCCTGACAGACTCTGGCCTGGCGCCGTGGCAGCTCAAGGCCTTTGTCTGCCGCTTCTCAGCCGTGATATTCTATGACACCATGTACATCAGCATCGTGCTGCTGGGGCTCATTGCTTTCGACAGATTTCTCAAGATTGTGAGACCTTTTGGGAAGTTCTGGGTGCAAAACCTGACCTCAGCAAAGATCCTGGCGTCTCTGGTCTGGCTCTTCTTCCTCGTTCTGTCCCTGCCCAACATGGTCCTGTCCAACAAGGCAGCGACGCCCCAGTCCGTGAGGAAGTGTGCCTCCTTGAAGAGCTACCTCGGACTCAAGTGGCACGAGGCTGTCAACTATGTCTGCCAGTTCATCTTCTGGACTGTCCTCATCCTCATGCTGCTATTCTATATAGTCATTGCCAAAAAGGTATACGAGTCTTATGTAAAAACACAGAAGAAAGGCAACAGAAGTGAAAAACGGATCAAGGGGAAAGTATTCATCATTTTTACTGTGTTCTTCCTGTGCTTTGCCCCCTTCCACTTCAGCAGGGTGCCCTACACTGTGAGCCAAACGAGTGCCCACATGGACTGCCGGCTGCAGAACCAGCTCTTCGTGGCCAAGGAGAGCACTCTGTGGCTGGCAGCCACCAATGTCTGCATGGACCCCCTCATCTACCTGCTCCTGTGCAAGCCCTTCCTGGAGAAGGTCTTCTACAGGAGGGTAAAGGCTCTGCAGAGAACAGCCCAGGCAAACCCAAAAACAGAACTGGACACACGAGTATCTCCCACTGAGTCTTGATTCTGCAGCTGCACACTCTGCTCTGCATCTTCATAGAGACTTGAAAAACAATTTGGTTTACTTCTGAAGAGCACAAAAGGGTGTTTGCCAAGAAATACTAACACTCAATAAATGCAGCAAAATGGATTTTCTAAGTACGCTCACTGCATAGCCTTGATGGCCAAAAGGCTCTTGCCCAAACTGCCTAAGACAATCCACAGGTTAATTCTCTCTGCTTTAAACAAAACCAACTCACTTGCTAACACCTGAACAGCTTACTGACTCTGGCTGCTCTGAAGGGCAGTCCAGCTTTATTTGGGAGTGAACCCCAGAGCTGGTGACTGTGTATGTCAGTAATTCCTACCCTGAGTGTCAGCTTGGCTGCACATCAAGAGTAGGCAAGGGGAGGAACAGAGGGAAGGACTCAGTCCCTTCCCATGGCTCCTTGCCTCTCTCACATGTAATTATTTTCCTACCACCCACACTGTTTCACCACCCTTCCTCTCTGCTCCCAGCAGCAGCACCTGGTGGAGGGCAGTGCTGGCAGTACCCCAGCTCAGCACCCCAACTTCCCAGGACATGCTCCTCGTCCAGGTGAGCAGAGCAGCCAGGACTGCATTCCCCACCCTGAGCCATGTGGGGCTCAGCCCCACACTGCCCTCACCAGGAAGGAACACCCAGACATGTCCCCTTGGTGGCACCTTCGCCCTTCCCAGTCCCACCACAGGCCAGGAGAAGGAGCAGAGGAGCCTGAGCCTCCCCATCCAGAGAATCCCCTCCACCCAGCTCACCAGACCACTCACAGGGCTCTCCCCTGCCTGTCCCACAGGGACTGTACCTGCACGGAAAATACTTTCTAACCCCAGATTCTGGAATTCATGTCACTAGTTCAAGACTGCAGCATCCCTTTTCCCAAACCATCCCTTCTCCTGCAGCTCTGCTGCCAGCTTTATACTCTCTCACACGTGCCAGACACTTTGATCACCACCAGACTGCTATTTTTAGAAATGCATTGTTTACAGCAGCCTAATCCAACCCAGCAGGTTGCTCCATTTTTCCAATCTAGAGCAGCTTGATTTTCTCAAAGCTGCTCTAGATTGCTGTGCATTAATTATCTCTGCCTCTGGGGTTCCCCAGCCTCTGCCACACAGGGAGATGTTTGTCTTATTTAGCAACTTCTACCCACTACATCTCCTCCACCAGGCATGTTACATACTTTCTGCAGCTGGAACACCCTTCCTAACTGGAAACTGAACTAATCTCCAATCAGCTTTCAATTGGTCTGAATCTTCCTATAAATCAGTGTTATGTCAGCCATTGTCTACCTCTTACATTCAATGCTGTTGCATTAAAGGCTCTCCCCACACACATACACTGTTAACAGGACTAACCTTGCTCCTTTAGAAAAAGTAAATATAATAAATTCTTAGCTGCTGAAGTAGTCAGCCCTTCAGTAACTGCTTAGAGGAGCATACAGGAGGCTGGAAATGTTCCTCCCAACCTGCTGACACAGCCTGACAATTAACAGAGAGGCCTGAGCCAGGCACTGGCAGAGGAGGGTCTGTGCACCAGCTGTGGCCTTCCACAAGCACAGCTCACTCAGAGCTCCAGCGACTGCCAGCACCCACTCATCCAGCTCTGGACTGGCAGAGCAGGGTGGCACGGAGAAACTAAGATGAAGAACAGAAATTTCTTTTCCTTTCTGATTTCTGCTCATGACCAAGGCTCATCCAACGCTGTGCACACACACTGGCAGCTCACACAGCTGAGAACCCGTGTTAGGGTGGGTGTAACCACAAAATGGGATGAGTTGGTCCTTAAATAAAGGGTGTGACAAAGGTTTCTGAGGAGTCTTAATCATCTGTTTTTCAGCTGTTGCTTCTTAGGTAGGTAAAAGGGAGCCAAAGCCACCAAACTCTGTAGCAAAGGACTGAAGGTGACTGCAAGGACAGAACACCTGCTTGATGCACTTAGGGAAAAAGTCCCTGAATACCAGAACTTGGGCTTTTACACACTTTTTGTACAAAGTTTTAGATCATTGCCCTCCAGATGGAACAAAAATCACAACAGTTAAAATGGCTCAAAGTTTAGGTCTCTGTTTTTTAAGGCTCAAACAAACACCCCAAGCAGTATTTTGCTTTGCACCTGATCAAACAGAGCTGTGTTTGTGGAGAGCAGCTCTGCCCTGGCAGGAAGCCCAAACCAGCTCCATGAGCTCCCCACATTTCTGCAGGGCAGCCCAGGGATTTGTGGAATTCTGCAATGTTTACCAGCATATTCAATACAGCAATCACCATTTTCCCAAACCTGGTTTCTATCCCAGCCCACCCACCTGGAATGTGCTGCTGCTGCCCTGGGCAGACCCCTCGCTGTTCCCTGACAGAGCAGCTGGACAGGACAGCAAACACCAGCACCATCCCATCCCATGGACAGGACAGCAAACAGCAGCACCATCCCATCCCATGGACAGCAAACAGCAGCACCATTCCCAGCTGTGCTGAACAGGACAACAAACACCAGCACCATCCCATCCCACGGACAGGACAACAAACAGCAGCACCATTCCCACCCCACCTGTGCTCACTCCAGCCCATCACACCACAGGCAGCAGCAGGGCTCTCCCTTCCCATGGACAAATGCTCCCTTGCATGACTTGTCTTCTCTCCAGACAACCTAGAAACTGAAAGCTGGCATGAGGTTTTGAACCCTTTTGCAGACATGACCCTAGGCCCAGGCTCCCATGGGCCAGCTCCACACAGAAAGTACTGACAGTTGTCCTAAACATCTCTGCAGGTCATTGCGTTCCTGGAAAGGGAACTACAGCTGCTCAGCAGGTGAGTTTAATAGGAAATCACCCACTTGTGTACATAGAGGCTTCTACAAATTTTTTATTTTCCTCGTGTTTCAGAAAAAGGAAGTATTTTATACCCTCACGTGCACCCTCCTGCCTCTCCTCAGAGGGACAGCATGGTAATTCCTGGGTGCCCAGAGACAAACTGCTCTTCAGAGACATCCTGACCCTTGGCACAGCTACATACATCCCTCCATCCAGGCTCCCCAGCTCTGAGTACTCCAAAAACTCTCACAACACACAGCCGTGCTTCAATTAATTAGAAATGCAAACCAATGATTTGCATCCTGAACCAGAGCTGGGCAGACGAGTCAAGCAGCCGAGGTCTGACCCACATGGTGGCACATGCACAGAGCCAGCAGGGCACAGGGGAGCACTGAGGGCACCAGGACACACCTGAGCCTACAGACAGTATCAGCCAGACAAGGCCTGGAGCTCGAGGCTCCCTATCAGCACACAGTGAGGAACTCGAGGGGAAAAGAACTGAGCTTTTAAAGTCAACTCTTAGTCAGGTGCTTTCCTCCTTCCTTCCCTGTGAGTGACAGGCATCACACAGTGACTGGAATAATCCACACCAGGAAAGGGGAAATGTCAGCCCTTCCAGGACTCTTTCCCTGACAAAACACCTCCACCTGCACATCTGCAGCTCTAACACTGCAGAATCCTCCCCGTGTTGCAAGCTCTGATCTTGCTGACACTTTCTGCTTAAAAAGCAGAAACAGCCAGTCCTGTGCATTACCCAGGTGATGAATCTGCTTTACCATAACCTTGCAGCTCACATTGCTAAATATGGCAGTGAAGACGTTTTAGAATGAAGCAACACAGTACTTGTTGTAATAACGTTGTTCGGGCTCTTATGAAATCTGAGAGTTGCTCTCTAATCATCAAAACACAAAAAGGGACATCCAGCCTGTAAATAATGTGAACAATAGTTAAGTTGCAGGTTACCTTCAGCTGTTCTTTACATCAGACCTTCGCACTTCTCCTGCACTGTTTTAGGGCAGGCTCCCCAGTTTCAGCGTTTCGTGTGTCAGCTCGTCCTGACCTGCTCAGCCTGGCAGCAGCCAGCAGCACGTCTGCATCCAGCCTGCCCAGGGATGCCAGGGCACCAGCTGCCAGCCCATCATGTCCTTCTGGTACGCCAAAATACAGAGATTTTAGGAAAAGTTATTGTTCCTTCGCACCGTATTCAAAAACTAAAACTAAACCCCATTCTGGAGCAGATTTTATTTATTATTTGAGTGTTACTAACACACCAGTTTTGGTGTGTAAACTCTACTCCCAAAGCGCCAACCCCTGAACACTTGGGTCTCTGAAAGCAATTAAATCACATTTTTTAAGCATTTCAGTTTTCACTATAAATTTCTCCCCTCTTTCCCCACGGCACATCCTGCTGCTCGGGTTGTTAGACCCCAGCCTGGGAGACCACCAGCCCTGGCAGTGAGGAAAAGCAGCAGCACAAATGTGGGCAACACAAGTTGTTGTGCCATGCTGGACTGCAGGAGTGGCTGCATTCCCCGAGCCCAGCTGTGCCCCCACAGAGCCCAGCTGTGCCCCTGGAGTCCAGCTGTGCCCCCACAGAGCCCAGCTGTGCCCCCGGGCTGGGATGCAGGAGTTGTGCTCTGCACAGCACTGGCTCTGGAGCTCAGGGCCTCATGCAGGGGATTGTTCCAGAGGGTACAAACCCCTCCAGACCCTCTGACTTTTGTTCCCCTACTCCAGCAGGCAGCTGCCAAAGCCCAGAGCACAAGGGACAGCTGAAGGAAGGCAAAGGGAGCACACTGTCCTGCACAGTCACGAGCAAGGCAAAGGCTTCATCAAGTCTCCTCTCCCTCGCTGCAGGGAAAGCCTCCTCCATCCTCAGGGGTGCCGTGTGCCTGCAGCAGGACCATCCCTGCTGGCAGGGTATGCAGCTCCTGGGATGAGCTTGGCAGCCTGCAATAACAGAGCTGAAAACACAGCAGAGTGAGCCCGTGTTCCTGCAGCCTCATCTGCATGGCTCTGCTTTGCCTTGCAAAAGCTGGGCTTCAAAGGCAAGCTGTGCCAGCAGTCTGTGTGAGCAGGGACTGTGCCTGATCCGAGGGAGAGGTCCCGGGGCAAGAGGAAATTTTGGAGTCTGCCCACAAGCAGCAGTGTGGGATTCAGCACAGGGCTCCCCAGCAGAAGCTGCTCAGCTCTGCAGGGGCAGCAGGTGGGTCCTGCTCTGGCTCAGCCCCTCGCAGGCTCCGTGCAGAGGCAACAGGGGCTCAGCCACTCAGGTATTTGAGAAAAAAATTTAAACTTTTCTGTGGAAAAGTCCATGCAGAACAGACAGAAAATGGCCTTGGCAGCCACTGCTCTCAGAGCACTAGGGATTATTTTTTCTTTCCTCCCGAATTTTTAATGAGAGAGATGGGAATTTGCTTTCTTTTAAAGAAGGCAGCAGATATGGAAAATTACCCACTTCATCCTCCACTGACATGAAGCAGAACTTTGTCCCAATAGAACAGTCCCAGTATAACATGTCCCAGTTTTACCCCATGATTATTTCAGTGCTCTAGAGGCACTAAATAGTCTGATCATAAACATGAGTACAGCCAGGACCACCGAGGGCAGGGCTGTGAGAGGCAGTGGGCTCAGTCCTAGGAGCACCATGGCAGGAAACAGGGCATTTTAGCTGCAACACTGAGTGACAGACCTGGAGCTCCACTTTCACCCTGCATGGTATTTAGGAGGAAGGATCTGTTCAAAGCACAACACTAAAGACAATCTAAATACAATCAAATTAATAATTGACAAGATAAGTTTGATTAGTAGATATTTCCATCTGTCCAGCAGCAGATTTTTCAGGCTGCCATTGAACCCAGAGGCACGGCGTGTCCCGGGAGGCAGAGGCAGGGCAGCAGGAGCAGCCTGCAGGCTCTGCAGCCTTCCCCAGCACGCTCCCACCTCCCAGGTGAATCACTGTCTGCGTCCGGGCGCCCCAGCTGCGCTGGAGCCAGGAAGTGAGCGGGAGCTCACCTACCCTGGCATGTGAGTCATTCCCAGGAATGAGAGAGCCAGTTGCTCCAGTTGCTCCTGGCCAGGGGAATTTTGACTCTCTGATCAGGTATCACCAAAAAAAAAAGCCATCGGAAGCCCAAAAATCCTCCTGGCAGCCATGGTCGGTTCGGCTGCCCTCTCCCAGGAATTACTCTCCTGCCCACTGTAGCTCCAGGATGGGTTCTGCAGGAATCTGAGGCACTTCGGGGATGCAGCTCCGAGAGCGGAAGGCGACGATGGTGACAGGTAAGCGAGCTCTGATCATCTGAAAAGCATTCGATAAGTTGTTCAGTGAATCTGCTAGCACTTTCTCACCCTTGGCTGGAAAAACAGGAATTCAGATAAAGTTGCTGAAAGACAGACTTGGAACCATAAAATGAATGTTGGGTCAATTCAAAGTGTGAAAATTCTCATAATAGCATGCCTTTACCAACCTTATATTCACTCATACATAGTATTATGGTGGCAAAAAAAGTTCAGTTTCTACTAATCCTTCCTCCTAAGATACGACTCAAAGTGCAGGTGGGTCCATTGTTTCAGTGACTCGCTTCGTGACAGAACCTAACTCATACAAAGTAAGATTCAGTAACTACAGTACCTGAATTTGCTTTAAAAGGGTTTGTACTGTATTCCATTTCACCTCCTTCAGCACAGGAAAGCAAACTTGAGCTCTCTTCACTATATGAAGAGAATAAATGTTCTCTTGCTTTGTACTTTGTTCAAGTCATGTTAAAACTTGTCAGGTTCACTGGAAAAACCACATAGCTCTGAATGAGCAGACTAGATCTGATGAGTCTCACAGCTTGGGAAATATCTGAGGTGCTTGCAAAAACCTCTGTCTTTTAGGGAGATTTCATATTGGAAAGGTTGTTCTCGGTTACGGAGCACTGGGAGAGCTGCGTGATCCAAGGGTTTGTTAAAAATCACTTCTTTGTGCACTATGGGGCCTGCAGCCACTCCTGGGTGCTCCATCTGGAAACTGGCAGCACTTCACACTTCTTTCCATCTTTTTAAAGAATTCTGCAACCCTCTTTAGAAAGGGAAACCAGGAAACCCAGGCAGCCTTTGGCTGATGTCGCTGATTCACTCGCAGGCTCTGGCCCTGAGCATGGAAGCCACCAGCACTTTTCGGGTTGGGAGAAGCTTCCCCTGCTCTCCTCTGGGTGGGCCAGCAGCCCCGAGGCACCGGCAGAGTCTCTCCTGGCTCCCCATCCCATGGGAAGGAGGGACGGCAGCACTGGGGACAGCCCCGACAGAGGGACCGAGGAGGGGGACAAGGGCTGGAGGGTGTGCGGGCTTCTCCCGCAGGGACACCGTGTGTTTGCACTGGGCTGGGAGAGAAAACAGCACATTTGGGCAGCATCAGCAGTGAGCCCTCCTCCTCCCCCTGGCCAGCTGCTCAGGGCTGCCCCAGCTCAGCCCTGTGTCCCAGCCCCGTGTCCAAGCCCCGGGTCAGGGAGGGAGCGCGGAGCCCAGCGAGCTCGGCTCGCCCAGCCCGGGACGCACGGCCCGGCACACGCGCGGCCCGGCACAGGCACACACAGACCGGCACAGGCACACACAGCCCGGCACCGGCACACGCACGGCGCGGCACCGGCACACGCACGGCCCGGCACCGGCACACGCACGGCCCGGCACCGGCACACGCACACACAGCCCGGCACCGGCACACACAGCCCGGCACACACAGCACCGTGCCTGGCTCCAGAGCCCGAGCCTGGGCACTCCCCTGGCCCCACACACCCTGGGGACATCCAGGGGCAGCACGGCCAAACGGGACAGGAGCACCGGGACAGGGCAGCGAGGCTCCATCCGGACTGCTCCTCACCACAGCAGCACTGCAGAAACCGCAGGCTCCTTCCCACTCCCCCGGCACAGAGCCCTGGAGTGCTCAGGGCAGGAACCAGGCACTGGGAACGCTCCTTCTCCTCACCTGGTGACCAGTCCCTTGCTTGCCCTTCCCAAAGCAAAGCTCAAGAAGAGCCTCCCCATTGATCCAGTGAGCACCGCACAGGCCAGGCTCAAAGCAAAGTCCAAGAACCTCCTCTTTGATCCAGTGAGCAGCAGAAGCCAGACAAGCCCCCTGTGCCCCAGCTACAGTTGAACCTGAACTGTGCAGTCTTATCAACAGTGTGGGGCTGGTGAAAACACACCTGACACACAGCCTGAGCTCCAGACCCTCTGCACAGCTGTCAGCTGCACAGCAGCCCAGGCTGCAGCAAACACCAGCCCCAGGGCTGCCAGGAAAACTCCAGAGGAAGGAGGCAAGATCCATTCCTACATTTCAACATTAATCCTTTCCAACAGAAAAAAATACTGCAACATCTTAAATTAGTTCAAACATTGCACTGTCAAAGTTGGGTTTCCAGTTCTGACCAACAATGAACCTCACACAAGGTGCTGCAGCAACCACTGCTTCTGGCTCAAGACAATGTCAGTGGCATCCAAAGGGACAGGTGATGCTGAGCAGCACAAACTGCACTGGGACCAGCCTGTGTCACCTCCCTGCAGCTGCTGCACTGTGCAAGGAGCCCGGAGCTGGGTGCCAGGAGGAGCAGCAGCTCTCACAGCTGTGCCTGATGCCCTGCCCAGGGCCAGCAGAACTCTCCTGGCTGTGCAAGAAAAAACAGCCTTGCACCAGGCTGGACTTCTCCCTGAAATCCCCGTGTCCTTTCCTTCCTCTTTCAGGCAGTGGTGCTGCTGTGAGTAGCAAACAGCACAGTGTGGCAGCAGGATGGACTGGAGCACAGAGAAACAGGCACACAAGGATTTCTTGGTGCTTCTGTGATGTGAATTAGGATTGCATACAAAAAAATCAATAGAGATTGCTTCAACACAAAGAAAAATGCCTGAAAGTTAGACTGGAGTTACTGAAAGACTGAAATGGCGCTGGCTCTGTGCGCATACCAATAATTATTTTTGTTTCCCAAGATATTTTCTCACAGTGGCCCCTGAGGGATGTGATAGAGGCACAACAGACACAGGTCCAACAGTTGAAGGTGCAGTGCTACCAATTACACAGCTGCATTTCTGTGTTTGTGCCCCAGACATCCTGATTCATTTTAAAGTGTCATTTTGAAATTTTTACTTAATGCTTTTCACTGCGCAGTACAAATAATCAAACCTAAAAGCTGATCTTTTCAGTAAAAACCCCTGACTCAAGCCTGGCCACCCCAGCCATGGCCTTTGCTGGTGGGCTGCAGAGCGTGGCAGCCACGGCTCCCCCATGGCAGCTGGGGGTCCCAGGACAGGGCACAGGCACATGGCACCAGTGAAGGAGCACAGGCACAGCCACAGGGCACTGCCAGCGTGGCACCGGTGCCATGGCACTGCCAGTGTGGCACCACGCTCTGCAGCAGTGCCAAGGGCCCCCTGCTCACCTGCACAGCAGCTCTGGGACCCAGCCCTGCCCGTGGTCGTGCACAGGGGCTGCACCTCACATGGTGAATCCTGGGTGGGGCCAAGGAAAAGCCTCTGTGCAGGGCCCAGGCTGCTCCCACAACCAACAGCACCATCTTCTAGAAAGGAGCAAAGAAAACATTCCAGAGTTCCTTTCCCCCTTGCTAATTAGAGGCTGCCTTACTGAGAAAACATTCATTATGCCAGCTCTGCCAGCCACTGTGTTGAGCTCTCTTTTTTTTTTTATTCGCTCCAAAAAGCAGCCAGCAATTGCAACCCAGCTTCTCCTGCACTGAGAGCAGCTGCTCACCTGCTGCCCACCTGCTGCCCAGGTGATGCCAGTTCTGTGGGCAGAGCTCTCAGCTTCATGCAAAAGCCACTGCAGTCCTCAGGAGCTGTGGAGCTGCACCTTGCCACGACCCTCAGAGGTGGCAGAGCAGTGCTGGGCCCCTCTGAGCCCCTCCACACAGGAGCACAGCCCAGCACACCTGGCAGACCCACAATGACTGCTGGAGCTCCTGCCTTTGGCCCTGGACAGAGCACTGCTGGTAATGGTGCAGCAGAGGGCTGGGAAGCTGCAGCAGCATCGCCTGGGAGCTGCTGTGCCTGTAAGGGGAAAAGGAATTCATGCAGCTTTAGGTTCTGCAAATAACCCCAAAAACAGTCTTACTGTAACAGTCAACAAAAGTTACTAGGTCTTGCAAACTCTGCACAGAAAGTTCAATTCAAAGTAGGTAATATAATCCATGAACTTTTAGCAAGGAGCACTCCAAAAGACAGAAAAAAGAAAGAACTTGTTAGCTCAGGCAACATCTCACGTCAGCTATCTCACACAGGGACCATTAGAGTTCATAATAACTCACTTGAAGTGAGAAAAAAATTAATGGCTATGTGTGGACAAAATATTCCAAAAGTGGCATTGAGAAAGTATTTCTAGAAATACTTGGGCAAATCTAACTATTTATTTTTAAAGTGAGTAAATCCTGTAAACTTAGGGGCATTTTGCATACTAGATGTTATTATCAAATGCTTACTCCAGGGTTTTGCTACCCCCAGTGCAAGCGTACAACAACAAGTTGCAGGTGCAGACAGGCTGTGAGGTTTCAGCTGCAGCACAGGCAAAGACTGAGCAAGGCAGGGGCTGCCCTGGCACCAGGCAAAGCCAGCCCTGGGCACAGCCAGGCCCGGGCACAGCCCCTGAGGCCACCCGTGGCAGTCCCAGCTGTCCCAGAGGAGCACTGACCCTCGCTGTCACTCGGTGCCTGTGTGGGGGCTCTGCAGGGCACAGCTGACACTGGGCATGGCACGGATGGGCACTCTGGTCCCTTGGGCACGGCACGGATGGGGACTCTGGTCCCTTGGGCATGGCACGGATGGGCACTCTGGTCCCTTGGGCACAGCACGGATGGGGACTCTGGTCCCTTGGGCACGGCACGGATGGGGACTCTGGTCCCTTGGGCACGGCACGGATGGGGACCCTGGTCCCTTGGGCACGGCACGGATGGGGACCCTGGTCCCTTGGGCACGGCAGGGATGGGGACCCTGGTCCCTTGGGCATGGCACGGATGGGGACTCTGGTCCCTTGGGCACGGCACAGATGGGCACTCTGGTCCCTGCCAGCAGCGTGTCCCAGCACAGAGCCAGGGAGGGCTGCTCCCGTGGGCATCCCCACCTGGATGCCAGCTCAGGGCCTGGGCAGGGGTGCACACTGACCACTGCCCTTCCTGTCCCTCCCGAGGACAGACAGACAGGGCAGGGCCTGTTACCAGCAGGATCCCAGAGACAGCAGCCAAAGGCAGAGGGAAGCCAGCTGCACAGCAGCCTCCCCGGGCAGGATGCTGCTCTGAGACATGTGGGAGGAGAGCTGGGCTGGACACGAGGGGAAGCCCAAGGAGGAACCTGAAACGCAGAAGGGGTGCAGTGCCAGATGCTGGAGCAGCTTTCTGAGCAGATGCAGGTTCCTATTTCTGACAGGACTAACAAGAGGGGCAGCGTGAGCCACAGCTGGGACAGTCCTTCCTTTCAGGCTCTCTGCAGCGTGGCTGGTTGAGCAGGGCAGGGCTGCTGGCACTTGGAGCCAGCCCACGGCAGCCTCAGTGCCAGGACAGGGGCACGGGGGGCACTGCTCTCACCCTCTCCCAGCCGAGGAAGGGACCAGGCGTGGGTCTGACGCCCCCGTGCTCAGTACCAGGGGTACCCGGGGCTGCTGAGCACTGCTCAGAGCACGGGGGACCCCAGGAGCTCCCAGCCCACCCCTGCAGGGCCAGCACCAGGAGGTTCTACCTACAAAACCCAGAACCATTACAGCGTGCACAGCCCAAGGCAGCAAGGAGGGCAACTCACCGAGGCAGGCAGCCATTCAAACAGGAATTTCAGGTTATTCCACTGTGCATTACCAGCACATTAGCATATTCCTCCACCAAAAGGGAGCTGGACCATTTTTGAGAGAAGCCTCCAAGGAAGGGAAAGGTGGCAGTGCCATGGCTACTGGGACTGGGCTTGCAGTGAGCAGGAGACAACACTCAGACAAAGGAAGAGATGCAGGCAGAGCAGAGCATGGAGGCTTGCTCAGGAGCATGGGACAGGAGCAGGCTCAGGGGACACAGAGAGCAGTGGCACAGGCTCAGGCCTGCTGCAGCAGCTTCATGCACATGCACTCTTACCCTGCACCAGTGCTTTCCCCCTACATCCTTACAAACAGCTCTGTGATTTGGTTCTGATCTGCAAAGGAAAGAAGAGCATTGCAGCCAGCCTGGAGCAGGTTTAGTATCTGCCCCACGTGTCTATTGCTGCATCAGCCCTGTCATTCACCCACCCTTCTGCTGATGAGTGCAGCAGAAGGCAAGGAGGCAGACACCAACGTGTTATGGGCTCCAATAAAAAACATTGCTTAAGACTCTGCAGCCCCATGACCTAGAAGAGCTGGTCTAGGTCACAAAGAGAGTTTTCTGACTCTAAAAAGTTTTGAATGAGATGAAAAAATATTAGATTTTAGGACATACAATTTCTTTAAACAGGAAGGTAACTTAAAGCCTTAGTCACCAGAAAAACTCTGCAGTCATTCCCTATCCACCTGACACTGAAGGCTGCCATGCAGCCCATTATTTCATTTCTTCTCTGAGGTTACACCAGTCATGCACAGAAACCAGTCTGTCCACATGAGCAGCAAGAGATTATCTCATCAACCACGGACAAAGTACAGAAGCTACAAGAAGTAAAATGTATTCTGCTTTACAAAGCTGCCTGGATAAGGCAGCAGCTTCTAGTGCATCTTCAAAGCCTTCCAAGCAGAATATATTTGTATAGCAGACTGAGACAGCTGCTTAGGATAAAATTGGTGAGGAAAGTGTCCAGAGAACTGGACAAGGAGAGGAAAGGCAGCCCTGCTGAGCAGGAAAATGCTGTACTCAGACAAGTAAAAAATCCACAACTAGAGTACACAGCCAGCAAGAATTTGCAAAGTACCCTAAAATACTCTTCAAAGAGAACACAGTCTTCATCTCCTGTTGCAATAAAACACATGAAAAAGAGTGAATTCTCCATATAATAAATGTGATCCTACTCCTGGAATCTGCAATATAGCAGGCTTTGTTGGAAAGAATGAAGCTACAGAGTACAGATACCCCAGCTCTACACTTGATCACCTACCCCAGTGTGTAAATAATGAAGCCACACTGCTCTCAGTGCCCTACCCACCACAGCGCCCCTCAGCCTGACAGACTTTGGTAGGAAACTCTGGAAACACCTTCAGACTGCTGAGTCTGAGCAGGACCCTGGCTGTGCATCTTTTCCATCAGACAACAGCTCTGTGCTGCAGGACCACAGCTGTGCATCCCACCTTCCATCACACAGCCAGCTCTGTGGTACAGGACATGGCTGTGCATCCCTTCCATCACACAGCTCTGCAGCAGGACATGGCTGTGCATCCCTTCCATCACACAGCTCTGTGGTACAGGACCATGGCTGTGCATCCCTTCCATCACACAGCTCTGTGGTACAGGACCATGGC
This sequence comes from Loriotus luctuosus, assembly GCA_035582745.1. Lineage (NCBI taxonomy): Eukaryota > Metazoa > Chordata > Aves > Passeriformes > Thraupidae > Loriotus > Loriotus luctuosus. The sequence goes on along the minus strand of JAWWEY010000013.1, from coordinate 441,531 downwards.
CCTGGATCCCTTCCATCACACAGCTCTGCAGCAGGACATGGCTGTGCATCCCTTCCATCACACAGCCAGCTTTGTGCTGCAGGACCATGGCCCTGGATCCCTTCCATCACACAGCTCTGTGGTACAGGACCATGGCCCTGGATCCCTTCCATCACA
>JAWWEY010000013.1:420335-441133 GCA_035582745.1 Loriotus luctuosus | reverse complement strand
CAGAGCCAGCCCCAGCAATGCTGCAGCACCCCCAGGGTCACACAGGGCACACAGAGCCAGCCCCAGCAATGCTGCAGAACTCCCAGAGATACAGCAGGGCACACAGCAGCCCTCTCCTACTCTGCTCCAACCCCAGGCAGCACATCCAGCACCTCCCTGACTTCTCTGCACTGAGGGTTTCATGGAGCACCTGCCTGCAGAGCCTGAGAACAGGGAGTTTTCCAGGGGCCAGGAATTATGCAGACTTAAAGGAAGCTCAGAAAAGCAGGGAAATAAGCACCTTATTTACATAAGGAGTTAGATATGCATCTTTTCATAAAATCACGTACTCTTTTGATCTCTGCCTCCTGGGCAGAAAAGAGAGCTGCAAATCCTCAACAGCAGCAAAACATGGTGGATTACTGCTGCTCAAACACACAGAAAACAAAATACCTGCAACACCTGTGACAGCCTTGTCACTGTCAGAGCAAACAGTGCCAGCCAAGAAGCCAGACTGATAAAAAGGTTAAAATACCCAGATTAAAGTTTTTTACTGATGCTTTCGTGCACCATTACTTGCTTTAGTGCCATCTAGTGCCACACAATACAGTTCCTACATGGGGATGGCACCTAAAACAGGTTCTGCTCTGCAAAAGGGCTGCAGGAATCTCACCCTCTCTTCATTCCCTTGAAAGCAGTCGGGTCTTGTGGAATTGGTGAGATCTGAACCAGTTTGCCAGTTTTCCTATCAAAACTTGTAAGCCAAAAACGAATCCCAGAAAAGTTGCTGCATTTGCATACTGATTGAGGCAAGAACAATTTGGAGCACAGCATTACAAACTGGTATTGGCAAAATCCCTTTTAACAATATCAAACATTGTGGTGCCATATGGCATTAATGAGTTTCTGCAGGTTTCAGTGTTCCTTGTGTGCCAGTTTCTATGAAAAAGGAACAGGAACTTGCCATTTCCACCATTTCCACCCCAATTATACACCATGAAGTTATACACACATATCTCATAATTTCTGATAAACGTTTTTGCTTCAAAAAGTGAGTGATGATTTAAAAAAAAAATCTACTCACGGTCATCCGTCACTCAAATGAGCAAGAAGAGGGCAGTGAAGCCCTGACAGCAGAACCACTGTGCAGTGCTCAGCCAGCCCCTCACTGGGAATTCCAGAGGCAGCTCTCCATGCAGGGAACAAGAAGGCGGGATTTTCTATTTTCCTTTGGTTTTAATTTGGATTTTTTTCCCCAGAACATCATCCTGGCACAGCCCCTGCTGCATCCCAGATCCACGGCTGTCAGTGGGACTCCTGAAGAGCATTTCAGCTGGAAACCTACAGCAACACAAAGGATGGGGTACAATTTGTCCTATGGAAAACTGCCAGGTAAAATAACAATGGAAGTATAAGAGATTGATAAGTGTTTATTTTATTACCGTCAGTTCTTACCAGCGTTTGAAAGAAATCAGTCGTGGCAGCACGGGCTGTGTGAGCACTGCCCAGCCTGCCCCACAGCCAGCCTGCTTTGCTTCACCAGACAAGGTCAGAGCATAAACAACATGAAACAAAGCACGCTGACATTTTATGGCACAGTTTATAGGTTTTTCACAAACATTTACATATGAAATCTTAAAATCCCCCAGAGACTGTGACTTTTAAGTACATTTAAGTAAACCAAGTTTAAATTCACATTTTGAAAGGCCTGAGGAGTCTCTCCAGAGCCCTGTCCCATGACAAACATCTCAGCTCACAAGTCACACTCTGTCAAGAAAGCCAAGAGTTGACAACCCGCAGCTCTGATTTATGGTTCACCCGGCAGCCTCAGACTGCCCAGAGAGGGCAGCTCCAAAGTGGTCTAGTCCGTAAAACAGCAGAAAGCTTCACCATTGTCTCCCTTGCTTGGCCCTGTCTGTAAAGCACCATAAAGCTTTACCTGTTGTTTCCCTCACTTGGCCCACCTGTAAAACAGCATAAAGCTTTACCATGGTTTCCCCTGCTTGTACCCACCTGTAAAGCACCATGAAACTTTACCATCGTTTCCCTCACCTGGCCCCATCTGTAAAGCAGCAGAAAGCTTTACCATCATTTCCCGTGCCTGGCCCACCTGTAAAGCTCCATGAAGCTTTACCTGTTGTCTCCCTCCCTTGTCCCCACCTGCAAAGCACCATGAAGCTTTACCTGTTGTCTCCCTCACCTGGCCCACCCATAAAGCACCATAAAGCTTTACCACAGTTTCCCTCACTCAGCCTCACCCATGAAGCACCCTAAAGCTTTACCACTGTCCCCCTCACCTGGCCCACCCCCAAAGCTTTAGCACTGTGTCCCTTTCCCACAGACAGCCGCCCCAGCCCCGAGAACAGCAGCTGGCCCAACGGCAGCTGGGCAGCACGGGACGAGTTCACCACCATCGTGCTGCCCGTGCTCTACCTCCTCATCTTCCTGGCCAGCCTCCTGCTCAACGGCCTGGCCGTCTGGATCTTCTTCCACATCAGGAACAAGACCAGCTTCATCTTTTACCTCAAGAACATTGTGGTGGCAGACCTGCTCATGACGCTGACGTTCCCGTTCAAGATCATCCAGGACTCGCGGCTGGGGCCGTGGCACTTCAACTCCTTCCTGTGCCGCTACAGCACCGTGCTGTTCTACGCCAACATGTACACCACCATCGTCTTCCTGGGCCTCATCAGCATCGACCGCTACCTGAAGGTGGTGAAGCCCTTTGGGGACTCCAGGATGTACAGCATCACCTTCACCAAGGTGCTCTCAGCCTGCGTCTGGGTGGTGATGGCGTTCCTGGCGCTGCCAAACCTGATCCTCACCAACGGCTACCCCACCCGGCGCAACGTGGACGACTGCCTGAAGCTGAAGTCTCCCCTGGGAGTCAAGTGGCACTCGGCCGTCATCTACATCAACACCTGCATGTTCGTGGTGGTGCTGGTAGTGCTCATAGGCTGCTACATTGCCATTTCCAGGTACATCTACAAATCCAGCAAACAGTTCATCAGCTCCTCCAGCCGAAAGAGGAAGCACAACCAGAGTATAAGGGTTGTCGTGGCTGTGTTTTTCACCTGCTTTTTGCCCTACCATTTGTGCCGAATACCCTTCACTTTTAGTCATCTGGACAAAATTTTAGATGACTCTGCACATAGAATCTTGTATTATTGTAAGGAAATGACCCTGTTCCTGTCCGCATGCAACGTCTGTCTGGATCCCATCATTTATTTTTTCATGTGTCGATCGTTCTCTCGAAGGCTGTTCAGGAAATCCAACATGAGAACCAGGAGCGAGAGCATCAGGTCCCTGCAGAGCGTCAGGAGGTCAGAGGTGCGCATCTACCACGAGTACACCGACGTCTGAAGGCACCCAGAGACTGTGCTGACCTGCCAGGGTGCTTGTATATCATGTAAATAAAATGTCTCTTCACGTGTCTGGCCATGGCAGCTCGTTAAGGGATGTGCACACACGTTCAGCTTTTCTGTGCCAGCTCGCCAACATCCACCTCAAATTCCATCCCTGCAGGGACCAGGCTCACTCCATGGGGCTGGGGGTGCTTTGGTGGGTGGGCAGGTTGGCTGGTTAGGGTTGGTTGGTTTAGAAACCACCACTCCATGGGGCTGGGGGTGCCTTGGTGGGTGGGCAGGTGGGCTGGTTAGGGTTGGTTGGTTGGTTTAGAAACCACCACTCTGTGGGGCTGGGGGTGTTTTGGTGGGTGGGCAGGTGGGCTGGTTAGGGTTGGTTGGTTGGTTGGTTTGGGAGCCACCAGGAGGCTGCCTCGGCTCAGAAAGCAGCCCTGGGCCTGGAGGCTGCAGCCAGGATGGACTCTCTGGCCGTGAGCAGACCCACTGGCAGGAACCCTCTTTCCCAGGCTCTGGCAGAGGGCAGCAGGGGCAGGGGAGGGCAGGAGGTGGCACGGGCCCCGTGGGGACCCTGGGTGTGCCCGGGGCAGGGCAGGGCCCTGGTGCCACTCGGCTCCGTGCCACCAGCCCCAGGGTTCCGTGTCCCTCACCCGGTGCCTGCACTGAACCCTCTGCACCCTGCGGTGTCCGCGTGGGTCAGCTGTCCTGGACTCGCTGGGGATTAAATCAGGTTTGTTTAGAGCAAAAACTGCTGGGACAGAAAGTGGCCGAGCTGGCAAAGGCAGGCTGGCAGAGCCCTGAGCAGCCCGTGCTCACAGCCAGCCCGGCTGCAGTGCCGCTGCACAGGCAGGAGAGGGCAACAGCCCATCGGCCAGTGCCTGGCACTCACAACCACTTCCCTTCTAATACACGCACAAGAAAAACACCTCAAGAAAATCCTCAAAATGCAGCACTCAAATGACAAGAATAAGTTCTGCATGAGAACATCTTTCATAAAGCCTTCCACTGAAAGAGGAGTTTCTTTCTTCTATTTTTTTAAACACTATTGGTTTAGGTTTAGATTTTGGTTTATGAAAAATTAAGAAGTTGGAATGTAAGTATGATAATATTTGGATTAATACAAGTATTATGAAACCACTTACATGATCAGGAGAGAACATTTCTGGAAAGGAAGTCAGAATACTTTGGCTATTTATCCTACTTTAAATAAAAATACTTAAAATAGCTAAAATACCACAGATAAACCCTGTTTCCCAATCAGCTTTGTAGAAAGCTGTTCACACACAGCAGACAAGTTCTGGGACCAAATCTGCCATCTTGCACCCCAAGCAGTCCATGCACATACAAAACCATATTAAGAGAGCCAGTTTGGGGACTGGGTTGTGTAGCTTAAATTCTGACAAGCACCAGATGAAATTGAGTGATAGTATCTAGGACTGGAAGATCTGCACACAGAACTGACATTCCTAACCAAAGACTGTCCTCTCAGGTCTTATATGTTTAAAGTAAATCAAGGCTGAGTGCTTCTGGTCTCCCTTTCAAAAGTGTAAATCACCGAGGGTTTAGGGCTTGTTAAATTCACAATGACCTTTTCCCAGGTGCATGGTGGGCTTCCCACACAGGCCCAGCAAAGCCCAAGGAGCCATTTCAGGGGCACCATCCCTGTTGGTCCCCAGCCAGAGGGCACTAAAGGCAGCTGAGCAGGCAGGCCAGGGGCTGGGGTCAGCCCTGCACAGGGTGGAGCTGCTGGTGCAGTGCAGGGGTGGCTGCAAACACGACCAGAGGGCAGCCTGCATCCCCCAGTGTGCTGTGAGCCTCTTGACAGGATGCACACACACCACCCTTCTCACTACCCACGAATTTTTAACCGAAGGATGGATTTTCAAGGTGTTTCCTCCCGGCAGAGAAATTGCTGATCCCTCATAAGAGGTTTCCAGCAAAAGATCTGTTACCCAAAGCAGGCACACTGAGGTGATGGGATGGTGGCCTCCAAAGCGCGGCCTGAAGGTGCCCCTGTGCAGGGACCACAGGGATGAGCAATCAGCAGTGTCTGGGAAGGGTCCCAGAAGGGAAATCCGTGTGAAATGTGGGAAGGGAAGGCACGGCCATGCACCCCCAGCACACAGGCCAGGCAGGAGCAGCCCTGCATGCAGCCTGAGCCCCCCGTGCAGCCTGAGCCCTGATTGCAGGCAGTGCTGCAACCTGAGCCCTGATTGCAGACAGCGCTGCAGCCTGAGCCCCCCGTGCAGCCTGAGCCCCCCGTGCAGACAGCTCTGCACAACCACCCCGAGCAGCCTGCCCCACCCGACAGGCTGTATCTGTGACAATCTGGCCGCTGCTCTGTGCACGCTCACACGCATGACAGCTCTTTGAAGATGCTCTTTGTGAAGTATTTTCCCAGGGCTAAATATGAATTGTACAACAACGTCCCGATCCCCAAATACCAGATAACTATATTTAATTTTTCCAGATTTGACATGGAAATTTGGTCTCTAGGAGTTCATCTTGAAAGAAAAAGCCACAAGGAAGTTGTATGGAAAGTCTCTGACCTGTGACTGCCCTTTCAGAGCCACATCAGGGCAGACATGGATATAAACTGTGGCTCTGCAGTCCCGGAGTCCCATTTTTAAGAGGAAATACAGTTTTCTGGTGGAACTACAACAGCAGATCTGACCCAAGAATGCAAGGAGAAATTCCTGAATAATTCATTAACATTTGGGATTTTTTTTACATTCAGGAAGCTTTGCGTTACAGTGTTTGTAACTCAAATGCAATTATATCTTTCATGTTCTGATTGAATAGCCAAGGCAGAGCTGTCCATGCCAGGGCATTATTGTGGCAGAAACGGGATTTGAACCTGTGCTCAGAGCCAGCTCCAGATCACTACTGCTGCAGGACTTTTGTCATCACATTTATTTTGCACTCTGCTTCTGTGGTTTTTCTACCAATGACCTTTCCTGTGATTTTCCACCAGCACAGCTTCACAGGAATCCTAAAAAAGGAAATTAAACCCACCCAAATTTCTAAAAATCTGTCCTTGCATTGGCACCCACCACTCTCAAGGTGGATGAAGCAGTGGGAAAGCACTGACCAGCAGAGTGGCTGTGACAGGTTCACCCAGCTTGGTCAGGGTTGGAGGAAAAAACAGTGAAGAAAATGGGAAATTCAACATGCCATGGAGGTCAGGGTTGGAAGGATAAAACAGTGAAGAAAATGTGAAATTCAACATGCCAAGGAGCCCGTGGTGCAGGCACCGGGCCGGATGGAGGCCCTGTGGTCTGTGTTAGCCAGAAATGCTCTGTAAACCAAACCCAGCCCTACCTACACAGACGTCCTGCCAAAGGCACCCACAAACACCGGAAGGTTTGACTGCACTCCCACCCACAGAACCTCACACATCAGTGGTTACTGAGGTATAAAAGGCACCCCAATTTTGCATCTAACTGGGGCATGAGAATCCAACACAGCACTGCAGGGACAGAGGGATGGGTTTGTCCTCCTCGCCCTCCCCAGAGGAGACACCATTTGACAAGATTTCTGTCCTCGTCTATGCCCAGTGCTGACCCAGATACTGGGCTGGTGATCAAGACACTTGTGACCAGATATTAACCTTGTGACCAGAAATGGTGGAAGGATGAGAAAAAGGCAGTAGAGGAAAAGGTAAGAAAAAAAAAGGAAAGAAAAATGTGGAAAAAATAAAGGAGTTATTTGTGCAGTTTTTGAGGAGAGTTTATCTTTCACACAAAAGGAAATCAAAAGATCCCCATTTCCTGGAAAGGCTACAGATGTAGAATGCATGATTCTGAAGTCAGGAAATGAGCTACTTTAAACACAATTGTCTTTTGAGAAAGAGACACGGGAGAAATTGCAAAAAATTATGTCGATGGTCTTTGAAGTACAAATGTGCAACTAGAAAAACTGCTGCCTGTGGCTGGAGGACAAGAGAACCATCTGCAGGAAAGCCTGCTTTGACTAAGTAAGGAAAATTACTTGATCAAATCCCACATGAAGGACTTTCTAGTTGAGTCCAGCACAGTCTCCTCCCTCAGCATCCCTCTCTGCCACCCCCTGAGGCCAAACATCAGCCTGGAGCAGCAGCAGTGGTGCCACCCGAGCGTGGGCACAGGCTTGATGAGGGAGCCCCAGAGAAATCCTTGTAAGGGCTCAGAAGGCACCCACCCATCACCCAAACAAAACTGAGCAGAAAACATTTGCTGGTAGATTTGACAGGGCAAAAACACAACTAGAAGTCCTGCAATACTTTTGTAATTAGCTGGCTTCTAGGGGGATTATCCTAAAAACCATTTGTTTTGTTCATCCTGCTTTCAGCAATTCCCAGAGCTGGCCACTGATACCCCAGGATCTGCATGATTTTGTGCTCAGTAGGGCTGGAAGCACGGGCAGCTCTGTCAGCAGGGCTGGGAAGGGCACAGGTGAGACCCTGGTCACAGGCACCCCCTCCCCATGGCAAAGGCTTGGTGCTATAAGTCCCTGCATTTAGAACTCAGCCCCATTGTGCCAGCGAGGACTGCAGAGCTGCCACCCCTCCCTGCACTGCTGCACCAGCCAGGGGAGGAACCAAAGCAGCCCCAGTCCTTCTGTCACCAGCCCTGCTGGGACACAGCAGCAGTGCTCTCCCCTCTCTGGGACACAAATGCATCGCCAGGATCCTGCAAAAGGATTCCCTTCTTGGGCCCTCAGCTCAGGCAAAGTGTTAACAGCTTCTCTCAATAACACAGCCAGCAGCCGGGAATTTCAGATTTTGGGGGAAGAAGCAGACTTGTATGGCTAAAGGTAAAATACATTGCGGGTTTGTTCTTCAGCCACCTAAAGTGCATGGCAGAGTGCAGGGCCCTCTAGTGACCGTGCTCACTGCCTACTTTCTAACTCTTTGGAAACAACAGCCATGTCTTGAGATCCTTAAACACTGGGTTTGGCTGGCATGTTGGAAAAATCCCCATGTTTGTACAACAGAGCAAGCCCTGGGTTTGCCCGGCTGCCCAGAGCCATTCCAACGGGGTGAAGCTGTACACAGAGCTCAGGCACCCCACCCTCTCTTTGAGCCCTTAATCCTCTGCCCTGGACAACTGCTTACTTCTCACTGCAAAAAATTATCTGTGCTGCAACATTTAATCCATCACAGACTGGCATCTTACACTGGAGAACGCTGCACATCCTCTTCTTTGGGGCTTCCCATGCTCCTCTCCATCTTAGAGAGCCCATGGCTTCTAAACCAAAGCCTTGTCTGATTAACTCCCCCCATCCCTGCTTCAAGAAATGACCATAGGGTGCACGGAAAGAGAGGAAAAGCTTGGCTGCCTGGTGACTTCTGGGGAGCCCCTGAGAAGCCTTGTGCCCCGTTTGTTCTGCCTGATCCATGGGGAAAGTACAAAATTGTCACTGAAGCCAACATAGATAAACCCTCACAGAAGCAAAGTCCATGAGGAATTGTGTATTTTCTGTAGGGTTTAGGTGACACACTGTCAAGCAGAGCTCAAGTCCTGCACTAATGCTTACTTGTTCTAAGGTTCTAATATGTACAATGTACATATTTCACAGTTTTTAAATAAACATTTAAACCTCAATTTATCTCCCCAAACCTCAGCTCTCTCTCAGAATATATACTGCTTTCGTACAACCACAGAGAAGATATTAGCTCTTCTATTACCATACATTTGCACTAATTCTGTGCTTAATTTCAAAGCCTCCCAGAAAATTTTTGGGAGGAACAGGAAGGGAGAAAACCAAGCAGGTGTTTAAGCTTAAAAGAAAAGAATAGCACAAATAAAGAAGAGAGGAAAGAGCCAAGCACCAGAGATCCATCACGAATCCCCAGAATCCATCTCCCAGCCCCAGCAGGCACCACGCAAGCCCATGGCTCCGGTTCAAACCCTCCCAAGCTCAGAGCCGCGGCTCTCGGGACAAGATGCGTCACAGCAAAGGTCGCAGCCAGCCCTGGGAACAGTTTAGGAAAAGCAAACTCCATCCCGGCAGCTCAGCCCTCTGGCTGCTGTGCCAGCTGCACTTGCGTCTGTCCCGAAAGCCGCTCGGCGCTGCTCCGCACCCGGGACAGCCGCGGGCTGGGAGCCGGCCACGGCCGGACAGGAGCACGGCCACAGCGGGCAGGGGCACGGCCCGGCTCGCCAGCCCTTCCCCTTTTGCTCCGGAACCCTCGCAGGGCTGCGCTGGGGGCAGCGAAGGGGCGCGGGCACGGCGGGCGGGCGGGACCGGGACCGATCCATCTCGGGAACGGCTCCCTGACCGATCCCTGTGACCGATCCATCCCCGGAGCGGCTCCCTGACCGATCCCTGTGACCGATCCATCCCCGGAGCGGCTCCCGGCCGATCCCTGTGACCGATCCACCCCCGGAGCGGCTCCCGGCCGATCTCCCTGGCCGCCCCGGCCCGAGCTGTCGGAGCGGCACAGCGCAGGAGGGACCGCGCAGCCACCCCGCACTGCTGCCCAGGTGAGACGCTGCCTCCAGCAGCCGCTCCCGCCCCCTGCAAACGCTCTCCAACACCCTCGGGTATTTTTACACAACTGCCACCGCAATTTTGCTTTTTAAATTGGCAAATAAGGCGAGCGTCCGCGCGTTCTGCAAACCACTAACAACTAATAACACAAACGAGCAGTTTTAACTAGCTAACTAACTAACTACAGAAACCGGTACAGAAACTACTGTTTCAGCCATGGAGCAGACTCCAGCTGTGCCAGCAGACAGAGGACCCGCAGGCAAGGATTCTTCTTGTCTGCCTTAAAAAGATATGCTTTTTCTTAAGCAACTAGGTTTTTTTTAATTTATGACTGAGAACATGTAACTATATGAAACTCATAGTTTAAAACATCAGAAAATAGAATTTAAAATAAAATATTTGAATGACAAATACTACCATTAAAATATAATATTAAAGGGAAAAACTGTCTTGAGCCACATTTTGCTACTTTTAAAAACCCAGTTTTAGGGTAGTGCAACTAATAATCATTAAAATGTTTTGTTGACCCAGGGCTCTGGTTTTATCTGGGATAGAGTTAATTTTCTCCCAGTAGCTGGTACAGAAATGTGTTTGGGTTTGGGATGAGAGCGATGGTTCTCTGATGAACCCTGATGGTTTAGCTGTTGATGAGCAGGGCTTGCACCAAGTCAGGTGCAGCTTCTCATGCCCTACCAGTGCAGAAAGGCATGCCAGGAAAGCTGACCCACTTGTTTTTCTTGGGGTTTATCTCTCTCCTTGTTGTTTTCCTTCATTACAATCTATTGTTATTGTTAATAGCTTCTTAAACTACTCTTACCTGACCTAACATTTCCTCTCCCTAATTCCAGTATGAAAACTGATGTGAGATAGGAAGGATCTCAGTGGAGGAATTTTGAGACTTAATTAAAAAAACAGAGTATTTGAATTAGATCTGAAAATTATGCTGTATGCAAAGAGCTCAAAGCATTGCCCAAGTTTCCATCTGAGTATCAGGGTTTGCACAAATACGTCACAGTCTACAATCTTCTAAGGTTAAAATTGTGCTCAGAATAATGCATACTCTTGTCCAAAAACCAGAAATAAAAAGAGAATGAAAAATTTAGCTGATGAGGAGGACAAAGCTGTTAAATATCAGATACCAAAGAGCACAGAGACTGCTGGACAGGAAGAAGAAATGAAACAGCCACTGGAGGTTTTTGCCAGACAGAAGTACAGTTCTGCCCTTGAGGTGTCCTGACTGCACCCCGAGGAGCCACGGCTGTAATGGAAATACAGAACCTTATCTCCTCCTCTCTGTGCACCCGCTGGCTCCCTCCCCGCGTCCTTCAGAGCACCAGCAGCTCTGCAGGTGCCAGGGGAACATCACGGATCCTCTCCCTGATGTAACACCGCGGTCACCCCCTGCCCCTCCTGACCACACATCCTGGATTGGCCTGCTGGGATCACAAGGGGGGTGTCCTGCTGACGAGGACAGAGGCAGTCCCACCTGTCCTTCCTTCCCATTTCCGCCTGCAGGGCAGACAGAGCGCGCCCCGTGTCACCAGGGCCACACCACAGGACACGCTGTCCTCAGCCGCAGTCACAGGGAGCAGCTGGGGACAGGCGCGGCTCTGTGTGCTCTGTCCTCGCACTGCGCACCTGAGCGGCCCAGACAGCGGGAGCTGGAGGGCAAGGCCGAGACACGGCGGTGGTTACTGCTGCACTGAGCCCTGCACTGCTGCCTGCAGCCCTGCACTGAGCCCTGCACTGCTGCCTGCAGCCCTGTACTGCGGCGCTGAGCCCTACACTGCTCCCTGCAGCCCTGCTCTGCTGCCCTGAGCCCTGCACTCAGCAGCTGCATTGAGCCCTGCACTGCTGCCTGCAGCCCTGCACTGCTGCCTGCAGCCCTGCTGGAGGAGGGGCACTGCCTGACCCATGGCACATCCTCCCCTATTGCAATGGAATGCCCCCCATTCCTTCTGCCCTCCTAACTCATCCCATTTTCACCACAGCAGATCCTCCCTTACTGCCTCCTGCAACAGGAATGCCACCCGTTTTTTCTGCCATCCTAATTCCAGCATTCATCCCATTTTCCTCCACTACATTCTACACCAAACAAGAACAGCTACCACCCAACATGCCATTTCCAGAGGTTAAAATATCCCATAATTTTGCATACTTTTATTCTCTTAAGTATTAAAGCCCAGACATTGCCCTATGACACATGTCATAACAAGAACAGTAAATAACAAAATTTTAGTCTCTTGGCAAACTTGCAGCAAGTCCAACGCCCCAACATATCCCCGCAGTCACTGTGAGCAGTGCCCTCCAGAGCCGAGCAGCCATCGCAGCCACAGCCCTGCGTGTTCCCCTGGCACACACCCCGGGCAGTGCCCCTCTCTGGGGACACGGCGGGCTCAGAGCAGCCCTGCCCACAGCAGCCCGAGCTGTACCCGGTGTTTGGGGCAGAGCAGAGCAGCCATCGCAGCACAGCCCTGCGTGTTCCCCTGGCACACACCCCGGGCAGTGCCCCTCTCTGGGGACACAGGGGGGCTCAGAGCAGCCCTGCCCACACCAGCCCGAGCAGTGCCCCGTGTTTGGTGGGGAGGCTCCCCTCAGGCAGCCCCCCAGCCCCTGCAGTGCCCAGCTCCTGAGCCTCACCCCTTCTGCCCCCCAGGGGCACCCACGGCAGCTTCCCACTGCATTACACAGCCTGGAGAGCACTGCAAGTTCCACAGCACCCACATTCCTACCACATTAGAGAGAAAATCTTAAAATAAGGTTCTTCTTTCAGCACACTCAGCACAACTTGCAATGGCTGTGGTGTGTGTTGTGCTTCTTCCTCCTCCAGCTTCCTCCTAACATCAGAGGTACCATCCAGCCTGATCGCCTCCCCTGATAACTCCATTTTGCAGTTCAAAAAGACTTCTGGCAAGAGTGACCGCTGTCACCAGTTCCTGGCCCAGTAACTGTATTACATATTCATTAAACAGCTGCATTTGTTTCCATAAATAGCTAAAATGTGTACTTGGAACAACACAACCTCTGGTAAAGCCAGGGTAAATAAATTAAAAAACAATTTATAAATATTATTCTTATGTTCAGTAAAGCAGGGTGAACTTTGAAACTTGACAGCCGTGTCACAGAAGTCAAGAATTGCCTTAATGCTACCGTGGAAGAGTCACAGGGGACAGCACAAGGCTGACCTCAGAAGGGACAGAGCACTTCTAATGGTTTATTCAGCTTCCCTTTGGTGTGTTGTGCCAAGACAACATGATTTATACACTGAGAAAGTCCAGAACTTTTTTATATTTTACCCGATCAATTTTGGTCATATGGTGAATCAAGTTTGCTGGTTTTGCACAACTAGCTGACATTATTCACACAGAATTGATGTACTTTATGCTGGCCCAAGCATTCAAAGAAGAACAGCTGCTTGAGTACAAAAGGCTGTGGGCCACCAATCCCAAATGGCACTGACACTCCCCCTGTGTGTGCCACCCTCCCAAATGCTGGCACTGACACACTCTGTGTGCCACCCTCCCAAATGCTGGCACTGACACACTCTGTGTGCCACCCTCCCAAATGCTGGCACTGACACACACTGTGTGCCACCCTCCCAAATGCTGGCACTCTCTGTGGCACTGACACACCCCCTCTGTGTGTCACCCTCCCAAATGGCACTGACACTGGGGTGTCCTCTGTGCTGCACAGACACAGTGAACAGCACAAAGATTTGATGTCCACGTCTGCAGTCACACAGTTCTGAAATAATCCTTCGTTGTATGATGCCTCAGCACAAAATACACTTCCTGAACTTCTAAACAATTTAGTATCTACCCCCAAGTCCAAGCACAGAAAGACCCACCTGGGGGTTCTTGGCTGTAGAAAACCCTACAGAGAAGGAGCAAGTTCTTAACCCATCATGTGCAGAGAGAGGGTCCTGCTGAGACAGCCTGGAGGGAGAAAGGGAACACAAAGCAGAAGAAAACAGTTTCTAAATACAGTGTGTTACTATTTAAATTAAAATGCCATTTGCTATTAGTGCCTTTCCAGAAGATGCTTGATTTCAGCAGTATCACCCCAAGCTCTACCCTCATAACCTCCCAGCTCTAACACACCTGTACACGTGGTAGTTTAACACCTATTCTCCAAACCATCTTTATCATTTAGAGCCCCAGTCAAACAAAACTAAATGCCTTGATGGCAAAGGAGGAGAGATGCTGCTCTGGCAGGATAAAGAGCAGGATGAGGTTCAGTGCAGGCTTTGGGTGTGCCCAGGTAACACACCCACCCCATGCTCCAGAGCACACGTGAGCTGATCAGCCTTCACACCATCTGCAAGAGGTACAGCAAACAAACACACCAAAGGAGACTATCTTACCTATTTGAGAAAAAAATGTCATTTTCTAGCTATTGCAAGGTTGCATTCAGGCTCCAACCTACTCCACAGAGACATCAGTGACTGACTCAGAATGGGGATAAAAGGAAATTTGCTATTTTCTAAAAGACAAGGTGGGTTTTTTCCCAGCTCCAAGGCACATATTTTCCAGTTGCCCAGGGTTTCACTTGCCAAATACAGCAGCATTATATTTATATCTATACTTGTTCTGCCCTCCCCACAGAGGATAATCCACCCCCACAAACATTCTGGCAAAGAAAAGCAGACAACAGATGTGATTTCTTCTTGGAGATTCTTTAAAATGTAAATCTGACTGACTTGAGAAGCCAGCTCAAGCTCCCGCATTACAAACTAACACAGACACACTGCTGGGCTGCTGGAATTTTAAAGTGAACTCTGCCAGCTGCACATGCAAGTTCCTTGCAAGGGAACACTGGGATATATTGCCACAGCTGGGTATCTCCAGCCTTGACTAACTGGAGTTTTACAGAACATTTTGACCAGGAATATTCATATCCTTCATGTTTCATGGCAAATCAATGTTAAAAATCCACATTTAATGCTTAAAACCCACTCTCATTAACATCTCATTAACCCTGAGTCACCAGATCACCGTGGGTCAGTCCCAGCTCACAGCACGAGGGCTCATGCCTGCAGGAAAGGGGCAGCCCTGGGCTGGAAGGTAAGGGGTTCAAGTCAAACAGAGAAGGAAATGCATCCTCTGTTCAAAGCAACAACATGGAACATCACCAGCAGGTGAGATGGCACTGCTCAGAGAGCTCTCTCCACTCCCTGCTGGCAATGCCGAGCTGTGGAACGTGGCTGCTCCTGAGGGGCACACCGAGCTTGCTCGGAAGTGAGGGCAGAAAACTCAGAGCAGTTAGCAGAAAGCTCAGCACACCCTGTCCTGCTCAGACACTCTTTTTCTGCTTCTAGGAATGAGGATACTGCAAGATGCTCAACTCCAGCACCAGCTCCTCGGGAAACAACTGCAGCCACAGCACGGTGGTCACCACCACGGTCATCCCGCTGCTCTACTGCCTCATCTTCCTCGCGGGGCTCTCGCTCAACGCCCTGGCAGCCTGGGTCTTCCTCCACGTGTCCAGCACTAAGAGCTTTATTGTCTATCTCAAGAACATCGCCGCGGCTGATCTCCTGATGAGCCTGACGTTTCCTTTCAAAATCCTTGCTGACTCAGGCATTGCCCCTGCCGAGCTCAGCCTGTTCGTGTGCAGGTACTCTGCAGTGGTGTTCTACATGAACATGTACATCGGCATCGCCTTCTTTGGCCTCATTGGCTTTGACAGGTACTACAAAATCGTGAAGCCTTTGTTCACCTCCTTTGTTCACACAGTTAACTACAGCAAGGTGGTCTCTGTAATCATATGGCTGTTACTAATGATTATGTCATTTCCAAATATGATTTTAACTAATGAAATCACTAAAGACAATTACTCTACAAAATGTATAGGTCTTAAAAGCGAGCTTGGCAGACAGTGGCACAAAGCAACAACTTACATTTGCACAGGGATTTTCTGGATTGTTTTTTTCCTGCTAATCGTATTTTACACTTCTATATCCAAAAAAATATACAGCTCTTACAAAAAATTCCGGAGGAGCTCAGACATGGCCAAGAGAAAAACCAGCCGGAACATATTCACCATCATGTTTGTGTTTGTCATTTGCTTTGTGCCCTACCACCTCTGCAGGACCCCATACACCTTGAGCCAGACCAGCTCCCAGTTCACCTGCCAGTCCCAAAAATCGCTGTTCTACGCCAAGGAGTTCACTCTGGTGCTGTCTGCAGCAAATGTCTGCCTTGACCCCATTATTTATTTTTTCCTCTGCCTCCCTTTTAGAGAAAAGCTGTATCAAAAACTGCACCTCAAGCTGAAAGCGTCAAGTGAGGTTGAAATTTCTAAATCCAGAAGATCAAACACACTTCGGGAAAGCATAAACATAGTGTAGGTTTGTTTCTCCACAATAATGCCCATTTCAGGAAGTTATTCATGACCACAAATGTCCCGAAGAAACAGAGCACATGACAACCAGCAACAAGCAGGAGAGAGGCTCAGCAAAACACCAGGTGCTACTTCTCTGCCTAAACCCAGTATTGCCAATATATTCACTACTGCTGTTCCAGCTGATGTCCCGATTGCCTCGGGGTGTGACACGGCCCATCTGGATCTCAGAAACACAGAGAGCAGAGCCTGGAACAGCACAGTCCGGAGCTCCGGGCCGTGGGTCTCTGACAGGACCATCCAACAGACCCAAAGCCACTCCAGTCTGCTTCTCTGCACTTGCATGAACAGAAACGTGTCCACACCAAACTGCAGCAACTCCCTCAGTGCTGGTGCAGCAAGAGGCAAGAACACCATGGAGCCATCTGGGAACATTCAAGCATGGCTGTGTAAAAACTCTGGTGCATTTATCCAGAAAGAAAGGTTTGCTGGTTTTCCCGTGAGCAGCAAAGCATTTCTGTCTGTACCAAGATAACAGCTGAAAGCCACCGACCTGCTCTATACAAATATAATCTCTGCTATAACTTTATTTTTCAGAGCAGCTTGTTTTTAATGGATTTTATTATTGTACAGGAGAAACATACCAGGGCCTAAAGCATCCACCAAAGCTTTCAGAGAGTGGCTCTGGAGCTGAATGTCTTTATTTTACATAATAAAGAAGCTACGGGAACATAAATACCTTTCTGCCACTGCTTTTTGTTTTAGTCCAAACAGACCTAAGGGTGGAAAATTTTTACAAACTCGGGGCTTTCCCAGCACATCAGGCTGGGGTCAGACAGCCCAAGCCAGCTGCTCACACACTCAGGGAACTACTCACATTCCAGGATCTGCTCTCTTCCCGTAAGACTTCTGCAGGAAGGGCAGACCATTACACAGTAAAGGTTCACTGAACCATCACTTTGTCTTTTTAGACCTGGAGAAGTTCCCTGAGCTGTAAACTGACTCAGCAGAAAAGGGGAGACCGACAGAGACACACAGACAGAAACAACTGCCAGTGCTGCAGTTTGGGCTTAAAAAACCCCTACAAGTATAGGAAATCAGCTTTGCATGAGCAGAACACTCCAAAATGAGTCGATGTTTCTTGCAGCTGGACACGGGATCATTCCAATTATTAAGCTTTGCAAACATTTTGACAAATATGGTCTGAACTTTCAGTTCATGACTAAACCTAGAACCAGACATTCTTCATCTGTTCCTCCACAAAGCTCTGGTGCAGGGTTTGTAGATTCCTGTGGATTCTCAATTACAACCCGGGGCCACCAGCTGGAGTTTCAGTATTGCTGTCAGCACCTCACCCCCAGCATGGGTCAAAGCTTTTGTCATGGTTTCCCAAACCAACCAAACAAAAAAATAAAGATTTTCCTGACTCCCCTAACGTGCCATGTTATTTTTAATAGTCCTTGGAAAATATCGAAATATTTAGAATGCTCATTGCAATCAGCAGAACCCCTAGGTGTTTTCAGATCTACCAGCTAAGGTGTAACTCTAAAATAAACACCATGAGATCCCCAGAACCTTGAGGAACAGCAACATTGCAAAGTACTGATTTCAGGTGGGTTTTAAATGTGAGATACACGTGGGGAACCGGGAAAGGAGAGTTCCAGACTGACGAAAACAGAAGCAAAGGAACTGATGCCACACAGTTACAGCCCCCACATGCCTGTCCCCCAGAACAGGAAAGAGAGGGCTCCGGCTGTTCCGTGAGCACTTATTTCTTTCTGTCATTGCTCTTCTGGGTAACCCCCACGTGATTGAGCTGTCTGAACGCCGGGTTTAACTGCGTCAATCAGCCCCTCTGGAAACCACAGCCCCGTGTGGGCCCGGCACAGCACCTTGGGCAGCAGGGCACCCCCAGCCCGGGAGAGCAGCCTGGGCAGCAGGGCACCCCCAGCCCGGGAGAGCAGCCTGGGCAGCAGGGCACCCCCAGCCCGGCACAGCACCTTGGGCAGCAGGGCACCCCCAGCCCGGCACAGCACCTTGGGCAGCAGGGCACCCCCAGCCCGGGAGAGCCCTCGGGGACAGCAGAGCTCTGCAGACCATGCTCAGGACACCCCAGCCCACCAGCACAGGTAGGTGGCTTCGGTCTCTGTCTGTACACCTGTTGAGATCCCCATGGATGCACAGCCCAACATCCAGCTGCCAGCTGCTCCAGGGGTTGGGCTCAGCCTTTGGCAAGCCCCTGGCTGTGGCAGCAGCCCTGGCACTGCTCACAGCCCCGGGGCTGGGTGTGCTGGGTGTCCCTGCCCGCGGGGCACGGGGACAAGCTGGGTTGCCCTGTGCCGCAGAGCCTCAGCCCAGCCGCCCTGCCTGCCCTCACCCAGAGCCCCTCAGCCCCTTCTCAGCACAAGGGACCCCTGCACAGAGCCAGCTGCAAGGACCAGACTGCTTTCTCCAACAGCTTAAACCACCGGAGTACCTGCAATCATCTTGCTTTACAAACTATGCAAATCTGGATGCAATTTAACAGATTAAATTACATGTGCAGTAGTTCTCTTATGTTGCATAAAGTATTCTGTGCAATATATAGAAATAGAAGTGTTGCAGTCTGGTGCTACTCAAGGCATAAATGCGTTGGTTCCAAAAAATTCAAAGGAACAGCCTTTCCCACAGCTGCTCTCTGTAGCAGGCTGACACAGTGTAGCAAACAAAAAAACCCCTCAGTCTTTGAGCAGTATTTAGTTAAATTAGGAACAAAATGTTATACTTTCCTTTTCTACTGAAGCCTACAAAAGTGAGCAAAATTATTTATTATCTGCTTCTTTCAAAATGTGCTTTTCCTAAAGTCTTCATAAAAACACAAGTTCTCTGTTCAAGCAGGAATGGAGAGCAGTTTGCAGACCTTGGGGCTGATGAGGACCATTTGCTCACCCATCTGATATATCTGTATATTGGTTGGGCAGTGCATTCCCTCAGAACTCCCAATGCATTTTTACAGAACAGGGATGCTACAAATACTACTTTTTTTCCCAGGCATAGTTTCAATCCTTCAAAGGTCATGGCGTTTTAGTATGATCATTATTAACCAGATGCTTAAATAGATTCAAACCTTTTTCTCTAGCATTCTGGCTGGAGGAGGATGTTGAACCAAACACTGCCAGAAAAGCCGCTGTAGTGGAAATGCTGCTCAGAAGGCTCTGTGCTTTCAGAAACAAATCCTAATACATTCCTTATTCTTCCAGCATGACAACAAAGCTCTCCTGAATATTTGGGAAGCACCATGAAGAGAGAGAAAAATATTTCTTCCTAACTGTATTTTTTTAAGAATTAATCAAACAAAATTCTAAGAGAATAGCTGCTGTTGCTGAGGAAAGGCTGATGTCATTGGTGTCCTCTTGGATCTTTTGTAGGCCTGTGATACCTCCTGTCGGCAAAACCAACTCACACAGGGAGCTTACAATGTCAAGCAACATTTCTGAATGTCATCTCTATGAAGAAATGGAACCTTTTACCTATTTTTCTTATGGGAATTATTGGAAGCTGTTTTGCACTGTGGGCTTTCACACAGAAGGACCAGAAACAGGAGTGCATGAGCATCTACTTAATCAACCTCCTCACTGCAGATTTCCTGCTGACTTTGACACTGCCAGTGAAGATTATTGTTGACCTAGGAATTGCATCCTGGAATCTGAGAATATTCCACTGCCAAGTCACGGCCTGCTTCATCTACCTGAACATGTACCTCTCAATCATATTTCTGGGATTCGTGAGCATGGATCGCTGCCTGCAGCTGATGCACAGCTCCAAGATGTACCGCGTGCAGGAGCCAGGCTTTGCCAGGACCCTGTGTGCGGTGGTGTGGGCCACGCTTCTGCTCATCACCGTGCCCAACATGGCTATTCCCATCAAGCACATCCCGGAGCGACCCGGCGTCGGCTGCATCGACTTCAAAACCAAATTCGGGAGGGACTGGCACGTGTTCACCAGCTTCATCTGCACAGCGATATTCCTGAACGCCTCGGCGGTGATTCTGATTTCCAACTGCCTGGCGGTGCGGCAGCTGCGCCGGCACGGGCGCGGGGAGCGCGGCGGGCACGCGCGGCGGGCGCTGGCGCACGTCCTGCTGGTGACAGGTGCCCACCTGCTGTGCTTCGTGCCCTACCACGCCGTGCGCGTGCCCTACACGCTGAGCCAGGGCAGCGCCAGCGCCGCCTGCCCCCTGCGACGGGCGCTCTTCAAGGCCAAGGAGGCCACCCTGCTCCTCGCCGTCTCCAACCTCTGCCTCGACCCCGTGCTCTACTACCACCTGTCCAAAGCCTTCAGGCTGAAATTCAACGAGACCTTTGCAGCCCCCAAGGAGACAAAGGCCCTCACGGCCACGGAGACAGCACAGCAGAGCCAGGGGCAGAGCTGCAGCCTTGTCTGGGAACAGCAACAGAGCCAGGGGCAGAGCTGCAGCCCTGCCTTGTCTGGGAACAGCAGCAGTGCAGAGCCCACCTGCAGCCCTGCCTGTGACACAGCAGCAGCGCAGAGCCCACCTGCAGCCCTGCCTGTGACACAGCAGCAGTGCAGAGCCCACCTGCAGCCCTGCCTGTGACACAGCAGCAGAGCCAAGGGCAGAGCTGCAGCCCTGCCTGTGACACA
>JAWWEY010000013.1:400666-420194 GCA_035582745.1 Loriotus luctuosus | reverse complement strand
CGGGGCAGAGCTGCAGCCCTGCCTGGGAACAGCAGCAGAGCCAAGGGCAGAGCTGCAGCCCTGCCTGTGACACAGCAGCAGAGCCAGGGGCAGCCCTGCAGCCCTGCCTGTGACACAGCAGCAGAGCCAGGGGCAGAGCTGCAGCCCTGCCTGTGACACAGCAGCAGAGCAGAGCCCACCTGCAGCACTGGCAGCTGCTGGGGGACTGCAGCTATGGCAGCACTGCTGACAGCACTCCTGACGAGCCGTGAGCCCAGGCAGGAGGGAAACACCAGCAAGGAACACCTCTGGCTGTGTGACACAGCGCCCTGAGCACACACAGCCCCCAGGGATGCCTTCACCAACAGCTCAAAGAACAGTGCTGACCCACCAGGCATCAGCAACACGTGAGAATACACGTTCAGACTCAAATATACCTTGGAATTATTTATGGCAGACACCTGGACTCACCTTTACTAAGTTAAATACTGTGCATTTACTATATTAAAGTACTTGGTGCTATCAAGTGAAGAAATTAGTAAACAGCAGTTCTTCAACTGCAAAGCTGATTTGACAAGATTAACCAAAAGGCATTTTAGAAGGCATTATTTACTCCAAAAAGGGATTTTTAAACTGCACTGATTAAAAATTATTGTATCTACTTACACCACACCTGCAGGCTTCATAAATAAATTTCTTCTTCTTGCCAAGTTCCACTGTCTCTCCCTGCTGCTGCCTCAATGAATACAAGAAAAGCTAACAGCATGTTATTGCAGAAAATTCAAGTGAATTGTACAAGGAAGATAAGAAGTGTAAGTATTTCTTTTCACCCAGGACTTCAGATTCACCACATTTCTATACACAAATGTGCACAATATCCTCAGCATTTGCATCTGAGGCCACCACACGTGTGACTCTCCTACCTCTGCATAAAGTCCAGACTCAGTCCAGAACGACAGGCTTTTCCTATTAACTAGTTTGGTTCGTTCTAAGGTGTTTTATTTAAACATTTTGGCTTACTGATGGGAAAGCAACTTCCAGGACCACTGTGAATACAAGAGGAGAGTTCTCTTGTCTGTGTAAACTACAGATGGATCCCAGCCATGGCCCTGGGCTTCCCAGAGCTCCTACAGCTCACAGCCCACTCACAGAGCAGCATCACCACAGCCTCATCATTTGGGGCTGCCTGTGCAGGGCAGGACAGAGAAACCCCCTCAGCCACACAGCCCACGAGCCAACAGCCTGCAGCTCTGCAGGAGGAAAAGCCCAGGGAGCTGTGGTTTGGGCTTCCAGTGCACACATTTACTGTCACTTGCACACATTTGCTTTCTTTACACTGTTCTCATATGAAATATAAACTGGAAGCCAAAGAGAGAAAGTATTCATGTCCCCAGTTTTCATACTGCTGACACTCAAATCAAAATTTTACCTTATGATAAAGTTTCTTCACAAAACCAGTAAAGGACGATGTGCTTTGTGAGCAAGAGGAAGAGGAGCAGTGTACCCACAGAGCCTGCAGCCCACTCACCACACAGGAGTCACACACTCATTCTTCCAGCCCTCCTCTGTTTCCAGGCTGTGACTTGCATCACACTGACACATTGCAGCAAACAAAACAAAACACCCCCGACCTCTAAAGATATTATCTGTCAGATAGCCAAGGCTGAAAAACTCCCCAAAAGCTCCATTTTATTTCTGACATTTTAAAGAAACACCATGTGTGTCTAGAACCCTGCATTTACAGAGCAGTAATGGGATGTAATGTGCTTATATCCAGTCCTTTTTCCTCGTGTGCTCTGCTGATCTCACTTGTCCCTCCCAAGCTGGCCCCCATCTCTGAAGACTTCAAATACCAACCAGCAAACTAAAGAGATGTGATTTTCTTTCTTTCCCCAAGATCAATGGAAGCTACAGAGAGCAGTGACCACCACAAGGGCTGGGGCCAAGCACAGCACCCTCAGCAAGGGAACACTTCCCTCAGGGTGATTGGGAATTACAGATCCAAGGGCATGGGAGCTCCTGCTTCACAGGTGTCCCAGCTTCCCTCCTCAGGAAAACAGAACACAGGTTTGTGCTGAGCAAGGCTGCTGTGCACACACACACACAGCTAGGGCAGGGGGTGGAGGGAGGAAGGGAAATGCCTTTCTCTTGCCCAAATAAAGCAACATGATGGCATCACCACTGCTGTGGCGAGATGCAGTCGGCTACCAACAGAACCAGGGATGCTGCAGATTTCTGAAGACAATGCAGAACACCCAAAAGACTGCTCTCCACTGATGCAGACTTTTGTTGGGCACAGCCAGAGCCATTCCCACTGGGTTCTTGAAACTCAGGGCCCTGGCAGCAGCTGGGACAAGAGAAGCTGCAGGGTCTGACCATCAAATACGTTATTTGGCTTTTGACTGGAAATAACAAATGGGGAGCCACACAAAGGCTTCCTGTGTCACAAAGGCTGTACCTCAGGGCTTCCTCCCTTCCAGCACCACATTTACTCACACACTCAGAATGCATCAGCCCCTTGGATTAACCAGCTCTGGGTTAATCTGGGGTCTTGCACTGTAGCTGGTCTGGCCTGGACAAGCGCAGACCCTGTGCCAGAGGGGCTCACACTGCTGCCCCAGAGAGCAGCAGCAACGTCACAGGGAAAGCAGGCTTGAAGCTGTGTGCTCCTCTCAAAGTCACTGTCAGTTATTCAAGTCCCAGAATACATTTTCTCATTCCAGAGAGATTCTGCACTTTAACTCCTTAAATGAGCAGGAACCTGGTGTTGGATTTGCTAGAACAGTTAAGGATGAAAACACCCAGACAGGTAGCTAAGCAATTTGAGCAACCAAAGCAATGCTAACTACATTATTAAAACTACTACAAGACTGCTCAGAACATGCTCCACTTTCTCAGTGCTTGGGGAAACAGACTGATTTCTGCAGATATTATTTTGCTCATCTTGTCTCTCTTTCCTGTCAGGCAGCCCAACACACTCAGATTTGGGTCTCTCACAAATGTAGTTACAAATGTTAAATTGAAGCTCTGTGACTCCAAGACCTGTCAGAGCTCCTTTCCCGCGTGGGGTGGGGAGTTTTGTTTGTCTGTGTCATTTCCAGAAAAGTGATCTCAGAAAGACAAATATCAACTCTCTGCATTTGTCACAAGCCCCATTCCTGAGAACCACATTCAAAACAGGACTTTTTCACTCTAAAGTGAAAAACATCTCTTGGCATCATAAGAATTCAGATGGACTTCAAAGACAACATCAGAAACAAGACTAAATACAAGTACAGAGCTCTAAGCCTTAAAAGCAGAGACCTACGTGCATAAATATCCATGAAGTTCCAGGATTCTACATAGTGATTTCAAGAAATTCAACATCAATCCTTAAAAACATCAATCACTCCCTTCTGTCACATCACATTCACTCCTGCACACTGGCTAGAAAATTCTGCTACCAAGCTGCTTTACCAGGTATCCCCCCACTGCTGAGGGGTATCCTAAGCTATACTTAACCAGGCTGTATTTTGCTACACAGGAGACTGACAAGTTCAGGTTTCACCAACCATTCTAAACACCTTAAAATGGATTAAAGAGGTGAAAAAGCCATTGATTCTCAGTTCCCTTCCATGGTGGTACCTGTGACAGACTATGACAGATAATAAAATACATGTAGTTCAAGTGTTAGGTGAAATCTGAGTGGGTTTAAGCCCTAGGAAAATGACAAGTGAACTCACAGAGGAGTTGTTACAGACATGAGAAAGTCACTACTGCATTCTCCAGATCACCCTTCTGAGGACTCTGTTTCTGCCCAAATCCTCTCCTGCCCTCACAGGGACTCTTTGCCCAGCTGGGGCTGCAGAGGAGTCACACGTGTTCCAAGTCTGGACTGGTGTAATAAAATTCGTTCCAACTGAAAATTGTACAGTAGCAATGCAGGCTGTTTACTGGATTTACACCTTGACAATAATCACCACTGTGAAAATCATTCTGGAGCTGTGCACAAGAGATGATTTGAGTCAAGGAAATGTCACGTGGAAAATACTCGTGGCCAGAAATAAGGTCAGTAGTTTTCTCTGCAATACCATCTAAAAAGAAAGTGAATTTACTGCTTTATGACACAGAATAGGTTTCTAGATTTTGAGTCCTCCTACTCAGGCAAATCTCCTGAGGAGCCCACACAAGTCAAAGAGAACCAGAAATGAGAGGTCCTTTCCTTGCTCAGTGCACATGGCCACATTCACCAGGCAGCAACCCTGGCCCTGTATTCATTGTGATGTTGCATCTTTATGGGCCACCAGACCTTCCCACCAAAACAGTTCAACAGCTGCTATCATTATTTGAAACCTCCTGAACAAGGAGCTGAGCCTCTGTCAGCTGCACCAAGTGCTGGGTTTGGCTGCACGCAGCCCCGTGCCTGTGTGGAAACCTGCCCCACAGGATCCAGCTGGGACAGAACCACAGAATCATCCCAGACCTGCCCCACAGGATCCAGCTGGGACAGAACCACAGAATCATCCCTGAGCTGCCCCACAGGAGCCAGCTGGGACAGAACCACAGAATCATCCCGGGGGGAAAAGGCTTCTAAGAGCATCACACCAAACCACCAGGACAGCACTGCCAACCCACCACTAAAACACACGTGATCCATGGTAAAGGCTCAAACCAAGATACTAAAACTGGAAAAAACAGACAGGAAATAGGTTCCAAACGTGCTTCACTTGGGCTTACAGCAAAACACAGGCAGCAGACAGCTGTCCTTCAAAGAACATTTTTAACAACAATAACAATGTCACTAGGCAGACGTCCTAGCTGTGGACATCCTATTTACAAAACAAAAACCCTTACAGGGTTACGTGAGCTACCGGCTGAAAACAGCGTACACAGCCTCGTGACTCAGGGCCTCCTCTGCCAGGGAAAAGCAGAAGTTTATGAAGGGGAAGGAAACAGAAGACAAAAATAAGACAAATAGCACCGCGCGTGGTGACATCCCCGCAGCGCGGGGAGCGCCCGACATCCAGCGGCCGCGGGGCGGCTGGGCAGCCCCGGGAACCTGCCCGGGCTCCGGGACACCCCCTGCCCGCGGCTACGGGACACCCCCTGCCCGCGGCTACGGGACACCCCCTGCCCGCGGCTACGGGAACCTGCCCGGGCTCCGGGACACCCCCTGCCCGCGGCTACGGGACACCCCCTGCCCCTGCCCGCGGCTACGGGAACCTGCCCCTGCCCGGGGCTCGGCAATGCCCTCCCCTCGTCCCCCGGGCCAGGGCAGGGCTGCCAGGTGCTCACCATAGCCTGCCCAGCAGGTGACACCTGAACCTGCACTGGTGAGGCGGATGTGGGGGTTCCCTGACCACGGCAGGAGGATGGAACTGGACGATATTTAAGGTCCCTTCCAACCCAAACCGTTCCCTGGGGCTTTGGAAGTTCAAATGTCAAAATGCACAGGCACTATCCATCAAGCACTCTGCACCTCCACAGTTAACTAGACTCAGTCTTTAAGCCCAGATGATATAAAATTCTTGAACCACCTGCAGAGTGTGGGCATACCAGCCGGTCGATGTGATTCAGAGCAAACCCAGGCCCCGTGTGTGCTGTGACACAGGCGGTGCCCGGCGCTCGCCCCGGCCACACTCCTGGCCTGAGGGGAGCGAGGCAGGAGCCCGGCAGCAGCAGCAGGACGTGAGACGCAGGAGCCGCGTGTTCCTGAGCTCAGGGTGGGCTGGGCCTTCTGTCAAGTTGTAAGAGAAAACCTATTTGTGTATATTTGAAACCCGAAGAGTTTGCTGAGCATCCTGCATGCTGCAGTGTACATAACAGACACACGGCCCCTGCCAGAGAACACCCTGACACGGAAAGCAAGTGCAAGCAAGTGCCCAAATGCAACTGCATACTGAAGTGGGGCCTCCTGGCTTGGCAGGGTGCTGTGTGGTACCTGGGCATTACCTTAAAAAACAGCAAAAAAGAAATACACCCAGATGGAAAAAAAAAAGAAAAACCAAATCTCGAAACCAAGTAAACAAAACAACAACCAAAATACACAAGAGAGCAGCTCAGCATTACTGGCTTTAGAAGAAAACCTGCAAAAATAAACCCTCTGGAAGCTTCCTTTATGGAGAGCAGATAACCAGATAGAGCAGCCGAGCTCATCGTCTGAACCCCCAACTCATCCTCTGCCCTGGGGCTGGGACGAGCAGAGCACTCATCAAATTACAGAGATCTGTCATCCTAAACCCTCGCTATCAAGTGACAGGGGATGCGCTGAAACATCTGCAAGCTGTGCAGAAGGGCACAGGGAAGAAGAGCCCTTACAGCATCCTCTAGCCAGGGCCGGGGCTGGCCGGGCTCCCGCACGGGGGGCTGGCCGGGGCTCCCGCACGGGGCTCTGAGCATCGGGACTCCCGCACGGGGCTCTGAGCATCGGGGCTCCCGCACGGGGCTGGCCGGGGCTCCCGCACGGGGCTCTGAGCATCGGGACTCCCGCACGGGGCTCCCGCACGGGGCTCTGAGCATCGGGGCTCTGAGCATCGGGGCTCCCGCACGGGGCTCCCGCACGGGGCTGGCCGGGCGCCGGGCGCTCGGGAGCTGCAGCGCCGCTCGCAGCCCGTCCCGCAGCCGCAGGGAAGCATGCCGGCGCAGCAGAAGAAGCTGCTGTTCTGCACAGCCGGGCTGCTGAGCCTGGCCTGCGCGCTGGGCACGGCGGCGGCCGTGGGCAGCCAGCTCTGGGTCAGGGGCTCCATCCTCTGCAGCACCGGAGCGCTGCTCGTCAACGCCAGCGGCCCCGAGCTGCACAAGTTCATCGGCGACATCCAGTACGGGCTCTTCTCCGGGCAGCGGGTGCGGCAGTGCGGGCTCGGGGGCAGACCCTCGCAGTTCTCATGTGAGTACCCACAGCCCCTGCGGCCGGCGGGACAGGGCTGCCCCTCGCTCGGACACCGAGCCCCGCCGCCCTTAGCGTGCGCCGACCTTCGGGGTCAATAACTAATCTTATGGTACTGATACAGCCTGCCTAATGCCTTAGAATCTATTACTGCAGTTTCACAGGTAGCGACATCCCAAGAGATTTATGCTGTTTCTTTAAAAAGAATATTTTGGGGGTTCAATTAATCTCTGTCATCTTCCTCTGTGTGCCAGCATTACAACATTACCCCTGTGCTGTCAAAAAGAATTAGCTAAACCAGCAAGAACCTCAGGAAAGAGCTGGGGCACTGGCTGATATTGAGGAAACAAAGCAGCCCAAAAGTTTGCAATCTGTGGCACTAATTGGAAGAAGGACTGGGGGAGGCTGTCTGGGGAATGCTGGCTGACTTGGTACCTGACACACAGAGTGTCAAAGTATTAGTAATGGTTTCATTCTACATTCATAACCTATTAATCTTCAAGGATAAGATCAATGAGAAAATTATGAAGGGAGACACAATTGTATCCAGCAGCAGGCAGAACAGGCAGTAAAAGCCAGTTGCTGTGTGTTCAGTACCTCCCCTGAAGGTACTACAGCACACAGATCACAATCATTCTGCTACAACAGCACAAGCAAATTGCTCACACCCTTGATTTAATGCAAGGGAAGGTTGCCAGACTAGGTACCAGAAATTATTTACTATATAACATTTTCCAAAAATAGTAAACCAAGATAATTTGATATAGTATTAGTATTTGCTCTCTCTAAATTCCATCACTAGTCTGTTTACAGTGCTGAAGTTCCCTGTTGATTGCTTTGTGTGCCATCCCAGCGTGCAGTTATTGCACCATGGTTGTATTATTTTCAGAGGGGTCTGTGCAAGCCCAAGGATTTGGTTTACTGATGTAGGTGACAGTTATGACCCAGGGCTGGTCCAGCTGCCAGCAGCTCTGGGACTGACGCTCAGGTTCAGTCAGTGACAGCTGTGAGGGGTCAGGAGCATTCACCCCAGAGAGCCCTGAGGACAAGAGGCTGATCCTGCTCCCTGGGGCTGCAGCAGCCCCCTCCCATCACCTCGGTGCCTTGGAAGCTCAGCAGGAGCATTCCAGAAAACAGGACAAATTACAAATACACAACCATAGCTCAATGCACTCACTGCACTTCAGCACGTCTGAGGAGAACAGACACGGAAAATAGGCTACATGATTTAGTTCTGTGCTTGTTCCCATTAAGTGCTCCCCTCTGACCACTGTATCTCTTAATTGTAATGTGAATTTACTCTGCCAGCAAACCCAGTTCAGCTGGGGAAAACTTCTGCTCCATTTGTTCCCACTCATTCCCATCAGTTTCTAGGTCAGTGGTTCATTTTCTAAAGGTCCCTGCCATGCACAGCACACATGGGTTCATTCAGGACCATGAAGGAATGTCTTACTTTCAAGACAACACTGCTTCTGGCATTAATTTTTCCAGATAAATCACATATAAAATGTTAATAACAGAACCAGCTGTAGACACAGGTGCCCAGGGGAGGATTCAATACCATGCCATAACTTGTTTTCTTAAAATAAACCATACAAAATTGCGTTATTAAATACCCAGTTTTGCATGTTTTCCCAAAGCATCAGAGAGTGTCTCAGGAACGAATGCTATTCCCTGTAGGAATCCTGCAGAGGGAAGCACTGGAAGGGGCTCTGAGGTCTCAGGCTGAGCACCCCCAGCCCTCCCAGCCTGGCCACTTGGGGCTCACTCAGCAGCTCCGTGTTGTCTGGACATTGGGGGCAGCTCTGCAGAGGGGCAGAGTCCCCTGCCCTGCTGCTCACGCTGTGGCTCAGCCCAGGGCAGGGAGGTTCTGGGTGCCAGAGCCCACGGCCCAAGCACGAGGAGCCTCTCACCCCCCAGCACCCCTGTCCTTCTCCTGGGCAGCTCCTGGCACATTCCCCACCAGCCTGGCTTTGTGCTGGGATTGCCCTGGCCATCCCACAGGCAGCACCTTGCACTGGGCCTGGCTGAACTTCCTGAGACATTTATTTCATTAATTTCCCTTTCATTTAGTCAGGGGGATAAATGGATTTGATACCTCATTACCTGCTGCCCTGTGCTCCTGCATGGAGCTGCAGAGCAGTTTGCTGGTACAAACTTTACGTGGAGGGATAATTAATGTGAGGCTGCTTTACTCTGCACGCATTACAGCAAAACAGCACCAGGCATTATTTCCTCACTTTAGTCACGCCCCCATAGATCAGTAACAGTGAAGTATATCTCACAGTTCCTTCCAAAACACCTCCTTTTTGCCAAACAAACAGGAATTTTTAAATATCATTCTCTCTTGCTCTCTAAATGTCTATCTCTGTGTCCTAGATAAACAGGACCACAATTTGAAAAAGTAGCTTAAAAGCTGCATAAATATATTTAGAATAAATTATTCCTGAATTTGTGCATCCACAATCACAGCACAATTTCCTTTCCCACATGACAACCCTTCGTGGGACCTCATGAACACAAATGAAAAAACTCTAAAGAAAGATTTATTGTCCCACTCCCAGAGAAGAGGGGATGGCCAAGCCTTCAGCCAAGGGAGATCAGCCCCTAACACTGGCACTGGAAGAGATCTCAATGACACCTTGTGCAGACCTGCCTCCCCAGTCACAGCTTCCTGGCCTGTCCCCAAAGATGCCGTTCACATTAAGGACCAAAGAGCACCCTCAGGCAGGGGAGGAGAGGCTTTTCCTGGAGCTAGTCTCTCTCCCTCCTGGTCAGTCTATGCTTCTGAGCTTCACAGAATTTTTCTGCCTCCAAACATCCGTGAAAAACCATTTCTAGTGAATTATTTCATCTGGTTGCATTTAGAAGAGCAGGACCAAACAATTACCACAAACGAGCAGGAACCCCCAGCCCAAGACCAGAGACAGCTTTGCCTAATATGTATAATAATGTTGTGTTTGTTTTGTTTTCAGTTTTTCCAGATTTGCTCAGAATTATCCCTGCAAGCATCCATGTCAGTGTCATTCTCTTCTGCACAGTGCTGATTGTCTTTGCCCTGGTGGGAGCAGGGTTCTTCATGTTCAATGCTTTTGGCAGCCCCTACGAGACGCTGCACGGCCCCGTGGGGCTGTACCTGTGGAGCTTCATCTCCTGTGAGTACCAGGCTGGGCTGGGGCTGGCACTGCCAGCAGCACCCACTGCTCAGCACAGGAGGGCAGCTAAAACTGTGCTTGCTTTGGCTCTCAGCTGGCAAAAGCAAGCCAGGCAGGAAGGCGGGTGGCTCTGCCACACCAAAACACGTGTTTTCCAAATTGAATTTGGGAGATAAACTGGAAAAATCCCCCACGAGGGTGGGTGGCAGGATGGGAATGGGCGAGCAGCTATGGCAGAAGGGCCCCAGGGACCCAGGGCTGGGGTGGCATCTCTGACACCCCACACACAGCCAGAACCAGGAGCCACCCCAGAGTAGGAAAGGGGGCGGAAAACAACCAAAATATGCCAGTGATGCAGCTGGTTCCACAACAGGAGGGTTCCAGACAACGTGAGCAGGGTCAGCACACAGAGCAGCGCAGCCTGGCCAAGGACAGCAGAGCTGAGCAGCCAGAGGCTGGGCAGCAGCTCGTGGTCTCTGAGAAGCAGCACTGCCATGCAGGGAAAACAGCCACAAAACTGCTCCCTGGGCTGCTGGCTGGGCTGACAGGCAGATTTACCCCGACTTTACAAGGTGTTACACATTACAACCATAATTTCACAAAGGACTTTAGTACAAATTTATGTTCAGGCACACAGAGAGCTCCATTATGCTCAATGAGACAATGAACAACTTAAAGCTGAACATGAACACAGACACCTCACTAGCTCAGGGCACTAAAGCAGCCATGCTAAATATTCCTGGTCCTGAGCCAAACTCAATTAGAAAAGCTTACCCATTTCAATAGCCATTGGCTTGGATTCCAAAAATAATCCCTGTTAAAGCTGTGTGGCCATACAGACATTCCCCCTGTGGTATTGGGCTAAGACATTCATCATGCAGCACAGCTGAGGGATTCTGAGGTAACGAGCATCTCCCACTCCCTTTCAGGTTCCTGTGGTTGCCTCATCATCATTCTCTTCTCCTCAGAGGTGAAGATCCACCACCTTTCAGAGAAAATTGCTAATTTCAAAGAGGGAACTTTTACATTCAAGACTTACAGTGAGCAGTTTGCAAATTCCTTCTGGACTATCCTGGTTTGCTCCCTGGTGCAATTCCTCAATGCCCTGCTAATCCGATTTGCTGGATTTGAATTTCCCTTTTCAAAATCAAAAGAATCAGGGACAATCACAGGAGCAGTTGACTTGATGTATTAAAATAATGGGATTTGAGAACATTTCAAGAAAAGAAATTTGTCACTATTACATCAACAACCACCAGATGTATCAGCTTGTGAATGATTGCTCTAGAGAAGGTAAAAAAAATGGAAAGTTTCAAATAAGTGTTAATACGGTCTAAGCAGTGAACAAAAGATGTGCTGTATGGTAATGCCTGGATGGAAAAGCCCCCTAAGACATTTTTTGACTGTAAACTGTTTTAAAAGTGGCTGGTATGAAGAAAAATAGAAATCTCGGTAGCATTGCACTGATTCTGGCCAGTCCAATCAATGGGTTGCAGTAGAAGCACACACTCACCAGCAGCAGCTCTGCCTTCAGCCCTGGTGAAGGCCAGGATGCAGCCGAGACCACGTCAGAGCAGCAGGGCCAGGGACACCCAGCGAGGGACAGGACAATGCCCAGGCTCTGCCCCAACACACTCAGACTCCTGCCCAGCTGCGGAGCTCAGAGGGCACAGCCCAAACACCGCACTTTGATCTGGCTCCACACGCATGGCAACAGCATCGTTTCTCTCCATGAAACTCTCTGGGTTTTTCCTTTTAACAAACCAAACTCCGCTCCAAACCCAAAGTCCTGGGAGCCCTCGTTTCCCCAGCAGTTGCTGCAGCTTGGTGACAAAGCTGACACAGGCCAGCAGATGCAGGGGAGATGCCACGTGCTGCTGCTTGCCTGGGGGAGGCAGCCAGGCTTGGCAGAGTTGAACAAACCCTCTGCAGCTCATCAGGCAAAGGGCATTTCCCAGGGCAGAGCCATGGGACTGAGCCCAGGTACCTCCACCTTCCACTGCCCCCTCCAGAGAACAGCCCTGCAAGCTCTCATCAAACAATACCAATAAACCCTGTCAGAGCCCCTAGTGAAGGGCAGCAACAGCACAGCAGACAGGCTCCCCTGCAGGCTGCAGCTCAGCAGGCACTGAGGAACAAACACGGGAGGGTCTGGCACAGGAAGCCAGAACAGATGGACGCATCAACCCTCGCCCCTGGACAGCCCAAGCCAGCTAAAGCACGAGATGCTTCCCCAGGCAGAGCATCACACCACCAAACACTGCCTCTGTGGGCTTACCTGGGCACCAGGAGATGAGCTGCTCCTCGCAGGACACAGAAACAAACAGAGGCAGAGAGCTCCTGCCCCATTTATCTGCAGGGGCTGTGCCCAGCTGTGGGTGAGGAGCAATCCCTGCCAGCTGTGGGTGAGGAGCAAACCCTGCCAGCATCCCCCCAGTGCCCGGGTACAGATCAGACCCAGGTACCAGGTATCACAGCCCTCTGCACTTCAGGATCTACCAGCCCACAAGGCCTTACTGACTTTGATGTAATTTTTTTGTATTTTTACTGTGAAAGGCAAAACACTGCCGGGTTGTCGCAAAGGTTTGTCAGCTGCATCTTTCCCAAGGTAGCTCTGCCTCCTCACCTCCCTGGATTTTATCAGTGTGGAAGGGCTTCTGCAAGTCAGCACAACTCCCAGCTTTTTTCAACGTTTTCTTCATAAACTATATGCATATTCCCCCTAATGTTAATCTATGTTCTTAAAGCATAATTTGTGCTGCATCTCATGGTATTGTTTACTACACAGCAAACCCAACACCAGCCCTTTACTGTGCAGACAAGAGCAGCCCCAGCCTGGGGTCTGGGAGTCCTCACAGGGGTCCCTGTGCCCAAAGCCCGGCCTGACCACCTCCACATCCCACCCTGCACCCTGAGGGAACCCCAGGAAGGACCCTGGGAGAGCCCCAGCATGGACCCTGGACCTCCTTGCATCCATGAAAATGACTCTGCTCCTGCCCCGTGTGGAGCACTTTGGGAAACAGCCCCGCTCCTGCTCGTGCTGGGCAATGCCCCCGCTCCTGCCCCGCTTTGGGGAACAGCCCCGCTCCTGCTCGTGCTGGGCAATGCCCCCGCTCCTGCCCCGCTTTGGGAAACAGCCCCGCTCCTGCTCGTGCTGGGCAATGCCCCCGCTCCTGCCCCGCTCCCGGCCCCGCAGTGCCCAGCAGCCGCTCCTGCAGCATTAAACATTGATGCTGCCGGGCTCTGTGGCACCGCGGCGGGGCGGGAGGGCTCCGTGCCCGCGAGCAGCGAGGGCAGCGCCGCTCCGCTCCGGGGCCATGGGTGACCGCGCTGCGCCCACACCGCTGCAGGAGATCGCCAGTAGAATCTCTGACCTCAGCAAGTGGAGAGAAATCTTCAGTTTCCGTGGGTAAGGTTTTTATTCCGCTTCTTTAGCACAGTTTTAATTCCAGGTGGTTATTTAACGCAATTTTTCAAGTTATGTTTTATTACAAAACCTATGTGACAATGACAAAAGGTCCTTGTGTACCCAGTAATATAAATGCTACAGGTCTTATTCTTCCTTTGTTCTGGGCTTCTCTTCTGGCTGGACACCAGTTTCTCCACATGCTAGTAATACCTCTGTTGGGTGTTTTCATTTGTACTTCATTTATGCTTTCAGCTTGGAAATCAACAGCACGACTCATCAGGTAACTCCTTTTCCAAAGGTAATATTTTCTGTTTGTCTGATGAGTTTTGGGCTGTCCTTAGATGGCACACGTCCATACCTGCAGCCCAGGTATCTATGGAGATTCATTTCTCATGCTGCTTCTTTGAGAAACAGACTTCAGATATTTTGAAGTCAAAGGGGCAGACCAGTCCTACACTTGATCAACTTTTCCATCAAAAACTAACGGTTTTCATGGTGAGTTTTAGAAAACAAACTAAGATCTCTAAAATGTAAATATTTGGACAGCCTGCTGCGCCCTTAGGTTGGGAGACACTGAAGGGTATTCCCTGTAATTCAGACAAACACAGCACTATTACCTGCTGCAGTCATCAGCTCGGAGGAATGTGTTGGGAATGTCTGAAAATAGCTGGAAGCCAAGGGCACCCCGGTTCCAGGGCAGACAATGCCCCCTGCCCCCTGCCGGCCCAGGCGCTGTGCCCACCCCGGGAGCTCTTGCTGCACTCCACGCTGGGTGGGGGCGCCGCCCTGGCCCGGGTGAGGCACTGGGGGCACCCTGGGCGGGGGAGCAGCAGCCCCGGGTGAGGCACTGGGGGCACTGGGGACACCCCGGGTGGGTGATGGTGCAGCAGCAGCCCCGGGTGGGTGATGGTGCAGCAGCAGCCCCAGGTGATGGATGCCCTGCCCGCTCCCCTCCCCGCAGCAAGGACGGAGCAGCCCTGGCCATGGACCGCCCGGAGCCGGGGAGCCCTCGGGATCACAGCCGCCCTCCACCGTCCCCCGGCCCCTCCTGCTCCCTCAGGGCATGGGCGGCCGCCCCGTCTCCCCGGACACGGCCATGGTGAGCTGCCTGCTGAATTAAGTATGAGCTGTAATTGAATCCCCTGAAGGAAAAGAGACTGAGGAGCCTTTCCTGGTGCTCTGACTGCAGGCTTCAGCCTACTGTCAGCTGAACAGGGTGTGGAATGGGGATGGATTATTTAGGAGACTCTTAACAAACGTGCCTGGAATGCAACCCTGAAGCTGATACACAATAATTCTCAGGAGAGTACCAGTCCAATGACAACAGGCAACATTTCTCTGCACTTGGGGGCTTCCCTGACAAACAGCCTCAGGACAGGAGTAGGATCATGGCATCTTAGAATTGTTTGGCTTGGAAACGGCCTTTAACACCATCAGGGAGGGATTTCAGCTCCTGCTGAGTGCCAGGCCCCAAAAGCACTGCTGCCAGGTGCTGTTGTCCAGCAGCTTGGCAGGCCTGCATGCAATGGCAGGATGGGCCCCGGTGCAATCTTCCCCAAAATGTGCACTGTACCCAAATGTAAGCTATGACACACTACAACCAAGCTTCACCAGAGTGGCTGAGTGCTGTGTGGAGTCCCTTTACTGAGCTCAAACATCACTTTGCTCTGAGGCAGTGAGGCCTGGCTCGGGGCAGGTGCTGTGCCACTGCTCTGGCTGAGGGCACGCGTGGCACCTGCACCTGGAGAGCTCTGATGGGACAGACCCTGTGCTGGGCCCAGAGCTCTGACCCTGCCCTGGTGGGACAGACCCTGCACCGGGCCCAGAGCTCTGACCCTGCCCTGGTGGGACAGACCCTGTGCCTGGCCCAGAGCTCTGACCCTGGCCCCTCTGCCTGCTCTTACACAGAGGCTGCAGCAGCTGCTCTTCAGGAGCTCGGCCCCCCTGTTCAGCTGCGAGTGGGCAGCAGCTGGCTTCAGGTTCCACCCATCGCACTCCCACCTGGCCTATGCGCTGCAGGCAGGAAAGGTGAGACTGCCACACGGCGCCTGCCACCTGCTGCTGCTGCCACAGACGCTGCTGGGAGCTGGAAGCAGGGCAGGGGCCTCAGCAGCACACACACCTGTACCCCGAACACCTGTACCCCGAACACCTGTACCCCGCACACCTGTACCCAGCACACCTGTACCCTGCACATCTCTACCCCACACACCTGTACCCTGCACACCTGTACCCCACACACCTGTACCCCACACACCTGTACCCAGCCCACCTGTACCCTGCACATCTGTACCCTGCACATCTGTACCCCGCACACCTGTACCCTGCACATCTGTACCCTGCACATCTGTACCCAGCCCACCTGTACCCTGCACATCTGTACCCCACATACCTGTATCCTGTGCACCTGTACCCTGCACATCTGTACCCCGCACATCTGTACCCCACACATCTGTACCCCGCACATCTGTACCCCACATACCTGTATCCTGTGCACCTGTACCCTGCACATCTGTACCTTACACATCTGTACCGTGCACACCTGCTCAGGAAAGATGCAGCAGGTTGCAAAAAACTTGTATCTTTTCTGAGAATTAGACTTATCTGATTATTCCTGCTCCACCTAGAAATCCAACAAGTGAAGTCACCTAGACTATAATTTATAATTTTCTGAGATAGAGGTTTTCTTCTTCCTTATTTACCATCACAATACTGCACCCAAGAAAGCAGAAGGCCAAGATCCACACTTGAATTGTAAATCCCCCCACCTTGTCCAGGGGCTGGAACGCTGGCTACGGCCACGGGTGCCACTCCCTGCATTCCAGAGCTCGGGGCTCACGGAGAGAGCACAGCCCCGGTGGGTGAGCACAGCCCTGGTGGGTGTCAGCACGGTGGGGAGCAGGCACAGGCACTCCTGTGTGCAGCCTCACATCAGCCCTTTCCTGCCCCAGCACTCTGTCCCTCTGCTGCGAGGCCAGAAGGGACAAAAACCAAACCCTGGAGCTTCCCAGCACAGAGGGTCCCTGGAGTGGGGGCTATTCCCTGAGGCAGAGGAGGAAGGGCACCCACCCACAGGATCCCTGCTGCCCCTGCACATGGCCAGGGCTACCCTGCAGCTTCTTCTCCATAAGGGCTCCTTGTTGTCCCCCTGGCCAGGGACTGCTGGGTGTGACAAGTGCTCCTTCAGGCTCCTCAGATGGCAGGGGCTGTTTTTCTGTTCCTAGGGAGGAACAAGAGCCATTCTGGCAGCTGTACAAGCACACGTCATCACATACCTGCTCTTCACAAGAGAGACAGAATGTACTCACCTGGAAAGGTAAGTTGCTGGGCCTCACGGGACACATGAAAATTATTTCCATGCATTGCTTGGTCCGTGCCAGGCTCTGGGTTCAGGCAAACCAGATCCAGGTTCAGATGGAGATATGCACTGGGAGAGTAGCCTTGGCTGACCCCCTGGCAAGGCTTCTTCCCACCAAATCCTCCGATTTTGGGACAGTGGCATGTGCCCCCTCCTCTGTGGTGTCACAGTGACAGCCCCTGGTTTCCCCCTGGCACAGGCTGTGCCGGCTCGGGCGCAGGGAGCAGGGGCAGGCACTGGCCACGGCCCTGGCAGAGACCCTGTGGGCAGCAGGAGGAGGTGGCAGAGCTGTCGTGTGCCTCGTCACTGCCCCTGTCACCACAATGCCACGTGAAGGCTGCAGAGCCAACAGCTTCACAGAGAGAGTGAGTATGGAACCGTCTTCTGCCAACGGGATTTTCCTTAGAGATACCTTTGGCCCGAAACACAGAACCTCCTGCCCCTGCTCCCCCACTTATGTTGCCCTACAGACAGGGATCACCCCAGACCAGGTCTCGCTGCAGCCCGTGATACATCCACCTCCCCTTCACCATTGCCCATCTTCCTTCTCCTGCAAAAAGGAGAGTCCTGTCAGCACAAAGCTGCTGCCCTGACTCCCTGCACAGGGCCAGAGCCCACAGCTGGGCAAGGGGCAGAGCAAACCTTTGCATCGTTCTTTCACTTGACTAATGGAACAACAAGATTCAAAAGCTCAGCTTTCTGGTATAATTCATGTCTCCTTTGCACCACCCTCATGCTGCCCATGCCCAACAGGTCCAGCTGTTCGAGTTCTCGGAGAAAGCTGCTGCTCAGGAGTTCATCTCTGATCACATAAACTGTGTAAGTGGGGATAACTGCTTTATCCAAATTATTTTCTTGCTAAATTACATCTTATTTTCCACTCAAATGGGCATTTTGGACACAGCAGTGTTAACATCATCAGGACATTCACACAGTTAAGGTACAGTTTGTTCATTTCCAGCTCTTCCTATGGGAAGGGATTCTGCTCCCATGTAAACCCCTGTGACTTTACCCATTTTCCAGCTCTTTCAGCCCACAAAAACTGGGTAAACAGGGCAGCATTTTGTACATCAGTCAAAGATGTGATTCCTTGCAGCCTCAGCAAAAATATGGGAAAAAATGTACAAAACCCATTTAGCCAATAACTGGAAGTTTCTTCTTTGTTTTTTTACCTGAACCTATTAAACAATATTAGCTACAAAATCTTCCTGGAATAACACTTTACTCATCTAACTCAACACACTCACCTACAGCTGTATTGAAGCAGAGGAATTGTTTTAATTAAATATGATTTACAGACCATAATTCCTCCCCTGTGATGCCTTATTTCTTTTTGCAGTTCAAAGGTGAAGGAAGCCATGGAGTGATCCTATTTTTATACAGTTTACTTTTCTCTAGGACACTTGAAAGGTATATTTTGCTTTTTAAACACTTTCCTGTAGTTTGGTTACATCTCCTGAAAAGCCTTTTCCTTTCCTCCCATTTCTGTTGGCCAGGCAGGGAGGTACAGTGTTGCCTCTGGCACGGGGCCAGTGCTGCCCTGATGATCTCTGCTTGGCCACACAGGGTCCAAGAGGATTTGGGTGACACAGCTCCTCTGTTGAATATCAGTTCTGGAAACATCACCTGTACGGAGGTAGGATCAGCCACATGTCTCAAGTGTTCTGGTTTTATTATTCCCACATCCGATTTAGGAAAAAAATTATCACTTGATAATTAATCCAAAGAAAAAATAAGCCTAAGTCCATAAAAAATATTTTGCAATTTTAATCATGACTGTGGACTTAAAAAACAGGTGATGACGATGATGATGATAGTAATAGTTTCTAAAATGCCACTGGCAGCCTGGCATTGCCCTGCTTGTGGCAGATGTGACAAGCTGGGAGCAGGCCATCCCCTGCAAGGGGCGTTTGCCGGTGTTCCCGGTGTGAGCGGGCTGTTTCCCGCAGGCCGTGCTCAGCCTGATCCTGACGGGCCGGGCGAGCCCGCGGCAGCTCGGCGGCGGCGGCCGGGAGCCGGAGCCCGGCGCTGGGGACGGCGGAGGCGCGGCGCCGTGCCCGCGGGGCCCCGTGGGCTTCCTGCGCTGGGAGCGGGCGCGGCTGCAGCGGCAGGTGAGCGCAGGGCACACAGCACGGCCCAGGTGAGCGCAGGGCACACAGCACAGCCCAGGTGAGCGCAGGGCACACAGCGGGACCCGGCACGGCCCAGGTGAGCGCAGGGCACACAGCACGGCCCAGGTGAGCGCAGGGCACACAGCGGGACCTGGCACAGCCCAGGTGAGCGCAGGGCACACAGCGGGACCCGGCACGGCCCAGGCTCCTGACAAGTGTCCCTCTGGCCAGGTGAGCCCCGGGCTGCGGACGCCCCGGCTGCCCGTGTGGCTGTGCAGCCTCTCGGGCAGGCACAGTGTGCTCTTCGGCACCGACAGCCGGCTGCTCTCCGACTGGAAAGCCGAGAGAATTTTCCACCTGTACTTCTACAGTGGGCAGCAGGAGCAGACCCAAACTGCCCACCTGACGATAGGTATGGACCCAGATTTACCAGGGACTGAGGTATGGGCATCACAGACAACTCGTTCCTGCATTAAACAGTAATACAAAGTTTAAACACGCCAGGAAGCTGGACTGTTTCATGATTAGTTCAAAATTTATAATAACATTCATTCTCTCCAGCTGCCGGGGTTTTCCCCACCCAGCCCTCAGCCCCGTGCGGCTGCTCACTCACTCCCCACCCACAGCATCAGGGAGGGAATTGGAAGGGTA
>JAWWEY010000013.1:359925-385985 GCA_035582745.1 Loriotus luctuosus | reverse complement strand
GGCTGGGGCCGGGGGTTGGGCCGGGGCCGGGTACCGGGCGGAGCCGCCCCGCGCCGTCCCGGCGTGCCCCGCGCCCCCGGCGTCGCCCTGGAGACGGCGGCGCAGCGGGCCGGGCATGGACGGGCCGGGCCGGGCCGCGGAGCCCAGCGGAGGGGCGGACGATGCGGCGGGCAGGCCCCGCTGGCCCCCGGCCCCCGAGGAGGGCACAGAACACCCGGCAGAGCCGCAGTGCGGGACACCCCCGGCCGGGCCGCAGCCGACCCCCACGGGCCTGCCCACCCTCCTGGCCTACCGGCCCGAGTCCTCAGAGGCAAACGTACACCACGAGGTCAGTTGGGGTGGGCGCTCCCCGCTGCTTCATTCACACGGTTCCATGTGGAAAACAGAGAACCAACGCCCTTTGCCGAGCCCGCAAAGGAGCCCCTTCATGACAGGTTTTTCTTCTGCGAGGCTGTTGAAACAGCCTGGGCAGCAAGAGGCTATGCAGCTCCCTCCCCGCTGCATCCTCTGTTGAGACTTTCCCAGCACAATATTATGTCTAAATCAGACAAAAAATGTATATAAATAGGTACAGCCACCTAGTACAACCAGGGCACAGAGTTCCCCGTAGCAGAGCAAAGTTACCAAAGAGTTAAGGCATGAGGTGGAGAGCAAGGGAATTTTGTTTCAGGATATCCAGTACCCATCCTCAAAACACACCCTGCTGTCAGCCTGGTTTGCATCTGGTCAGATGTGACCAGCTCTGTATCACCAAGTCTGCTGGTGCTTCCTCAGAAACTCCCGCAACTGGAGTTTTTCTCTCTGTAATGCACTCAAATCCTCAGCTCCAGTGTTCTGTGCTCTCAGCTTGCCTGGGAAGGAGCAGAACTCACAAATACCAGTCATTCCCTTTGTTTGGGGGCATTTATTGATTTATTTATAACACATCTGCTATTATTTTTGGTGGTTTCCTGAACCTAATGTTTTGAGTTAAATCATTCCAAGTTATTCCAGACATGGATCTGTCGTGAGTGCCCTTAGGTGCTTTGTCACATCTGTTGCATTTTCACCGTGCTAACCGGGGATCTGGGGGCTGGTGCCCCTTGTCCTTCTTCCCTGCTCTCCCCACCATCGCTGCAGGCAGAGGAGGATGCTGAGCCAACCTGCGAGTACTGTGGCAACCTGCTGAGGCCGTTCCCCTTCTCCCAGGATGTGCCTCTCTCCGAGGACCAGGAGGACGTAAGCTGGCAGGGAGGACAAGCAGGGGTTTGCCGTGGAACAGCCACGCTCACGGCTCTGCTCTCTCACCCTCTAGAAATTCTGCTGCAAGCGCAGCCGGGAGCTCTATGAGTTCATCATGAAGGAGAGGAAGAGGCTCGAGGATGCCAGCAGCCTTGCCAGAGCCGTCAGCACCCAGGAATCCCTCAGCTCTGAGGCCAACCTGCTGCTGTCAAAGGAGCAAGACAGCCAGAGGTACTGGAGGAACTGGGGATCAGCTCTGTGTAATGAACAACAGGGAGCTTTGAGGGGAAAAGGAGCATTAAGAAACCGCAGGGAGAGGGATGAAAGAAGAAAAACCTTTGCTTTAGGCACCAGTCCTGATTCTCTCTGGTCCCTCCTGGCTCCTCTATTGCCAGGCTGCATAAGGAGGTGGCAAGGCATGTGCTGAGCGAAATGTTAATTCTAATCCTGACAGATGAACTATCTAGAGACAGGTAGAGCCAAAAAAGGGACAGTATTTGGGTGTAGCTTCTACCTCTGGCACTGAAACAAAGCTGGTGTATTTCTGTTTTGATCTATAAAGTGTGTCTGGATTACAGTTTCCAGAGTCACACACAAGAACTTTGCAAGTTCTCAGGCTGTTTAGCAGGAGACGCAAAGCTTGTGCAAGAGTTTAAGCCTCCAGGGAAAGTCTAAGCCACAGGTGTACTGGTTTAGTTTTCATTTTCCCTAAAGGAAAAGGAAAACTAAACCAGTACACCTGGAAGTAAACTGTTGGTCTCCTCAAAAATCCTTCACAGTCTGAGGGTGCAAGTGCCTCCTACTATGTACAGAGCACACACCAAACCACTGTCAGATTCATAGGAAGCTACACAAGAATAGTGAAAATATTCTTGGAGATGAGCTGTTTTCTTGATCTTGTGGGCATATGTACTTCTCTTTCACATAAAATACTGATCCAAACCCCATTACAATATTCAGCTCTCCTTCCAGCAGAGCTGATGCCACTGCAGTGGCAGTCTGTTCACTGGAATCTGTGTAGGCACAATTCCTTTCTGCTGAGGTATGAGTATTTTGGTGACACTCTGCTTCTTATTACTTGGAATTGTGAGCAGAGAGAAAAACAGATTCAGAAATTGTGTTCCTAAAGCAGGGGTATCCACTACTTGCAGCTTTCTAAACATGATGCGTGAGGTGTCAACAACACTTCTATTTTCCAGACAGCAGAAGAGACACCTGGCTAGAGTGTTGGCTGACCAGTCTTTAAGGTTGAGTGCCACTAAAGGTGAGCTGGTATTTCCTTATGGATTTGTCTATTTATCTCAACAATGCATTCAGTGGAATTGCTGGTTTCTAACTGGAGGATTTTATACAGCGACATGTTCGTTCATTGTCAGATATGCAAT
The DNA here is from genome assembly GCA_035582745.1 of Loriotus luctuosus. NCBI lineage: Eukaryota > Metazoa > Chordata > Aves > Passeriformes > Thraupidae > Loriotus > Loriotus luctuosus. The sequence goes on along the minus strand of JAWWEY010000013.1, from coordinate 383,379 downwards.
CTCATTAGATACAAATCATCCCTCACACATGAGCACAAGAGGAGGCACATCCTCTTTGCACAGAGTTTGTCATAATTTTCAGTATGTATCTGTGATGTTTCCAGCTGAGATGCACAGGACCTGACCTGAGAGGATAAGTTGGCAAAGCCAAGCCCTTAGGAAATAGGAACTGCCAAAATCAGTCTTGCCCATATTTTGCCTGATCAGGTGGATATTCCATCAATTCCTAGCCCAGGCTGTAGATGACTGAGCAGCCGTTTGGATAGGGGAGTTTTGACAGATGAACCAGATTTACAATATGGGCATGTTTTCAGAGAGGATGGCAGGGCAGTGAGACTTCTGCAGCACTGGGATCTCAAATGGTCAGTTCCAGCGCATGGAGCCAAATGTTATCCCAAAAAGTTGCTCTTTACAAATGTGTGTATATATGTAACTGAAAAAAATGCTATCTTTTATCATAATCCTGTGCTCTGAAATAGCTGAGCAGTTTGGACTGCTCTTGTTAGAAAATAGCCCGAGACAGACTGTCAGGAGGGAGTGTTTCAGCCAGGAACTCCCACTCCCCCAGTTACAGCAGAGGTGTCGGGCAACCCCGTGGTGGGCACTGCCAACCCTCTCTACTGCACAGAAGCCCTCCCTATGCTCTGCAGGGTTACAGCAAGCTGGATCTGCTTCCTACAAGCCTTCCCAGGAACTCACATCTCCCGAAGGCGGGACACCAGTGCCTGTTGCAAGTGCAGCCAAGCCCGAGCCCCGGCCCAAGGAGAAGCTAAAGCCCGAACTCGAGCCCCAGCCCAAGGAGAAGCCTGAACCAGAATCCCAGCCCAAGGAGAAGCCTGAACTGGAATCCCAGCCCAAGGAGAAGCCTGAACTGGAACCCCGGCCCGAGGAGGAGCTTGAGGAAGAGCCCCGGCCCGAGGAGGAGTCCGAGCTGGAGCTTTGGCCCGAGGAGGAGCCCGAGCTGGAGAACGAGCCCGAGTCCCAGCCCGAAGAGGAGCCTGAGTCCAAGAAAGAGCCCAAGCGTGACAAGAAGCCCGTGTCCCGCAGCGTCCTCTGCTACGAATTCAGTCTTCTGGGGAAGAAGGCAGGTACCTGCGGCCGACAGCGACGGGAGCACCTTGGACATGTCAGCGCTGTCAGAGCCTGGCAGTGCCCATTTTCACAGGGCAGCTGTGCCAGACTGCTCTCATCCATTTTATCCTTCCAATCTTAGGTGGGGAAGGGTAAATTGGTGCAGAAGTACTACAAAAATGGAAAGAAATTCCTTACCATGCTCCCAGACGGAACATCGCAGTTATTGTATCCTTTACAGGGTTCGCTTGCCTGCCTTAGTCCAGGGCTGTTACTAATTTTAAGTGTGTCCCAGTCCGCTTTATTACAACCCAGCTAATCGATCCCACTCGCTCTGAGGAGCAGCAGCAGTGAAACTTGACACAGCTCCTAGGCTGAGGTTTCAAAGAACAGCCAGCTCCAATGAGCACTAGCTTCCAAGACCCAGCCCAAGGAAGCAGTGCACCTTTAACACAGTGCTCTGGGTAATATATCCGTTTTTACACCCCAAAGTAGTACCCAGAAGTATTTACTGTGTAACAGATAACCAAGCAAAGCAGGGGGTTACAAACACCTTACCTAGCGGCAGCTATCCATCTGGAAACCTGGCCATCATCATTGCACAAGCCAGAGACCAGCTGATGTGCATAGTACAGGAAGACGAGCCAAGGACAGCCAAAATCCGAGCACTGTTTCAGTCTGATGGCAGGAGCACATGCTATTACCCTACCGGAGATGAGTGGTGCGTTCAGCAGCTTTGCTGTCTCCTATGTGCATTGACATTCCAAAGGCCATAAAGGCTATTTTTAATAGTATCCAAAAATAGACAAATTCAGCAGCTCATAGGCCCTGCTTCAGGTGCCCCCAGAGCAGCAAAGCAACCCAGCTGTGCCTTGAGAGGTGGGGAACAGACCCTGCCCCTGCTCTGCCTCTGCCCCATCCCTCAGAGGAATAAGAGACATTCTGCCACAGGAGCTTACAGGGTTCAGAGCTTCCATTTCTCTTTCTTTAGGATAAATATGAGTATGCAGGGTGGGCAGTATTTGGACCAAGCAGGCAACAGGGTAAGAAGGTGGATGTGGCCGAACTTGTTACCAGAACCCCAGGTCCCACTGAGCCCCATTTTCATCTCACTGAACCACTACGTGGGGGTCAGGATCCTGGCCCAGGACAAGATCTTCGTCTCCTTCCTCGCCATGGGGCGGCAAGCAAAACTCAACATGGGAACCAAAGTGCAGGTAATTGTTCCTGCGCTGAGCCACTCCCCACAGCGGGAGCGGGGCAGCCAGGGAAGCTCCCCTCTGTGCTTATCCTGTGTATCCTGTGGTGGATGCTCCCTATGTTGTCCCAGGCTCTGTCCCCAAAAAGAAAGTGTGGAGATGCACATATTCCTGCCACTCCTATGGAGATGGGACACTTGCCAGCCCCAGCTCTCTGCAAGGGGCCACAGTGTGGGACTCCAGTCTCAGGCAGATGCCTGGCAACATCCCCAAGGTCACCCTGGCTCTGCCACAGGGAGAAGAACTATGATCCATGTGGGCAGGGTGCACAGCAGCTCCTCTCCTCTGCAGGTTCCTGTCCCAGGGGCAGGTTTGTCTGCTGGAGATGGAAGCCCTGCGCCCAGCTCAAGTGGCTCTGCCAACACGTGTCCTCTGTTCTGCAGGTCAGCACCGACAGCCAGCTGCCTCCTCCAGCCCGGCTGGGTGAGGATGAGCTGCTGCTGCTCGCCTTCCGCGTAAAGATCCTGCAGCTCTTCGACAGGATGCGAGGATGCCTCAACTTCCCCTCCAGTGAGCAGTGGAACAAAATGCAGCCTCCCATGTACCTCATCAGCCAGGCTGTGAAGATCCTGGAGCTCTGCATGACTGCTGACATAAGTGATGAGCTGGCCAACTCCATCAAGGCAATAGTAAATGCCCAGCAGCTCTGACCGGTGTGTGCGTGGTGTAAGGCAAAATGAGCCAGAGACAGTCCCTGACACTGTGGCACCTGCATGGCCTCAGCAACATTTCTCCTCTGGCCCTGCTTGCCCTGGTGTAGAGAGCAAAGGGCAGTCCAGGGCTGATCCACACAGCCCCAAATGGGTCTTGCTCAGGGCAGGCGGTACCGGCTTGCAGTGACAGCACCTTGGTCATGGAGGCACAGAAGGGCTCTGCTCAGGCAGAGCAATCCCGTGCTCCACAGCAGTGCACTGCTCCTGAGCAGGCTCCCTTCTGCCTCCAGCCCAAGCTGAGTAGTCACCTCAGCCCTCAGGAAGGCACAAGGCACAAATGGCACAGCCGAGCCCGGGCTTGGGACAGCTACAGGCAGGTGTTTGCTCAAGTCACCCACACAGGTACTGCTCTGCCACTCCTGACAAAAAGGTGGCATCAGCAGGAAACCTCAGGTGTTCCTGGTGCCCATGCCCACGGCAGCTCAGCCAGCTGCAGGTACAAGGCAAGGTGGTTCCCTGCGCAGAGAGTGACAAATGCCCTCAGAGTGCCCAAGCAATCACCTATGCTTGGCTCCAGGGAGCACCAGCTGCAGTCTGGGATGGGCTCTGGTTCAAGCACTGCAAACACAGAGCTGTCAGTGGGTGTTTAGAGGCTTATGGTGCTGCAGTCAGCCTCTCAGAGCTGCCTTTGAAACTAGGGGTTCACCTGGCCAGCTTCCCCCAGGGAGGCCACACCTGAACTGTGGTAGGTGCCTGAAGGATAAGACCAAGGCCCATGTCTCCTTCCCCACACTGGAGGTTCTTAGGGGCTTACACATGACAAATACAAGGTCAGTAACTTTGGAAAGTCGGCTTTTTATGCAGTTTTTTAAATTGCAGTTCCAAGAATGTCCATCGGTGACAAACAAGGTACTTCACACAGGAAATGGGAACTCTTTATTTCAATTAATGTTCTTGGGTTCTGTTCAGGACAGCAGGAAGGCCCAGCTCATCTCTCAAATGGCCAAGGAAGAACTGCTGGAGCTGGTCCACATGATTAAAGAGCAGCTGATCTTAATTTTCACTGAAGTCACCAAGTGATGTAACAATTCCGCATATAATTTTGCTTATATAATTCAGTATATAATGCACTGTTTGACTCTGCCATAGATTTTGAAAAATATACAAACCTGTTTTAACCACATTAAAGAGATTTGATAGACAGCTATCAATTACTCAACAGTTTAGGACAATATCAGACACTCCTATAACTTCATTTTAAACTACAAAAAGAACATAAATTCATATAAAATACAACAGATTAAACAAACTTCTCTTTTTCAAAGGAAAAATTAGGTATCAACTCAATCTGCCATAGTGTGAAACATGAATATAAAATAAGTTACCATTAGTAATGCCTGCATTGCTGATCTATGAACTGGTCGAATGAAGTCTTAAAAAAACTATACAGTATTATTGCACTCGTGGCTGTGCAGTGTGGACTGGCCAGCACTGAAACGGGGCTCATTGAGTGTTTGTCCAGGAGGCACAACGTGGCTGCAAGAGAGGCATCCAGCCTGCACCAACAGCAGCTGTCTTCAGTGCAGGCCTTCATGGGTCTGCAGCACGTGGCCCAGGAACCACCACCCAATGCCTGTGGAGAGACAGCTGGGTTACAGTCAGCAACAGCCCTGCAGCACAGCAGCACACCTGCACTGAGCCAGCCCCAAGATGGGGAATTGTAAGCCATGCGTTTTGAAAGCCACAGGTGACACAGGGACATGGAAGTGCTTGGTCATAAAAGTATCTACAGGATGTGAACTCCATGCTACCAAAAGCCATGGAGCTTTTACAGAGGAACAGGGCAGTACACCAGAGCATGAGAGTGTTCTGCTCTCCAGGGTTAAGCAAGGAATAGACAGCATCCTGTTCCCCAAGGCTCTGGAATTCAACTGGGTTAAAAGCCAGGGAGACCTTAAGGCGCAGGACAGAGGCTATTGTAATGCACTGACATTAGGCCTTCTGCCTGTAGTAACACCCATTCTCCTGCCTCACAGAATGCCAGCTTCCTGCTCTGAGACAGGCAGAATGAGCCACCTCCCACCCAAACAGCCTCTGTGACACCACATGTGGCAGTTTAACATCATGGGAGCTGGTTCTCCACAAAAACATTTAACTGAACAAACACATTCCTTAAATCCAGTCTCCAGTGTGCCCGTCTTACGTGGGCAAACACACTGGAGGAGACTTACGAGAAGTTTCAGTGCTGATCGATGGGGCTATGATCGATGATGGGGCATTGACTCCATGTGCACATTGAGCTTCATCTCGTTATCAAGGATCTGTACAAGCTGCTGCATGGAAGGCAGGTGGCCAGACTCCAGCTTAGACCACACTGGGACATCTAGTGCAGAACACACACCGGAGAGAAGCACTGTTACACTGGGAGCATCAGAAAACAGGCAGAGCTGGTGTAAACATGGAATTGAGAAGCTCTAGGAAACTGATCTATGCTGAGGAAAGCATCTGAACCAACAATGCTTCCAACCTCTGGCTATGCTGAATCCCAGCCCAACTACGAGAGCAGTGTGTCTAATGCTTCCATTTAGAAGTGTATCATATTGATGGAGAGGTGCAGAATATCCATTGACATTCCCCTCTACCTGAAAAATCAGTACTGCTGTCCATCAGTACTGATAATCCGGTAATAGTAATGGATTCTTTAGGATTCCAAAGCTAAAGCATGCTGCAGAACAGACAGGGAAAGCATCTAATAGGAAAGTACATGCCTCTAGCTGATGGTTTTTTATTTAATGCCCATCACACACAAAGAAAGAATACAATACAGTTATTCAAGGGCACCAAATATCCCTCTGAGAAAGTTTTTACAGACCTGTTCCAGAGTATCTGACATCTGTATAAATTGCTTTATAAGACTTCTGTGATTTTCATGATTTATTCTGATAGGCAACATCTGAAGATCCAAATGGATGGCCATTTCCACATATCACATTTGGGACATAAATTTACTGACACCATCCCTCATTCTCCACAACCCACAGCCCTCACATGTGTATATGTGACACCCCTCAAACAAAGTCTCAGCTCACCATTCAAAGTGATTTCAAAAGCCCCAGTGGACATACACTGGTTCTCAATCATGTTGCTCAGGAAGAAGACCATCATGCAGGCGTACACCTGGAGGGGAACAAAGACCCACACAGACCTCAGCCATGTCAGGCACACCTGCTGTTGTTCACAGGTGCCTCTGAACTCCCTCTGTGATTGCTCAAGTAATGTTCCCATCTACAGACACCTCCCCTTCCTCCTTTTACAGACTGCACCTTGCCTTCCCCAGAAAAGCACCACACCAGCTCCAACCCCAGCCAACTCGCACACCTCTGGACCCAGCATAGGCAGCTGCAGGGGGCTGGCAGTGTGACATGGGAACCTAACTGTCCCCAGACACAGCCTGTCACTGTCACAGCAATCTCCAGATCACAGAGCCAAGGGCGCAGCCACAAACAACAGAGCAAGGCAAGTCACGTGCATAGGAACCACCAACCCTCCTGCACACCTCCAAGCTCTTCATCTGGAATTTTCTCTGTGCATGGGTGACTAAGGAGGAAAGGACAGCATCTTTAGCAGTGCAGCTCCTCCCTCACCACCAGCACCTCTCTAATTTCCTTTTCCTGTTCACAGGCACACTCACACAAGTCACTGCAACACCACAGAACCTGGCACAGGGACAGCAGCCACACACTGCGGCCAGCCCAGTCAGGCACGCAGCTGGCCCATTTAATTCAAATGGAAATATTACAGCTTCTGGGCATGCAAACTGGCCAGTGAAAGACCCAGGGCACTGGGCAGCTCAGCATGAAGGTCTGTAAATTAGTTTAGCTAGTGGAATAAATCTGGAACAAGGTTACTCTAAATCAGAGTACAAAACCCTGAATCTACTGGCATCACCAGTACTGACTCATGGGAATATTCTCGCACAATGTCATACCAGTCTGCTTCTCCAAAAACACCCACAACATTTCAACTTCATTTTTCTAACGCCCTTCTAATTGCTGTCTAATCTATCAGGAGTCTGATGGAAGCATCAACTGCAAAACCATTATGAGACAACAGAGAAGGGAAACGGTAATTTTAACATCAGCAATATTGGCTTGAAATGCTCTTCTTGAGCCCTAAAAAACAAAGAACTCTTTTATCATCTTTGTCAGCACTTTAACTTCAGCTGCCCCTCTGCAGTAGCAGCAGCTTGGAAAGAGATCACAGAAGCACACCTGGTTTTGTAAAAAGCATAAAGCACAACTGGTAAGAATTATTCTACCATAGGGCTGCAGCATATGAAAGGTAAATCAGTCAAAACTGAGGGACTCACAGGGCACCCTCCTGAAGTAACTCTGAAGCTGCTTTTTCAGATTAAAAGAAGTACGTCCTTTACCTTGTTTTCCTGGCCCCACTGCCAGATGCTTGGAGCTTGCATGCCAAAGAAAGCAAACGGGTCCTTGCCAATGATGATTAAGCCAATTAATACTAGTTTGAAGACAGACAGAAAGGATGCTATGTGCCTGTTGGAGACAACACACACCAGTGACTGAAAGGTTCAGTTCCTACTTCACCATACACAACTGTAATTCACATCACTAGGAGACAGTACAATCAAATGTTTCACGGGAAGTACAAAACTTTCCAAGGTTTATCTCACTGTAAAAGAACCCCAAACCAAATCAAACCAACGAAACAAAAAAGCAACAACACAACACCTCAAATAAGGCCCTGCTTCTGCACAGCACCCCAGAATGCCACCTTCCTGTAAATCAGAGATTCTTTTGCTCCTCAGCAGACTTCAAATGGGACTCTGCTTTTAACTTATATATGCCTGAACTGGATAAGAGATTCAGTTTCTAAAGCTGTTCCATATTACAGACATGTCTGACTGACAGGCACCACTTCCTGTGGAGCATTTCCCAGTGGTGTGCAACTCCCCAGGGCCAGCCCACATGAAGGCACTACGCCCCGCAGCCTCCCACCACCACAACCCTGCCAGAAATCGGGCCAACGAGCGTTCCAGGAGCCACCCAGTAACTATGGCACCACTCTCCAGCGTGGGCACACTGCTTTAAGTAGCAGGAATAATACTGTTTTGCCTTCTTCTGAATTTCTTTGGGCTTTCCCCCCACAGCTACAGCAAAGGCCATTCCAGCAGCCCCTAACCTGAGGTGAGCTCTCCCTGATTCAGATGTTAACACTGAACTTTCCCTTCCTCTGTGTCCTTAACCCATTACAGGCATTTGTCACTAAGTACATAAGCCTGAGCAACAAACTGAACTTATGTCCAGATACAGCATTATGAAAAGCTAGGAAAATTCACTGTTTCAAAAACAGTGGGCTGTTTCAAAAAGTTATGTAATTTATTTTAGGTTGGCTATGACAGGCCTCATCACACAGATATACAGATAATGATACTTGTATGGAAAACTAAGGCAGCTACCTGGAGGGCAGAAAATCACATACAAGAAAACCATACGAGCGTCCTTGTATGCAATCGCAGTAGAAAATCCCCTCAAGTTTACATTTGCAGTATTATTTCAGTGTAAGTGCATGTGTTTAGCAGTGAAAAGCAGACAGAGAGCACACAGCATGAGGCACACGCTCACCTATAGATAGGTTGAGGAAGGTAGTTCTCCCCTTCGATTCGGATGTCTGGGTACCGCTGGCTGATGACCCGCATGTACTCCTCAAACACCCGCCTGTAGCCTCAGGAGACACTGAACACAGACAGCACGGTCACCACAGCTCCAGGGCTGCGCTGCTCAGCAGCACTCACCCTCCTCAGAACCTCATCAAGCTAAAAGAGAACTCACATTTTTTATGGCACAGAGAAAACCTCATCTGCAGTGAAATTACACATCACAAATCCCAACAGCTAAGCCCTGGGTGTGACACTGATTTGCTCCACATCCCACCACAGACACAAAGCTCTGGAAATACCCACTTAAGCATCAAATCACTCGCTTTCCCCACAAAAATCTGTTAAGTTACGATTAATTTAGGAAGTCAATGTAAGCAATCCCTTGCTCTGTGCCGAAAAAAATTCTTCACACAGAGCCGTCTGAATCCCTCTATGGGACTGTCCAGACAGGCAATGTCGCTCCCAGCCACCTCTATGTCAGCACGACGCGGGAACTGCAGGAGTTAAATATTCCCGAGCTGTCCTCTGCCTCGCCTTTCAGCAGCCGCCTCTATAAAACTGCAGTAAAACCGCCGAAGTGCGGTGCCTCAAGGACCCGCAGGGCCCGCCCAGGCTCTGCTCCGGCCTCCACCTGGCCCTGCGCACCCCGACGGCCGGGAACCGTAGTGACGAGTGCTCCGGACTTGTGGAGTTTTCTCGCCGCCAACAGGCTCCGTGCTGCTCCGGGGCTGCCCGAACCCTGCTCGGAGCTGCTGACACCATCGGCAACACCGCCGGAATGGTGCAAAGGTGCCCGAGCGCACCGACTGCAATACGGGCACTGCACCAAAACACAAAATTACAGCCATTACTAAGACATCCCATTTCTCCCAAACGCTAGTCCCGCACTAGCACAACGCCATACACGGCATTAAAGGGCCCGAAAAGCGCGATTTCACGGCGAGGGGCCGTAGAGCGGGACCCAGTGAAAGAGCCGCCGCCCGCGGCCCGGTGCCGCCTCCCACGCTCCAACAAGCCCGGGCGTACCGACAGGTCGCCTGGGACGAGGCGGCCCCTGGCCCTAAGGGAGACCCCTCCGCGGGCACGAGCGAGCGAGGCCGCCGCAGCGCTGAGGGAAAAGAAGGGAAGAAAAAGGAACGAGGGAGAGAGAGGAGACGGCCCGGCGGAGGCCGCCATTTTGGCCGTCGCCATCTTGGCGGGCGCCCCTCACCAGATCTGAAACTTGAGCAGCGGCCCGGTGGCGTAGGCCATGCGAAGCTTCTTCGCCGGCAGCCCGCCCTGCTCCGCCGCCGCGGCGCCGCCGCCGCCTGGTGCCGCCGCCAGCCCCGCCAGCAGCAACAGCAGCAGCAGCCGCCGCAGCCCCGCCGCTCGCATCTCGCCGCCGCCGCTGAGGCACCGCGCGCGCGCCGCCTCGCCAAGGTCACGCGCGCGGCGGGGCGGGGCGGGGCCATGGCCGGAGCCCCGCCCCTGCGCGCCCCCTGGCGGTCACACAGCGCTCCGACAGCTCGCTGTTATAAAATGCTCTTTATTTGCATCTACAGCCCGTCATCGCATAAAGATCGCATCTCTTCTTAAATATAATAAAGCTAACAAATGTCTTTTTCGCCTTCCCTTCTCCCACCCCAATGAGGAAAAATAATCTGGTCTAGGCAGTATGTTCTCAGAAAAGGAGCGCATTTCTCGTTGGAACAGCAGCAGAACTGGCTGATCGATACTCATCGCTTGCTTACGGCTTCATGCGCACAGATCTTTAGGAAAACTCTTTTTTAAAGGCAAATGAGCAGCAAATCTGTGGACTGTCGAACCCTTGGTCATTTGCTGAAATGTTTAACAAAACTACATTTTGCATGAACTTTGTGTTAGCACCACACTGGAGCTTGAGGAAGATTTAAACACCCAGTTCTAGGTCTTCCAGTTCCTTAAGGAGAGCAGCTTCTTTCTGAATCTTCTCCACCTAGAGCAGAAAATGTCACAGATGTAGCTTATTATAAAATGAACCTGGAATAAACTGTACAGACCTCAATCGTACCTGATTCTTCTCCAGCTGTTTGCCAGCAGCTGCCTGTTCTTTCAGCTGCTCAATTGCCTTTAGTTTCTGAAAAAAACAACCAACCAAACAAAAATATTGGTGAAACAAGAACAGAAAATAAGTCTTAGAAGTTGCTGATGTGTCTGGAGGCAGATCTCTATGGAAAGCACAATCCCTTGAGCATCTCCAGATGCTTCACCCAGAATTTCCCACCCATAACAGACATTTCTTTCAAGAACAGAACTTAGGAACAGCAGTACTTCGTCTTAGAAACAAACACCAGGCACTGCCTCACTGAAGGGCTAGATCCAAAACTGGGAATTACTCCCTCTTCACCACACATTCTCCTCAAAAAGCCTGGAAAGTTAATCCAGAGACTATGAGCAGCAGAAGGCAGCAAGATAAATGGGAAAGATTCTCTAGCCAGAACTTAACAATTTCTGTGGAATTGTTTAATGCAAGAATTCTCAAGACTGGCAGTAAACTTTGCACTCACGCCACAAGGGCACTGTTCCCTTGGCAGATGCAGGTCCCAACACCCACGGAATGCACAGAGCTCCTGTCTGAGCACCAACACCTGCCAGGGCACCCTGACCCTCAGCTGGGACTGGCTGCACCTCCACAGCACTCCCCAGGGTCACTTTTAGAAACTCCTCCCTGTGCTGCCACCTCTGATGGGACCTACAGGAACCTTGGCACATGATGGCTGCACAGGTAGGAGGGAAAAGGGAGGTGGGTAAAAATCTGGGACAATTCCGTGAAGGTTCCTGCATCCTCCTGGGCTCAGCTCACTTTACACTTGCACTAGGTCTGACAGACCAGCCCTTGCAGGAATACTGTCAGAAATCTAAGAATCTCTTCACACCTTTTTCAAATTTTTTATCTTCTTATCCACTTCAGGATCTCCCGTGGTCATGGCTGGCACAGTGTTCTGCAGGATATTCTGTGGGGTTCTGACCTGGGCAGGGCCTTGGTGTGCATCAGCTTTGGCCTCCTGTAGACACATAAACACAATATAGAAAATACCTCTGATTACAAAGAGAATGAAAAATGTCTTTAATCACTTTAGAGGATCCATTTAATATTCCTTCTTTCCCCGGTTTGCTGGGTGTATTCCAAAATCCAGGATGACTTGCTCTGAGGTACTGCATTACCTATTGATCTGCCTTTCATGGACAAAGGCTTATGTGGAACAGCTCACATGCTGTTTCTTGTTTAATTTCTACTTCCTCAAGATCCCAACCACACACAGCACAGGGAAACACCAGTTTAAGGGTGATATGACAAATACATACACAAATATTTTACAAAGCAGACTGGGTCATTGTCTGTGAAGCAAAAAAAAAGGGCTCAAAAGCAGTGCTAGAATTTTTTTTTAAATAGCATTTAAAGAAACTATTGCTGCAGAGGTTTGTAGTAATTGGAAGGCCAATACCAAAAGCTGACTTTTATCTACCTAGTCAATGAGTAGTAAGTCCAGAATTGACAGACAGGCTGTCTGTGGTCTGCCGTAAAAACACACCTCAGCCTTGACCTGCAGGGAACACAAAGCACCCACCTGTTCCTCCCTCCTCCCCAAAGCCAAACCACATTCTGCAGGATGTGAGAAACCAGAATCACCTTGTCTCCACACTGATTTTAGCTAACATTCGCAGTGACTCAGCAAAGCTGTTACTATTGAATCACCCTTCTGTAGTTGATCTTCTCTGGTTAAACTCTGCTGCCCTTCCCACATTGCTGCACAAGCCACTGCTCTGAGACTGACCACTGCCCTTTGGGGAAGCTAATTAACTAATTAACATGATCCTTATAACAATGACTTTTGCAGTACCTGTTTAGCAGCTTTCTTTGCTTCATGCTTCCTCTGATTTTTGAGAGCTATTTTAGACACTGGCTTGTCACTGCCTCCCAGCTGGGGTTTCATGTTCTGGGGTGGCTCATCTTCATGCTGCAGGATATGCAAAACAGTTAAAACCCCATATTCCATGTTGGCACAGAAACCCTAAAATCTACCTAAGACAACATCATATGCAAAGATGAACCAGAAAGAAATAAGAAAAAAGAAAGAAAGGAAGTGGGAGAAAAAGTATGCACTTCTTGGAACAGCCAAAGAATGGTGAAAAGGTTTTCAAACTCATCCACTCAAGTTTGCATGGGACTACCCTGTGTGCCACAATGATTTCACAGATTTCCAGTAAGAAAACAAAGTCATTGTTTTCTATCTCAGGAAGGAAATAAAATCCAAGAAGAATAACCTAGCACAAAATGACTGAAGCCTGGCATTTTGCTGTTGCTGACAGCTTTGTAACTCAAACTCCTGATGACCAGAGAGGAAGGCTGAGTGCTGGGAGGGGAGATGAGGGGTTCTTGGGAGGCAGTGGGGGCTGAGAAAGGGGGCTGTTCACTGTTTTTAAGATAACTCTCAACTGTGGCACCGTATTTTTTTAATGCACGTGACAAAAAATTTTTGCTCATATAAGTAAGTAGAATTATTTTACTGACTGTATCTTTTCCCTACTCCCTCTGCTCAGGGATGGTTTGTGAGAGCAGCCCTCAGCATGGCTAACAGACGGCTCTTAGGCTGAGTCTCCTGCAAAAGCACCAGGCTCAAAATCAAAGCTCTCCAGGACCCAAACACCAAGGGTACAGCTGTTAAGTGGAATTAGTTGCTACTCAGCCTACTCTGGAAACTTGCAGAAAGAAACTAATTATACAAGCAGATCACTGTACTGAAATGTGCTTAAGCTGCAGCTGACTTGCTAATGATCCAATCTCTTTTTAATAAGTACGTTTATCTTATTAAAAAAAACCAAAACAAAAAAACCCAAGAACGAATGGCTGTTGGGAGGCTGCTCACAGCAAGTCAAGTCACCCAGATGTGAGGCTTCTGTCCTAACCGCAGCACTCAATTTCACCACAAGCCACACTCGGAGTTTAGTGTTTCAGTGAATGTTGCCAAGAGCATTACAGAAGTTTGCAAATGCTTTGTGAAAGGACAGTATTTGGGCCAAAGAGAGGAGAGCTTTCTAGCATTCATTCTTGCAAACTGTGAGCAGAGTGCCAAAGAAGATCACCAAAACCCCTCCAAACCCCCACGGTGCTGTCAGCCTGGTTACTGTTCTCATGTTCCTCCTCCAAAGCACACAGATCCATGAGGCCAAGCTCCAAGGAGACGAGAGGCAGGCGGGCAGTGCCCCGGGACAGTGGCACTCACCAGCTTGGAGCTCGTGGCGGGTCTGTTGCGCAGGGCGGGCGGGCGGTACGCCTGCGCGGGGCTGGGCTCGGCGCGGGGCAGCTCGCTGGGGACCGCCTGGTACCTCACGGCTCTCTCCGGGAACACCCCGTCCAGGAAGGGCTGCCAGAACACCTGCCACATCTCCTGGTCAGCCGGCACCTCGTGGCAGTGCAGCACGGAGCCCGTGTAGTGCCAGATCTTGTAGCCGTTGCCGACGCGCAGCCGGGGAGCGCACGTGGCTGTCACAATGTGCTCCCCGTCGGGACACCAAGCGAAGTACGTGGAATCCGAGGCCACCGGCTTGGAAATCAGCTTGTAGTTCTTAACGTCCCACACTTCCATCTGTCCCCTGAGGTTTCCAAACCCTGCCAGCACCAGGATGTGTCCGTGGGGGCTGTAGTAGGCAGCATTGCGAGGCCCGGTGCCAAAATCAAACACGGGGTCACATTTCAGGTTAAAAACCGTGGCTTTGGCAGGCATGAAACCATACACAGCACAGAACTCAACAGAATTGGGGCTCCAGGCAACATCATAAATAGGGCCATTTTTGGCTAAAGGAAAAGGAAAAACATGCAGCTGTCGGGAGACTCTGTTTTTTCAGAGCAAGCCAAAATAAAATCCATAGTGACTCTTCATGCTTTCCTAAAATGCTGTATTCTAATTATTGACAGTGAAAATTAATTCTGCTAATAACAGAGGGAAAAACAACCTTGTATCTTCTGATAACTTTAGTTACAGTTTGCAACAACAACTGCAGTCATTCCAAATTACCTCTGTACGGCCAGCACCAACACTTTAACAGCAAGCATAGCTTGACATGTAAAAAAATTCCATTTTTTTATCTCAAGTATGACCTCAGGACCTTCTCAAATTGTTCCACTGGAAACCTGCAAAAACAGGAGTTTTCTACCAGCTGGATAAGAGCTTCTCTTCTTTTAATCTAAGAAATATTGTGTAGTTCAGCTTTGTAGAGGTAAGCAATAGTGACTTCTCTTTGGACCATGCCCATGCACAATATTTTGTAAGTCAGACTTTAATGTGGGTGAGCACACAAAAATGGCCTTACATGTAATGATCAAAACTTGCTACTGTTAGAAGTTATTCTGGGGATTGGAACATTAGGATATACTGAAGAATAATGAATTAGTGATGAAAACTCAGGTAAAATACCCAGAGGTAAATACAAACCACAGGCCATTATAACTGTTCATCATCTGGGTATATTCACCCATAGTTCAGATAAATGCCAAATGCATTAATGAATCCTTAAAGCCAGAGTTGAACCAAGATGTTCAAACTGAGTTAAATGGTTCATGCCTCTTGTCACTCTGAAGTCTCATTATCTTTAGAAACAAGGATGTATAATCACACTGTGTGTTCCCCTTCAAAACCTTTTCAGTGACAATCCAATGCAGCTCAGCTACAGAGGTGACAGAAAATGACATTTGGTGACAGCAACAGCTGGAGAGATGAGGCCAGCTCCATGCAGGCTTCAGAGCTCTGCCAGAGCCTGCAGCAGCGCCACATCTTAGTTGAAAATGAAAAGCCCTCTGCAAATGCCAGAGTCGAAAAAAGCTTCAAAATTGCACTTCAAAAAAGATCCAACTCCGCAGGCACTCTCAGTCCAAGTGCCCACCACTTGCTTTTATCAGTTTGGACTTTTCCTTGAAAAGGAATAGCTAAATTAAACGAAAAGACTTCCTGTTAAATACAGATGCAGTAGAAATAAAGAACATTTTAGTAGGTATGTAGTAAAACAAGTAGTGCTCTACTTGTAAGCTGGGTTAAACTACTCCCAAAGAGATTCTATATACTGAGTCGTGACCCCAATTCTCCTTCCCCAGGGCAGTTACTATCAAGGGGAAACAGGGCACAGTACTCATCCACAAGTTTTGCAGCAGAAGGCAAACTGAAAATGTTCCCAGCCAGCACTGTTATGGAAGTTACATTCACAGTACCTCCAGCAAAGGTAGTCCACATCACCCCACCCCCAGTGCTCCCAAGCACTCCCTACAAACCAGCCTCTACAATCCCAAACAGGCCAGATGTTTGCACACAAGAGCAAGAGCTTGAGAGAAGGAAAAAAGACCCCCACAGCGGAAGTTAAGGCATGGACTTCCAGTTAAAGCTAGACACTGGAATTAAGCACATTCATCTTCTGCCCTCCAATATGTCATTTTTAGGTTTGAAAACATTTTCAGTATTTCAATACAAAATAAAGGAGTTTTATTTTCCAACAGACTTTGAAACATCGCTGTCACTCTGCCCTGGCTCATTGAGGGCAGTATCTTGCATGTGTTTAAGTGCAGGTAGGACTATTCTGTTTGCTGACACACATTCCTGCCCATTATGGATTCTCAGACATCAACCTGGTTCCATTGTCCAGGTGTTTTCTCAGAAAACAAGTATAGTTCCTTCCCTGTGCACCTGAACACCTTCTCAGTCAAACTATCAGTATGTATTAACTGGAACCTATATGTATGCATTAACTGAACGCCACTGACATTAAGATGGTAAGTCTATCAAAGGTAATAAAATCCAGCAACTGAAAAAAACCCACACCAACCCAGAAAAAAGCAACATCCTCCTGCAGAGGTAAAAACAAACAACAACAACAAAAAAAAAAAGGTGAAGGATTTTTTGTTTAGAGAATTTTGTTCTAAAGGTCAATTCATGAGACTAAGATGCCCAGCAGAGGCCGGAGCCACAGGGCAGGGCAGCCCAGCCCAGCACAGGAGGTACTCACAAGCTGCACCACAGCGCTCTCCCCGCTGGCCACCAGGTAGAAAAAAGGTGAAGGATTTTTTGTTTAGAGGATTTTGTTCTACAGGTCAGCTCATGAGACTAAGGAGCCCGGCAGAGGCAGGAGCTGCAGGGCAGGGCAGGGCAGGGCAGGGCAGGGCAGCCCAGCAGGTACTCACGCAGCTGCACCACGGCGCTCTCCCCGCTGGCTGCCAGGTAGTGCAGCGTCTGCTCGCCGTAGTACGAGGCACCACTCTTGTCCACCTCGGTGCTGGCAACCACCAGCACGGCCGTGGCTGTGAACACACACAGTTACTGCAGCACAGCTTCTGAAAACCCCAGCAGCCACTGCACTAAACACCTGACAGAGCAAAACCAGCTCCACTATGAGCTCCTGCTGTTTGCTTGAGTGGTAGGGCTGGTATCGTTCTCTTTTGAATTGAGTTTTTCCTAAATGCTAATACAAAAACACTGAATACATTCCTTTCTCAGGTGGAAAACATCAGCTCAGTCTATTCATTTACTGTTAGATCACAAGCAAGTGAAGATCCTTAGCAGCTATTAAAAAAAAATTAAACTACGGCAGAAACCTAACATCCTGATCAATCCTTGACTGAAACATTTCTTCACTTCACACATGCACGTCTGTTATCCAAAGCTGCACAGGCACTGTCTCATCAGGGCAAGGCCCAGCCTGCCCCTTCCCACAGACACATGCATGCCAAAATGTCTTGAGCAACAATCTTTGCTGTCTCTCCCAGTCCCCAAGCATGGTTTCTGCATGCGTGAAACACCTTCCTTTATATTCCAAACTATGTGGGTTGAAGTAAAATGATTTTTACAAAATCATTCTGAAACAGCTCACTGCTAACAAACAACAAAGCACAGAGGCCTCTCAGCTCACCCCAGTTATATGTATGCATACAGACAATTCTACAGGTTAAGATCATATCATCGAATGAACTGTTCTTATGTTTACAATCCAATTACCTTATCGAGACAGAATGCAAAATTATATAGGAATTTGTCATTCAACTGAAAAATTTACCAGCATGTACAGAATATTTTCAAGTACAACACAAAAAATGATGAAAGTCACAGGATAAGTGCTGAGTACTCCAGGGTGTGCAGAAATGCACCTCAGCAAAGCATTAATGGCTGCCCTCAGGATTTATCAACATATGCAAATTAAACACAAACCCCACACAGCAAACAAAGTCAATCCAAAATGAGCACAATATAAAAGTCTCCGTACATAGCTGCTATACCTTTTTTGTTCCATAGCATTGTCACCTTGTCAGCTTTAAAGAAGCTTTTGTTGGCTAGTGCTGACTGCGGGCCCCCGAAGTTGGGGTACTGGTAGAGCCTGACAAAGGACGGAGCACCTTTGCTGCCTGGGACATAAACAGCAACCTGAAACAGCGACAAGATTTCACTGCAGGTTAAAGCCTTGGTAGCACAGGGCATAGTTACTAAAATAGTTACACTGTACTAAAATCACAGTGGGGTTTTTTTAAGAAAACAAAAAAAAAAAGATTGGAAGCTGGATCAGAAGTACCTTGGTTGGCTGTGCTCCTGGGGACAACACGAAATCACTGACCTTCTGCAAATGCAGCTTGTTTGCAATGGTATCTGCCAAGAAAAAGGTCACAGATGTCTGATGTTAATGACAAACCATGTTACCTGGATGTCCTAACCACATCCTTCTATGGGGCTGTATCCTGGATAACACAGACCAGTAAAGACAATCACAAAGGATCTCTTTTTCTAAGCAAACAACTATTATTTTCCCATTTCACCTACAAAACCAACTTTAATCAAGCCTATGCCTGAAACTCAGCACTTAGTATTTGGAAGTTCAAAAAGCAAAGGAAGCCTCTGAACCCCAGGTGAATGCAGCCTGTGTTTGAAGCAGATATTCTTCACCTTATCTGCGCTGGCTTCAGTCACATTCAGGTGCCATCACACAGAGGCAGGGACTCTCCCCTCACGCCTCCACAGGAGAACTCTTCCCAACAGGCCTGCTCAGGGCTCAGCACTGCCCCTTCCCACAAACAACTGATGGCAACAGCATCACCCCACAGCCCCACTGCAGCCAGGAATGTGCACTGCCAGTAGACATCCTGCTGAGGCTGACATTCCATGCTTCCCAAAGCTTGATTAACATCACCAGGGCTAATTCTCAGGAAACTGAACCTCTTGTAGCCCTAATTCTTCTATCAACTTTATATTTAAAACAAAACAAAGAATGCAAAACTAAATACAAAACTAAAACAACATGCTGCTGTTCTCCCCTCAGTTTTCCTTTCACTCCTTTACATTTTTGTTCTAATTAGTTTTTATCTTTCTGCTTTTTTCTTCCCCTTTCCCTTTTAAACACCTATTGACTCCAGATATTCTATCACCAACAGTAAATCTCTGTGGCAAAAATCTTCAGGCTTCACTATTTCATTTTTGCCACCAATTTTTAATGAGCCATTTTTAGCAGTATATTGACAGAATATGCACAACCCAAGGAAGTAATGGCAGATCACATTTTCTATAAAACAATTTCCCGGATCTCATTAAATGAGTAACAATATAGAATAAGGCCTTTTTTACTGAGAATCAGATGCATTTAATATCATGTCAGTCAGTGGAAAAATAAATAAGAAAGTGAAATAATGATTCTGAATTCCAAACTGAAATAGAAGGTAGGCAGTATTTAAAATAAAAGGCAAGGAAATGAAGAAACAAAAAAAAACCTGAAAACAAAAACCACCCCTCAAAAGAAGCAGCATTTATAGAAGGAATGAAACGTAGAGAAATACTCGCATACTGAAGTTGTTGTTTTCAAAGAAGTGCACTTCATTGTTCACATTTCTGGCACAAATGCTTTCATCCTCTGCCCAGCAAGGACACCTGCACATTAAGGGAAAAGTCAGAAACACAAAACAATGCTCATCATTAGCACTCCAAGATTGTTTTTTCCCTGTACTGTGAACCCAGTATGTTCAAACATGATACATTTAATGTGGATGAATTACATCTGCACAGCAAAAATATACAAGTGGACTTAGTTATTGTTTGCTCAGCTTTCCTCTGTGGTGCAAAGTGAGAGTGAATTTACAATAAACTACACACATACACTCAGAGGCACAGACTCTGGCTTTCAGTTAGCAGCAGGCACTGCTTTGAAAGCCAACACCACACTAAGAGCTCCATTTACCTGGATCAGATTTTGAAAACCACATTTCTTTGTAAACAATTAGCATCTGGAAGGCTTATTTACCAGTTCTGCATCTTTTTCTGCACGAAAGACTTTAAGCATTTTCCAGTTCTCAGATCATGGAGCTGCAGGTTGGGCACCCCTGCTGTGCCATCCTTAGCAGCTGCAAAAAAACAGAGTGGTATT
Source organism: Loriotus luctuosus (assembly GCA_035582745.1). Classification (NCBI taxonomy): domain Eukaryota; kingdom Metazoa; phylum Chordata; class Aves; order Passeriformes; family Thraupidae; genus Loriotus; species Loriotus luctuosus. The sequence goes on along the minus strand of JAWWEY010000013.1, from coordinate 363,313 downwards.
TGAGGCTTAAATCTGCTGCACCCCAACATCCCACCTCATGGTTCTGCATGAACTGCTCGCAAGCATGCAACTTCTGCCCCTGAGGGACCAAACCCATGAATGCTGACTGCTGCACCTATTAACCTCATCTGTTTGCAGAAAGAACTCACATTTGGAGTGCAGTTTCTACTCCCCACTGCAAGGCTGCAACAAACACCTGCACAGTTTTTTAATCCAAACCCAAAACCATCCTCAGGGCAAACAATGGAGGCGTGTTCTCCACTCCAGTGTTTTGCTCTCACAGGAATGAGGTGATTTTGTCCCTTCCACTGCAATCACTGCTGCTCTCTCTGCAAGCCATGCAAAACGGTTCTGCTGCTTTTAAGCTGTCTGTACTCTCCTCCTTACCCAGGCTAGCACAGCCTGCCTGCTGCTGTCAGTGATTTACAGCAGCCCCAGAACAGCTCACAGCTTGTGATATTGTCTTATCCTACAGCATGTCCCAGTTCCCAGTCTGCCCACAGCTTGGCCAGCTCCCAAGGCCCAGCCTTGCCCAGCTTTTCCCTCCCAAGGCAGCATTTACACTGTCTGTGCCTCAGGCAGCACTGCAGCTCTCAGAACCAGAACTCAAACCCCCCAGGGAGGCAGAGCAGGGAATAAAGCTCTGGACATGGAGAACCCTCCAGCCATGGGCCCCCGGGCAGGACAAAACTCTCCAGGACAGCATACCATCTCCCTTGCCTACCCAAGAACACGAGCTGCCTGCAGGGCACACTGCACCAGGACCATTTCCCAAAGCTCAGGAAACACATGCCTGAGTGACAGAGTGACTGTGAGCACAAGCACTCTGACAGAGCGTGGGTGAGCATGGCCAACACCAGCTGCTCTGACAACGGTATCCCTCCCTCTCCACTGTGCTCCTGACTGCCCACACAACTTCCTGCACCTTTCTGCACTGCTCATTTGGCCAACACACACGCTACAGAGGCCACAGACATGGGCTCAAAGCCTCCCAGCTGGCACAAAGCTTCCCCAGCTGGTACAACACTCACTTGCATAAGCCTGCCACGTTGCCAGAACATTATTCTTTGGCGAGAATTCAAGGCAAACTGTCTTTGGGAGATCAAAGGAATGCAGTAACTCAGCTCTGGTGACATTAACAACATTGACTCTGGAACCAAAAGACGCTATTTCAATAAAACATGCTTACAATTGTTAATTAATGCTGAGAGAATAGTTCAAGTATTTGACTCTTCTAGATCGGCTCCAAATTTGGTCAATGGAACAAAATCAGAAGAGCTTCTCCCACCCCCCTTGTTTTCACTAAATTTTTCCAAGAGCACATTTTAAAACCAGACACCCAAGCCTGACAGAAACCACTGGTCAAAACATAACATGTATTTTTGTATGCAACACATAAGCTCTAAATATGAGAGCGAACTCTATAATGCACCTGATCTATAAAAAAGGAACCTTGTATTGTAATGTTCACAAGATGAACAGACTCATTATTTTCTGAAAACTCTACTAATAGATTAATCCCAGAGACCAGGTACTGGGAGCCATGAATAAAAAAACAACCAAACAAAGAAAGCACACCCAGACTGCATGGGAATGGGTGCATCATGGGTGCACCAAGAACACAAAATATTTCATCTGATAAACTCCATTTAAAGTGTTCATGCAAACACTTGCATTAACAGCAATCACCTTTACACAAACAAGAGTAAATGAGGCATAACTGATTACATTTATTTCATGCAAGCTAAACACTAAGATAATAAAATGCACTCACTTTTCTCCATTGCACCAGCCAAAGAGGGAGCCATCCTTGCTAAAAGAAACAGCTTTGCAATTTTTTCCAGAATCCCTAAAGAAACGAAAAATGTACATAAGTACCCAACAGTGCCATAGTTAAGGTTTCCTTAACAAAAACCAACACAAGAGCTTTCCTGCTGTGCTCCTGAGGAGCCCTGTGTCACAGTGCAGGCCCTGCTACCCCTGCCCAGGGACTGCCACCTGGCAGCGAGAGCTCAGGCAAGTGCAAAGCCTTCCAAGCCATCGGTCTTCTGAACTCACTTATATTCACACATTTTTCAATTCCACAGTCTACCCTTACTTTACAGAAAGCAGTTTCTTTAGTGCCAGTGCCAGCAGTACCTTTGGAATGCCACGCTCTCAGTGAAGCTGGGGGGCCCATTCACCATGTACAGCCCCTCGGAGCCTCTCACTGCAAGGGGAAACAAACAACTCATTTCAAATGCAGGAAATTGACAAAGCAGGTGATTTTCTAACTTGTGAACCCTGAGACATGCACGGTGCTTCCCACAGTTGCTATAAGGAAATTCCAAAACACAGCCGGGACACGGCCCTGGAGCTGCCACCCCTGTGCAGGATGTGCCCCAGGGTGGGCAGCCACAGCCTCACAGGAGAGCAGCTCTTCTCGTGCCTAAGTACAATTGTACAGGGTTCATGCACACCACAGCCCCCAGAGACCCTAAGGGATCCCCTAACACACCTGAGGTGAGACCCAGGATCAGCGCAGCCCTGCTGGACCGTGTTCTCCAGCCCTTCCGTCACGCTCCCCGTTAGGACCCAAACTCACAACAGACGGCAGCGAGCAGCCAAAAATCCACCCAAGCAACTGCCGCCCCCACGGGCCCGAGTGCGGGGAAACGGGCTCGTGTTTAAAGCTTACAAATACAGAAAAGGACAACACGCATCCCTTATGTTGGGGCAGTTTAAACAGTGACACACGGAAAGGGAACACGACTCTCGAGAAGCGGCAGCCAAAGCCCGCGGACGCAGCGGACGCGGCAGCGGGCTGTGGCCGGCAGCGGCTGCCCGCGCGCCCCGGTACCCGCGAGTGAATCACCCGCGGTCGGAGAACGAATCCGCGACACGGGGCCGCGAGGGCCCCGCGGGGCGGGGGAGCCGGCGGCGGGGCGGCTGCTCGGGCGGAGGCCCGGGGCAGGACCGGGCCCTCCTCTGGGGCTCCGCTGCTCGCCCCGGCCTCGGCCCAGCGAGCACAGGGCCCGGCGAGCCCTGAGCAGCGCCGGGGCCGGCGCCGCCAAGAACTCCACGACCGGGGCCGGACTTGGCCACGCCGCGGCAGCGCACACCGGGGAGGAGACGCGCGGCGGAAACCGACGGGCACCAGAGGGGCCCCAGGCCACCCCACCCCAACTTGGCTGCCATCTCCCGCGCACCGGCCTCGGGCCCGGGCCACACGCACCTGCGAGCAGCGGCGTGGGCGGCGCCATCTTGGGGCGCGGGCGGAGCGGTGTTTCCGGTTCCGGGGCGGCGGCGGAGCAGCGGCCGCAGCGCGCGCCACGTTACCGGGCAGGGCGGGGCCCGGGGCGCGTGCGCGGGTTGGCGCGCGCGGGCCCCGCCCCCGGCGCGCTCCCGG